>JAVJIF010005860.1:0-241343 GCA_038442645.1 Agave tequilana | reverse complement strand
CAAGGATGGAGGTGTTGGCTCCAATCCACAACTTGTAGTTGAAGCTAGGTTGAAGGATTCTCCCTTGGAGTTGCCTTGATGAAGCTTGGGTGAATCTCTTGTGATCTTGAGGTGGAAGTGAAGGGATTGGGTGCTTGGAGTTAGGGTTTAGTTGTGGAAGGAGGAGATCTTGGAGCTTCTCTTCTCTTGTTGAAGTGAAAGAGAGAAAAAAGAGTAATTTGCAAATGAATAGGAATTTATAGTTTGGGATTTTTGTAAAGGGGTTGGGATTTTGATGGATGAGAGGGACTTTTGTGTAAAAAGGGGGGTGAGGTGAGTGTCCTCTCCTTGGCCACTTGGCCGGCTGTGGGAGAGGAGAGAGTGAGTGGGTTAGGTGAAGTGGTGAGTGGGAAATGAGGTGGAAATGAAGTGGAATTGGAATTTTGAAATTTTTGAAAAAAGGTCCGAATTTCAAGTATCTCGGATTGGTCTGAAAATTTTACCAAAAATCAAGAATAAGATTTTAAGACTCATGGTGAAATTCGTTTGAAGAAATAATTTGTAGTTTTAAAATTAAAAATCCCGGAATCAGTCACCTGCCGACTCAGTTGGGATTTTCATAAATTCGTAAAATCTCCAGAAAAAGAGTGTAGGTTGAAAACATGATTCTAAGGAATAATGCCTAAAGGACCATCTAGAAATTCTAACTGTTTGTGAGTTAAAAATCCTGGAATCGGTCAGCGGCACTGGCCGACACCGGTTTCGGAGAAATTCATTTTAATTCCAGAAAATTCCAGAAAATCACATAAAATATTAAATATTAGAAAACGATATTTGAAATTAAAATCGGTCAAATACGGAAGGTAAATCGGAAAATACGATCGAAAGACTGAATACGTAACTAAGTACGTATTCCGGGAGAGGGGTATTACAAAACAATCTTTGTGTTTGCGTATTGATCCTTGTCTCTCTAACTCTCTCTCATTTATATTGTGCAAAGTATCATATTCATATCATATCATATTTGCTTGTGTTGTGCATATTTCATATTGCCTTGCATTTATTCATATTGCTATTCATTCTTATATGCTTGGCTTGATTGTGTGTATTTTATATTGCTTGGATTGCTTGTGTGTGTGTGTGCCTAACTTATACTCATCCAACAAGAGCTTCACATAGCACCTCAACCCATTTCAAGGGGAATCAAGAGGAGTTAGTCCAGAGCCTCGCAAGGGAATTCGGCTACACTTGTTGTATTGTATTAGTTTGTGCATATTTTGCATTAGCTTCCGCATTTAGCGCACTTAGTTTGCATTTAGTTTCTTAGATTAGCACTTACACCTATTCACCACCCCCCCTCAGTGTTTTTTTCAATTTAGAATTGTACTTGCACACGCACTATCAATTTGGATCTTTTTAGTTCATATCAATTTGGATCTTTTTAGTTCATATCATTACTTGTCTTATTTCCAAGGCCCATGAATCAAGTCCGAGTAATCGCAAACCCAAATATGAGAGTTGCTGTCTTTTTATTTTTTTGGCCCGTAAATTTACATTATAACTCTATAGTCTAGGAGAAAGAAACTCCGGTAAAGAATTACATGTAGCCTGTAATAAGAGAAATAAACTCTTCTAATCTTCACTCAACTCTAAAAATTGAAAATTCTAAAGTAAAACACTCTAGTAATCCTATCGGACTCTGAACATTTCTTTATTTGTAGCGTGTGATGCAATTTGTTACCATACTCCAAAGTTACTATGCTTTTTAAGTGTCCAATACATAATTGGTTCGCAAATGATTCAAGAACCTGACTAATATACTTCTCAGCTCTCCCAGAATCACAAGTAAAACGCATGAATCTTTTCATCATTGGTTCTCGATTTTTGTTTTACTAGTCTCTATTGAACTAAAAGAAACATTCTCTATTTGCAAATAATTTAGTCTCTAAATTTATTTATTTATTCTTTAGTCTCTCCAGCCCCAAAGTTCACTCTTTGTGACAAGCCTGTATAGATTAATCTACAAAATTAATTTAATCTCTAATTTGCCAAATTATTCAAGAGTTTCCTGCCATTCCCATTAAAAAAAAAATATTATTTAATTTGATACTAACCATAAAATCCTTATCATACACCCTTTATATCCACATGAGTCAGTCAAACCTTACACAATTGTAATGGTGTGAAAGTGAAAATGGAAGTGGAACTCATTGTAGGGGAAGTCATTGGTTGAGTCTAACAAGCTTTGGTTTTTAAAGGAAAAAAAAGGCAACAAAAGGATGCAATAAAAAGAAATAAAAAAAAATACAGAATAAGAAAAGGCAAAAGGCTCGTGGTATTAATTAAAAAAAAAAAAAGGAGAAAAAGGACAATAATAATAATAATAAATAAATTAAAAAAACAAAAAAAAGAGGCCCGTATACCTATTTGTACGCGTATATTTTAGCATCATCTCAAATTCCTACGGGCCTACGGCCCGTCTCAAATCAGTCAATTAACGGAACAAGATCAAAGACCCGGCCGGCCTCGGCCCATCATCGAATCCATCGTCGACTCCTGGACCCCTATATTCTCGTCTCCTTTCCCATCTCTCCCTAAAACAAAGTCATCCTCATTCTCCTCTCCCCTTTCGCAGACCAGAGTCAGCCATGGCGAAGTCCACGAGATCTGCGATCTTGTTTCTCTTCGCCCTCCTCTCTCTCCTCTCTCCATCGTTCGCCGAGATCAAAACCCTAACGATCTCCTCCGACGACCGCCCGATGATCCTCTTCGAGAAGTTCGGCTTTACCCCCGGGGCTCCGTCGCCATCTCCCTCTCCTCCGCCTCCTTCTCCCCCTCCCCTCTCTCCTCCATCCCCCCTGACCCCTCCCTCTTCGGCTTCTTCCTCCTCTCCGAGGAAAACCTCATCCAGGCCGTCTTCAACCAGCAGCAGCAGCAGCAAAACCCTAGCCCTAACCCTAACCCCAACCTCTGCGTCCTTTCCTCCCCCTACATCCGCGTCCTCTTCACCTTCAAAGATCTCACCTTTAACTCCTACAACAACTCCTTCCCCATCACGCTTCCCGACGAGTACTCCCTCTTCTTCGCCAACTGCGCCCCCGGCGCCCAGGTCTCCATGTCGGTCCGCACCGAGATGTACAACGCTCGCCCCGACGGCACCCGCGACTACCTCTCCGTCGGCCAGTCGCCGGTCCCCTCTACCTACTTCTTCTTCTTCCTCTTCTACATCGTCTTCCTCGGGATCTGGATCTACTTCTGCCTCTTCAAGAACCGCCTCTCGTCGCACCGGATCCACTACTTGATGGCCGGCTGCTCCTCACCAAGGCGATGAATCTCCTCTTCGCCGCTGAAGACCAGCACTACATACGCAGCACGGGAACGCCGCACGGCTGGGACGTGCTCTTTTACATCTTCCAGTTCCTGAAGGGGGTGCTGCTCTTCACGGTCATTGTCCTCATCGGGACTGGGTGGTCGTTCTTGAAGCCCTTCCTTCAGGAGAAGGAGAAGAAGGTGCTCATGATCGTGATCCCGCTGCAGGTGATCGCCAACATTGCGTCCGTTGTGATCGGGGAGACCGGGCCGTTCATTCAGGACTGGGTGACTTGGAACCAGGTGTTCCTTTTCATCGACATTGTGTGCTGCTGTGCGATTCTGTTCCCCATTGTGTGGTCGATTCGGACGCTGAAGGAGACATCCAAGACCGACGGAAGGCAGCGAGGAACCTGGCAAAGCTGACACTTTTCCGGCAGTTCTATATAGTGGTGATCGGGTACTTGTACTTCACGAGGATTGTGGTGTATGCGCTGAGGACGATTGCGGCCTATAAGTACCGGTGGGTGAGCGTGGTGGCTGAGGAGGCGGCGAGCCTTGCATTCTATGTGTTCATGTTTTATATGTTTAGGCCGGCGGAGAGGAATGAGTACTTCGTGTTGGACGAGGAGGAGGAGGAGGTGGCACTGGCGACCCTGAGAGAGGAAGATTTCGAGCTGTGAGTGTGTGTAGGTATGGAAAGTTGTGATCTTGGTGCTCTATTCTTTCATTTAGCTATGATTGCATCTACTGCTTCATTGGTCTAATATTTGAAAACATTTTCATTTTTTGGCTATTGTGAATCTACTTTACTTGAGAGTATATCTAGGTAATGGTGAAGTATGCAAGTGATGCAACTCCTTTAATCCCATAGAATTACATATATAATTTGTTACATATCAGTACAGGGTTTGATATTGGATACTGATGTAACTTGCCAAATTGTCCTAGAATGAACAGCAGAATCAGTATGGACCTTACACTAGTTGATATTTTTGGGTTTACATGTATTTTTGTCGGTTAGGTTTGAAATTGTTTCATTTAGCATAAAAAAGGGTTCTGTTTTAGAATTATGGATGTAACTTTGTGGTGTTACAAATACATCAGTACAGGTCCAGGTATTAGATATTGATGTTATGTGCCTCATTCTCCTAGAATGAACAACAGAGATCTTATGGTCCATACACTAGTTGATATTTTTGGGTTTACATATATTTTTGTCGGTTAGGTTTGGAATTGTGTCCAAATGAAAGAAAATTAAACAAATCTTAGTAGAGGCCAGGAGAGACTGATAGAATATATCCAGGAAAGATAGAAGGCGGAGACAATTTAGCAAATATATACAGAAAAGACTAATTGAGTGATAAATTGTGCAATTTTGTTATTTCTAAAAATTATGCATGCAACTCTGATATGGTACACATCGTTATGGGGGTTGGAATTGAAAATTGATATAATGTGCGAAATCTCATAGAATGAATAACAAAACTAGTGTGGTCCTTGCCCTAGTTGATGTTTTGGATTTGCATGTATTCTTGTCTATGGTTAGGTTTGGTTTTTGAGATTCTGTTGAGATGCAAATAGAATTAGTATAGAGGCATATGAGGCAAGTTAATTGTTTTGTAAATTTTATAAGTAAACCAAGTTAAAAATTGGGAAATTTTATCATATATAATATATATATATATATATATATATATATATATATAGAGAGAGAGAGAGGAGAGAGAGAGAGAGAGAGAGGTAGGGGTGGCAGACGGGTCGCGACCCGCAAGACCCGAACTGACCCCACCCGAAGTTAGCGGGTATGGATTTGGGCTAATCGGGTTTGGGTCATAATCGGGTCGACCCGTCTGACGCGATTATTAAATGGGTCGGGTTGACCCGAACCCGTCAGACCCGCCAGACCGATTATTCTCTCCCTTCCTCGGCCTCCTCCCCTTGATCTCCTCCTTTGCCGCCCCCCTCCTCCCCTTCGCCTAAATCAAATTGTCAAAAAATATGTGTAAGACCAGTTTTGAACCCGTGGTCTCTAGTGTGTGGAGTTTAGTGTGATAACTAACTATACCACTAACAATTTGGTAATAAAGTGTAAAGAAATTGTATTTGAAATTTAATAATCGGGTCAAATGGGTCGGGTCGGGTCGACCCGACTAAGAATGGGTCGGGTCTGGGTCTGAATTTTTGACCCGTATAATAATCGGGTCGGGTCGACCCGACCCGATTATTATATGGGTCGAGCAGTAATCGGGTCGGGTCGACCGACCCGACTCGACCCAATTGCCACCCCTGTATATAGGGCATATAATTCATTCAGTTGATGTTTAATGACGTCTGAATTGCAAGTGATGGCCATTGAGCCTAGCGGCTATAATTTTGTATCTTCTAAATGTCTTCATCAGTTGTCCTCTATAGTATAATCTGATAACAATTTTTTCTCACATAAAACAAGAGTTTTATGTGTTCGTAATATTTCGTTATGACTGAAGGGAAAGTTTTATCGGACTGTTATTAGGGCAACTTTGTTATATGGCACAGAATGTTGGGCTATAAAGAGATATCATGCCCAGAAGATGAGTGTAGTAGAGATGCGCATGCTTCGTTGGATGTGTGGTACACGAGGAGAGATAAGGTGAGAAATGAGGATATTTGTACTAAGATAGGCGTAGCCTCTATAGAAGAGAAGATGAGAGAAAACCGCCTACGATGGTTTGGTCATGTGCGACGTAGACCTACAGATGCGCCAGTCCGGCGAGTAGAGCGTATCAAATTAGGGCAAGTTAAAAGAGCGCAGGGGAGAACGAAGACAATATGGATGGAGGTAATACGACAAGATATAGAGGCTAAAGGTCTTAGTGAAGGCATATTGTTCGATAGGAATGAGTGGAGAAAGCTGATCGATGTGCCTGATCTGACGTAATTCTCTTTTGGTTCATATACCCTACCCCAAATACTTGGGACAAATGGCTTAGTTGTTGTTGTAGTATAATCTGATAACGAATGGTGCATTCACAAAACATGGCCAACTAGGAAGGATGTTTTTGTACATTTTTGCATCAAACAATAAAATTGTGATTAATTCAAATATTCATGTAAGATATTTGCAAAATAATAATATAATAAACATATGCATATCATTAAGCATATTGTTGCATTAAGGTCTTGGCCTAAATCTTAGTATTTGTGACATTACTTGCCTTGTTGAAAATCTCATTGAACAAACTCTACTCTCCCTCTTAATTTCACTCTTTCTATTAATTCTATTAATCAGTGTTACATGATTTGCATTCATGTTTTTATAATTTACTGAATATGTGCAACAAGCTTCCTTCTTTTCTTGCTGAATATAGTACTCTACTACTCTTGGGTATTTGGCAAAACATAAAACATAACAAACCAAAGCTCACATAAGATGCGGCAAATGAATTACACTTGGATATGCAAGTGCATGCTAGAACTTGATCACATGATTTGGGATGAGCCTAAAAGAAACGTCATTGCCTTTTTTCACAGGCAACTAAGATGGCGATTTCCAAGTGATTATAAGACCCTCGATGATCTAGTCATTCTCGTTATTGCTCAACTGCCTCTAGATTATGAACTTGATTTGGGAACTTGTAAATTGGGATTTTTGTAGGTTCAGATCCTAGGCCGCACATAGCATTAACTTTCTAGGCATGTGCTGTCCACCTCAATTGAAAATAATTTCACTTGCACTTATTTCTAACTTTGCTGTGTAATTTGATATGTCAATACAGGAATGCTCTCCTTTTCAGTTTTAGCTATAACTTGCTTTAAGTCTATTTTATAATGGACATGGAAGAGAATCAATGTTCTTGATGGACAATGAGAACTAAAAAGTATCATAAAATGAGTGAAGTAAGGGGGATCATTGGTTTGGGATTCTCGGGTGGGAGTGGGGTTTAGGGCCTTTTTTTGGACCCTACCTTCTATTGTTATTAGATGCAATGTTATAGAAAGAGGTGGTGGGGTGGTGCCTAAGTGTTTGAATCCAAAAAAGGATGAAAAGGGGAAAGAATTGAAGAAGAAGAAGAGATGTACAAGGGGGAGAGAGATTAGTAACCACCTTGTAGCCGCCTTCCTTCATTTCCACAATTTTCATTGCTATTGGTGATGTGTCTACTTTCATTTAACTAAACCCCAATTGCATAGTTAACTAAAGAAGCAGATCTAACCTAATTTGCTTTTCTTGAAAGAGATAAATGGTTTAGGGCCCTCTCTCTGACGCAGAGGTGACAATGACTTTGTGGTGGCAAGCTGCCAACAAGTGATGGGGGATGCCCTAAGGGGCGACAACTAGTAAGGCCTTTGATTTCTTTCATTTTTTGGTGGGTGAGGTGTTTTTTTTTTGTGGGGTTGGGGTTGGGGGTGCCAATGTGGGCTCTTATCTTTTAATTGGAGCAGCTGGTTGCCACCTTCACCGAGGCATGAACTCACACTATTTTTTAAAACATTGGCTCGTTGTTGGGACTAGACTCTCCAAATCCCACTTTTATTCCCAATGTATACATTCAACAATCACCCTTAAAATTTTTTAGCAAAATCAGTGGGGCTGGATTTTGTTACTGGGACAATTTTTAGGCTTCATCTTTCCTCTCCTCTCTTGATTGGATCGAAGTTCTATCCTGTCTTTCTCATGCAAAAAAGAAAAAAAAACTTCACTGTTGTCTCCCTCTTCGATGCTGCGGTGAAATTACTAACTTATTCTCGTTGTTGATCACTATTGAGAACGTGCTCGACATGTTCACTCTTCATTCGAGTAGGCACCCTCAGATCTTCTCTTTTTTGGGAACCTACTGCTGACTATGACCAAAATGGACATAAGTTGAACGAGGATTTTGGTTATGTTCTAATTTTGATCCTCATTCTTGATGGTCTCTGATTGAATCAATTGTAGTCCCATGGTTTCAATTGAGAACGTGGTCCTCGTGCTTTAGTATGGCATTGATTGACTCTCACAGTCCTCTTTTCGTCAATTTTTTAATTTTTTTAGAAATTATACAATGCAATTTGTTTGTCAGAGAATAATTGTTTGTTGACTTGTTTTAAAGGTAGATTATAAAATCGGTGTAGATGTTTCAGCATGTTTAAATAATGATTTTGAGATTCACGATATTGTATATGGAATAGTGATATTTGGTTGGGTTGATGTGTGGTAGGATATGGGTTTGAATGTATATGTGCGAATGAATGCTTAAAATATGTTTGCTTTAAATGGTGGGTTAATATATGTCTATTTATTATGATGGAGAATAAGTGGGATCTCAAGATGTGAGGGATGAGAGAGGGAAGAAAGCAAGAATGGCTATTTCATATGGACACAGGATACATCAAGCGAGTTACGAACGCTATTAGTGGAGGAGGTGCAGAATGAAAATAAGATGTCAAATGGACATTTCAAGCACTAAATGTAATCCGGTCATGGAGTCTACGTTTAAAAGACCTTGAAGTATGGACATATAAAGAACAAGTTGAAAAATTAGAGGAGATGGGATTTGTCCGTGGTGGTGAGGAGAGATGAGAAGGTGACTACAAATTTTTGCATAGAAAGAGAAAGCTTCGATTAAATCATGAGAGGAGGGGGAGAGAGTCCCAAAAATGTCCTAGTTCCAGAACCCAATCTACTGATTTTGGTGGGGACTCTTGAGGAGTACGTTGAGTATGTACTAGGACTGAAAGGTGAGATTTGGGGAGTCACAACATCTAATGACACTAAAAAGTCAATAATAGTGAAAATTTGTCCCAAGAAAAGCTGCAGCCCGACTCAAGAATCCCAGAACAGTAACTACCCCTAACAGCAACAAGGTAAAAGAGGAAAAAGAAAAAAACACCAACCAAACACCCCCAACTCCCACCCACCGAACACACTCCAAAAAAAAAACAAGATTTTCATGGAAGTTGGGTGTTCGGATGACATGATGAGTTAACATTAAGCCATTACTAGATTATTACATGTGCGATGCACATGTTAAGAAAAACAATCAATATCATGATGGAAATAAATTTAGATGAAAAAACTATTTAGATGAAATTAAGATATTAAATATTTATATATTCTCAAAATAAATTATAGGATTCATAATTGAGTAGCATTTAATAACTGACTTTCAGTAAGTGTGGTATGGAAACAATTGAAAGCTATTAAATAGTTGCACCCATATACTGATATTTAATGAGAGAATAACATGGTTTTTGATGTTAGTTGTAAAGAAATTTTTAAATTTTTTATTTGACAAAATATGTAGAGAGAGATAAGAGCAGACCGTGAGGCAACTGTTAGGGCCAAGAGTTTGCATTAACAGTAGAAAAGAGATGCATGCTACCCTTGTTCTATGTGAAATACAATCAGTAATAAGGCACATATCATGTTGTATGTTATTGCAAACTGATCTCCATCCATTGAAAGCAAAGCAATACATTGTTTCTATATATTCATTATGAGACATTTTTTTATGCATATCTGAAAACTATGCTTCCAGTATTATCAAAAATCAATGTTTTCATATTATGATAACAAACTATAGAAGAAAGGCTTATTTCTTTTGCTTGTTGGTCTCTCTCTCTCTCTCTCTCTCTCTCTCTCTCTCTCTCTCTCTCTCTCTGCGCGCGCGCGCGGGGGGGGGGGGGGGGGGGGGAGGGGGTTGTTTGTTAGGGTCTGTGTTGTATCTTATGTTTAAGATTTGTTGTATCCGCGTACCTGTGTCATGTTATATCTGATACGTCGTGCTATGTCTGTCTATCACGTGTGTCAGGTCAAAACCCCCCACCCACAAGTGTCATAGTTTTCCAAGTTTCCGACCATCAGGCAGACACCTATGACACTATGATATGGTCTTATGATACAGTTTCCAAAACTGTAGTGGACCCTTTTTCCCGTTTATTCATATTACTAGCATGTACGCCTGCTTCATCTCATCTTACCGCATACGATTGAGGTACTTTTGAATCATCCATATATTCTGGAACTTGAAGTCTCAAAATCTCACTGTTTTTTGAGTCCTCTACTGACCAAATTACTGATCAAATGATCCCATTTGCCTATTGTTCCACCAGACAATATATGGCCATCTATTTCATGTAGGTCATTATTGCTGGCAATTGAAATGTTCTCATACTTTGATATGTGTTGTAAGTTGAAGTTCAGGATTTTACTTTCTAGTATCTCCTTGATGAAACGAGTCCACTGTCTATCATTAGATCAGACAATATTATGTTCGTCTGTTTCACAAAAATTAAGGCACATGAAGTGCACAGCATTGTCTTGTCATCTTGGATTGGGAACATCTGACATAGAGATTATTAAGTTGGTAAACTATAGAGAATGACATCTTTAGCTAGTAGGAGAAATGCCTTGTATGCATCTACCATTCTTTTCTTTTCCTGATCTACAACTTCACTAGTTGAAAGTACCACTTAATCTGTCTGTTTTATGTTTCGTGCATAAGCAGCATAACTATTTGTATGTCTCATGTATCAAAGCTTTTAATAACTGGATGATTTGATTGGAGATGTTTAGAAAATGATGTATTTAGCTACTAGGAGGAATTGGACTTAAATGTACCTGGTTGTATCTTTCATCTGAATCCTGAGTAGAAGTTTAGAACTTCACTAACTAAAAGTAATATTTATATACTCTTTTTTCTCATGTAATTCTATGATACGTCTCATTTGATGACATATTATGAAGTACCAGCTCCACACTATTCTGGTGTCAGGTGCACCTTAAGCCTTGGGCGTGTGTCTGGAGTCCAGTTTACTGTTGTGTTCTGCAAGTTGCTTTGTTTCTACCTGACAGTTGTGGATAATGGTTACACCGAAGCGCCAGTTTATGTCTTTTAGGTCAGTGTCGTCTAAACAAGCAACGAGGGTTTTCATGTAGAATGACTGGTTCAAAGACTCGGCCGAGTCGTATCCGTCTCGGCCCACTCCGAGACGATTCCGAGTCACGCGTCGGTCGACTCAACTCAGAGGAGACTGACTAGGCCGAGAATCGGAATTGACTCGGTCGATTCGGCATTATGATGATAATTTTATGCCTCATCGCAATTCAATGTGAAAATAACTACATTAGCATGTATTTATGAATGTAGTTTGTTCAATTTACTATATTGTGCATGTATTTTGATATGCTTCTACCGACGACGCGTGTATTTATATTTTCGCTTTATGTTTAGTGTGCTAGGTGATATATTTTAGACATGTGATACATGAATATGGATGTCTACATTTTTTTAAAATTTATCGTGATTTTTTCAAAAAAATTTAGCTTCTATGTAACGTTTTGCGCGTATCGCCCGATACCGATCCGAGTCACCGAGACCGATCCGTCTCAGTGCCCGTTGAGTCGGCGGCCGAGACCGCGACTGTGAACCATGATGACTATGCCATCTATAAGAATACAGTAATTCATGGATTGTTTTTACATGAAGCAAAAACAAGCTTTGGTGTTTGTTGTGTTAGGTTGAAGAACAACATTATAACTGGTTCCATCTAGTCAGTGAAAAATCTGCAGATGTAGGGCCTTTTTGTTTGCATCTAATTTCTTGGAATTTATGGAAATAGGCTTGGAAAAGGTTAAAGGGAACATCCCAATTGAAGAAAGCAGTGCAGCTAGTCAACAAGTCTGACGTGGGATCAAAAGCTAAAAATCAAAATAAACAATGTCAAACACATCTCAAAGCTAAAACAATGATGGATCGATGCAATACGGCAACGACGACATTGATAGGTGCAGAGAGAAGTTGGTATGATGTCCCATCAACTCTGCCTGGATAGGAAGAACTTGACCCCGTCGAGTAAGATTCCTGATGGCTCTTGTAGTACTCCAATAGATCCGGGGCCAATTGCTGCAGGTCCTCTCGAGTAATCAATATATCATCAGATTTAGGACGATTGATCCAATACACTAATTATCGTCTGGAACCACTTATCTCGGGTGGAGATGATTTGGCCACTTGAATGTTATCAATTTGTTTTGCTGCAAATAGGACAAGTGTACTAGGTAGCAGTGGCAAATGGGGTCCCTCGTAGAAAAGCTCTTGGGTAGGCCCATCAAGATCCACAAGTGGATTATCAGGGTTAAAAGGAGGGCCTTTATAAGTTACTAAGTCTGAAATATTAAATGTTGAACTAATCCCAAAGTCGAAGGTAAATCATTTACATAGGCATTTGGATTAACTTTCTTGAGAATTTTATAAAGACCCACACTACGAGCATGCAATTTTTTATAGTTCCTGGTGGAAATCGCTCAAGTCAAATTTGGATCATTATGGAATTACCCTCATTAAATTCAAGATGCATGCGGTACAAATTAGTATAGGATTATAATACACATTACTTTCTTAAATTTTCTTGCTGATCTCTTTATGTAAATCAGGAATATGCGAATGTAGATGCAGACTCGGATATTTTAGGATTATGCATCATAGGGATAAGATTTATAACTTACTAGGTTTGTAACCATGCACAACTTCAAGTGGACTCTACCCACTGACCTATTCACAGAATTATTATATGCAAACACTACAGTGGGTAAAATAAGATCTTAATTCCTCAAATTCACGCCAATCAAGCATCGTAAAGGTTTCCTAGACTTGCTTGTCGAGAGATTTCGGACTGATTAAATTTAATGCTTTTTACTACTTGATTCATCAGGCTGTTTAGTGTCAGGCAGAGGGACATATCGCATTGGGGCTAGTTTGACCTTCTTTCTATTATGGACAAACGAACAGACGTTGGAACACCCATAAATAGTGACATCTAGGTCATAGAGCCATGATCTACCTAAGATGATATGGCTAACATTTATAGTGACTATATCACACCAAATTTGTCCAAGTAAGTAGCAAATTGGACCGGGACAATATATTTTTCATTAACGTTAATGGATGCAAAGTTCACCCAAGACACTTATATGGTTGGGGATGGGGAACAGCCTTCAGCCAAATTTAGTCACTGTTCGTGGCGACGACATTGACACAACTCCCACTATCAATATGACCTGATAATTTTTGTCATTGAAATACTGTGAACCAATACCCGTCATCACTCTCCTTGGGTTGAGCTAAAGCGCACCTCATTACACTAACCCGGCGGGTAATCCCGTCAACATCATCTATCAAAGGTGGGTGCTTTCTCGAAAGACATCCTAAGTCGTACCTGATCAACATCAAGCTCATATTCTCAAACATCTCCTTCAGGGTCATTGACAGTCTCCTCTAAGTCATCCTGATCACTGTTCGACTGAGTCTCAATAATCAAAGTTATTGTCTTGCTCGGACATTGTGCAACAATGTGACCAAACTCTTGTCACTTAAAACATTGATTTTATTGAACCGTTCTAGATGACTCACTGTAAACTTCTGTCTTTATCATCATGCTTCTAAGTAGAGTTATTAGATCCAAATAAGACTGAGATGTAGGATTGACTAGGCTGGGACTTGACAATAGTGGCATTGTTGGTATTATTCTTATAGCCTGTGCGTTTAGTGAAAGGAAAATCTTAGGAGCGATTTATTTTCTAGACAAGATAAACATGTTCTAGAGTAGAGATATCTCGCTTAAAGAGCCCACGTCTAAGATCTTCCTTGAGTCCTGAGTGAAATAAAGATAAGACTATGGTGCCCGACTCATTCTCACCACACTTAACCAAAAATTCATTAAACTTGGTGATGTGCTCCGCCACTGATTGATTGCCTTGCGTCAAACGCTGCCATTGATCAAGTAAGCACTTTTTGTACAACACAAGAAAATATTTCTTTTGGAGTTTCAATTTTATCTCATCCCAAGTGTGAATGGGCTCCTGTCTTTTAAGAGTCATTAGGTTTTCTAATTAGTCTAATATTGCCTAGCTTGACCAATCAATTTCAATTTGACAAATCAGATTCGCCTCTCATCAAACATATTATACTAGTCGAAATAATGATCCATGTCTGATGTTCAATTGAGGAAAATTTGGGGATCCAATTGACCATCAAAGGCGGGTGTTTTCTAGTTTAATGTTTCGTAAGATTATTCCATCGTGATTAGGTTGAACATTATTTTTCAGGTCGAGGTCCATTCTCACTACATTCTCGGTAGTCTCGCGTTTTATTCGGTCTAAATATTTCCTATTGCTTCTCAACTCTTTCTCGACATTGCCAAATTGTTTGGATAAGTCTTCTAAGAGTTTTGCAATGCTAGCAATGTTGGGATCCATCTCAGAAATTGGGTCTGAAAGGTGGTAGTGTGTTCCACTACGAGTGGGCATGCACTATGATGTTCCTAAATGCAAATCTTAGCTGATATGGTGTTGTCCTGTAAAGATTATGACTTAAAATGATGAGTTTTCAACGAACAAATGATACAAATCAACAACGAAAATGAGACCTACATGCAACTTAATAAGAATGAAAACTAATCCTAACACACCTAATAATGGTCAAATGTGGGATGCACATGATAAATTAGAAATCAACAAGTAGTTCAATTATAGACGCCCACTAGATTATTCCACAACTAATCGAATATTTAGGCATCAAGAATTTAATTAAGATGATTAGATTATATAAATCATACAAGTAATGTTGGTCATTTTAATATTGCATCAAGAGAATTAATCCAGTGCCTAGATTCAAAAAATAATTCTATTTTAATAATTAGATTAGAGGCTTAGAGCAAAGAAAGGTTAACAGATTCACACCCTCACAATTTTAAAAAAACTGCAACAATATTGATAGCATTAAGGATGAACCAATCTAGAAGTAATAGAGACAATTTCTAATGCTATTGGAAAAGAAGTATAATCGATAAAATTTGGATTATCTCGAAGAAACACCCCACTACTGATAGCTGAAAGTCACCTACGAAAGTCCTAGACATCAGTAATATGGTCTGGAAGAGTACTGCCTCGAAAACGGTGCGAATCGGGTTTGAAATGGCTTCTGAATCAACTCGGCTGGGTCAAACCGAGACAAGATTGAGTCAGCTCGGATCATAGATGACGGCTCGGGTCGGCTCTAGGTTTGGCCCAGTCTGAGCCGTTGGCCCGCGTGAGTAGATGATGTCAACGTCGGCTTGTGATAGGTTTGAACTTCGAAAACGGCTCAGATCTGAGCCATTCAAACCCTGTAGACTCCGACGAGTCTTTGGTGTCGTCGGCGTCGACGCAGGCTGATGTGGGGGCGACGACAAGATGGCGGAAGGCGGAGGGAGTGCGGATCTGGACGACGGAAATCTGGACGACAAGGTCGGCGATGAAGACGAGAGTGTGACAGGAGTTGCGATGAGATCTGGACGGCGATTTGAGGACGGTGAGATTTGCAACATTGGCGAGATTGAGAGTAGGCAGAGATGTTGGTGAGACCTGCGACATCGGCGAGACCTGGTTGCAATCTGCGATGCCGGCGAGACGTGGCTGCGATGAAGATGAGACTGGATTTGAGACGAAGACGTCGGAGAGGGTAGGCGGTGGTGACGGTGTCGGCCCGCTCATGTCGGCGCAGCCAAGGCGGCGAAGACGAATGGGTTGTGACGGCAGGAAGGTGGCAGCGGGAATCTTGGTTAGGGTTTTTGTAGGAAGAGAGACGCAGGGTTAAATTGAATAGTGGGCGGTGGGAATTTTAAGTTTTTTAATTTTTTTTAATAAAAGAGTAGGAATTTAGCTCTGACACCAAAATTGATGTGGCTAAAAATTTGGATTAAGGATATGAACACAGATTACAACGCAGTTCTAAACTCCATCATATGTTGATTCAATCAATTAAACTAATATCAAAATAGAATTTTCTTTACTAAATCTTCATACTTTATTCATTGAGTTGGCCTTTTTAAGTATGCTTCACTTGAGTACAAGTTTCAACCCACTTCCGATGCGAGACTAGATGAAAAGCAACAAAAACAAATGCTGAAAATAAACATGACCCACTAGACTCGATCTTAACCTTAAATACTGACTGACAAACGAAGTCAAAATGAACTCAGACGAAAATCAAACACAACTACACGCGGACTAAATAGTTATCCAGTAAAATCAAATAAACAATGTCAAACACATCTCGAAGCTAAAATCAAAGATGGACCGATGCAATATGGCGGCGGCGACGACGCTGATAGGTGCGAAGAGAAGTAGGTATGATGTCCCCATCAAAGTCTCTTAAATGCACGTCGATTGGGATTTGAACCCAGTCCGCTTGCCTACTGCAAAGAGGTTTTATCACTATGCTACAATGACACATGCTGTACGAGTTATTTTAGTTAGCCCATATGCTACTTTTAAATTAAGGGCAAAATTTTAGGGGATTAAGTCCCTGAACTATATCCCAACCTATTTATTTGCTTAAGATAAAGTTCAACACAAGCATTTCTGGGACTTGCTTGCCAATTTATTTCTTGCTACCAACTTTGGCTTGGTTCAGTGCTTGTGCTCATTTGTGCATTTGGCTTATTTGCAGGCTATAGTGAAAGGAATCGAATGGTTCTTCTATGGAGTGGTATGTCTCAGTGGCCTTGCTCAAACTTGCTCCTTTTTTCTTTATTATTGTATCTGATGTACATTTTCTTATTTCTGTCCATTTTCTATTCTTTCAGTTTGACTGGCTGGTGAATCAATTCTAGAAAATTTTCTTGTAGACAGCTAGCATCGGATTCTTGGAACGGATCATGAACATGTGGATTGTGCTTCTCCAGTTACGTATTTTGTACACCACCAGCTATTTTTCTGTTTTTCGTCGTATTTCTTCTTAAGTTCTTTTGATACGTGTACAGTGATTGATGTTGTGCTGGTGAAACCGTGATAAACTTAGAAATTAGAATCTGATCCTGGTAAAATTCGAAATGAGGTGTAAAACCTGTACACCTGATTGGTGTCACTTCCATTTGTTGGACAACTTTCATTTCATGTAATTTTAACAAAATTAACGAATTTAAGTTGCAAGTTGATTATTGTCAAACTCCATGCATGGCTGGTTTGTATTGATACATTCGTGTCTGCAATAATATTGTCGGTGCTCTCGTCTATGTAACAAGGAGGATAATGTTATGTTAGTAAAAATATGTAGGAGTGAGGATGGGTAATGACATTGATTGGAATCTGGGAAATTCTTGAACTTGAGAGTTAATGTTTTTTCTGAGAATTGATTGGCTTGTAATGAAAAAAGACGCCACATATTTAAAAAAAAATAATTTAGATACGTGTCTAATAAAAACACCTTTATGAACAAAGAATCAAAATAACTTGCACGCATCCAAGATGCGTAAGCACTGACATAATTTGCTTAATGCTAATTCAGAGCATTAGTCTAAAATCAGTAGGCTACAATTGGTAGAAAAACATTTAAAAAAAAAAAAAAAATGGCCGCGTCTGAATTAGTTTCCAAGTAATATTCCATCAATTAAAAAAAGTTTGCCAACTTTAACATGCATGGCATGTGGCCTACAAAAGAATGGCCTTTGATCATTAGGCTCTGGTTGATAAAAGAAATAGAGAAAAGAAAAAGTGCTCACGTCTTTCTTTGTAATCTCCATGTAATCAACCAAGCAAAACTAACCAACATATCATAGAATGAAGTAGTCTCAAAGTATTTGTCTAAGATGGATCACTATGCTTTTATATTGGTAAAAGAAAGAAAACTGGTCACATCTCTCTCAATTGGTCTCCGTATTATTCACAATTTAGAAAGAGCCAGTCAATTTGATATGATTTACAGATCATTAGTTTGAATATCGCCGCTCGATCTGACTAAGGCCTTGTTTGTTTCACACTGAAAAAGTTGTGAATAGGCTGCGGAGCTCACAATCACAGATTTCTAAAGTAAAGCTGCGGTGTACGATAATTTGATCAGAATTTCAGTCCAATTCGAGCCATGAGGAGAGAAATTCTGTGGGAGGCTGCAGCGCGTACGACAACTACTGTTCGCGGGCCTCACACTTATATTTACATCTTCACCATTTTGACATCCAATCTCGATTTGAGAAAGAAAACTCGGTGGCCCCACAGTAGCAGGCTTTTCCAGCCTCCTTACCCGCAACCAAACAGGCCCAGCTCAACCCTGACAAATGTGCATGACTCTAATCCAAGATATGCAACTTGAGACCAATTCTAAAATCAAAAGAGAAGGAAGAAGAGAGACTACATACATGATCACCTCTAAAGACCGTATAAACCTTGGGGATAGTCTCTGTGGGCCCCAGAGGGCAGTGCATGGACTACACTGAAGCAGCCGGTACCAAATCAGAGACAAACAGGTGAGCTTAAGAATCTTCCCTGGCTCTGTTCCATTTTTCAAACCAAAGACGACTCTCATTCTTCATGATCAATCAACCATCGACTCCAAAATCCATCAAACAATTATTTTCAGAGTCATATCTGACAAAATCTTTGGACAATCAGAAATCAAACAGAGCCTTGATGCAGTTTGAAATATCAAACATGGTAACAAGATTTCAATCTATAGAGATAAAAACAATCGAAGTGACCTTCCCAAGGATCGACGATACTGAGAGAATCCATGAAAAATGGTCCCTGGTTGTTTAAGAACGAATAAATTGATCGTAATGGAGAAGTGCCGACAAGTTTGATCACTGTGAATTTTGGGTGCAGATTCATGTATCCCTTGAGACATGCTTGAAGAAGATGTAGTTGGCTGTATTGCGAAGGATCTCGAAACGATAGCCCCCGACGAATCGACGAGATGTGAAAAAATGGTCAAATCACGCATGGATCAAAGTTAAAATTATATTAAAAAAATCCCATGAAGACGAGGCTGGATCTCCCATGCCTGAAGATGCGAGGCGCCCGTCCTCTACGAGAAACAACCGAGGTTTTGTTTGTTGAAGTCACTTAATCACTAATTGAGGCAACGCTGATTTGTTTAAAGAGAAAAATTCATACACTATTAAGAAAATAAATGACGAGGTTGTTGGTTTCTGCTTAACAGGAATTATCTGACAACTACTCAAGATCACTGAAATATCAACAATCTAATTAGCCAGGTCGGCAAATATCAGGTGGGAGGTTTTCCGTTCAATAGAACGTTCCTTAATTTAAGAACCACCTTTCAATTTCCTTCCTTGGTTAAACACCAATTAGACTGATATAAATCAGTCTCGATATACTGTTAAGCATATCCCCTGTATAAAGAAATGAATTCACTTATACAGTATTTGGAGTGAGGTACGCTTTTAGAGCGAATCTCCTTAAGACAATTACGTCCCCCGCACCGGTGCTAACGGGTTAATGGACGCTGGTCTCTCAAAATACAACACTCCTTCACGGTATTTGGATAGCACTATCAAATTATCGTACGGTCGAACCGTAGTCAACCAGTACCTTCACAGGATCGTTGAAGCAGCAGGACAAAGACAAATTTCGGGTGAATATTTGCCTTTACTTTGGAGGAGCACCCACTGTAGAAGACGAAGGAAGGTTAAAGAATATTCTTCTTTAGAAATCCCAGATTCAGACAACAATTCTATTTCAAGAATCTGTTGAATTTTCTGAGCCCTCTTTCAGAACGAATTTTGCAGAATCTCCTTTGGAAATCGCTTCGGAAACCGAGTTACTGATTTCTCACTTCCCTTTTGGAAGTTGCTTCAGAACTCCACTTCCCAGTTCAGAACGCAGTAACTCACTTCGCAGTTCAGAACGTATAGAGAGAAGAGATTTTCTGATTTGGTGTGCTTCAATTGAGAATCCGGAGCGCTATTTATAGCGCTCCAGGAGGGGCCAACGGGTCCGAACCCAACGAAAGGTTGCAACCTTTCGACCCAATCAATAGTCACAACTGCTGGTTATCCAACTGACGCACCCAAGAGTCACAACTGTTGGCTGTTCAACTGGAGCGGTTCGGATCCGGAGCGGAGCGGGTATGCTCGCAACCCATACCCGTGGGACCTGATTCAAAAAGAACCAGGCCGGGTAGGGAACCCGAACCCGAACCCAGCCCAGGCCCAGGCCCGGACCCGAGCCCGAGCCCGAGCCCGAGCCCGAGCCCGAGCCCGAGCCCGACACCGGCGCCGCTAGCGGCGGTGCGCGCCGCATGTGCGGGCATAGTTCCCTCCCAATCCCGTGCGAAAACTCCAAGTACCTAAAGGGCACGCCCTTTGTTCTTAATTTTCTCTATTTAAACACCATGAACTTCCATCCCACGGCCAATGTGGGACTAAATGTTTTTAGCTACCTTTAGTCCCATTTTGGCTTTGAATTAGGCAATCTTTAAACTTGAATATCTCATTCATTCGAAGTCGGAATTGAACATGTGAATATACCACGTTCATCCCCAATGGAAGGAGAACACACTCCAACCATCATCCAATTGATTTGATCAACGGATCTTGCCGTAATTCAATTTAAAAATTCACTTTTATATTCTTCAATTCTAACAATCCCCTATAATGAATGGAGATTCAAGGAAATGACACACAAAGAGACTGACTCTATTGTGAAAGGTACATTAGAAAAGAAACTGCATCAGGATAGGTGAACTAGGTCTTGAACCTTCCATAGTGAAAGTTTTATCGGACTTACTGGCTAATCAGTGAACTAGGTCTTGAACTGTTAGCCGTTAGTGTAAGTCAAGTCAACAAGCTTCACACAGTGACTTTCCAAATTAACTTTGATTCTCGGTTGTGTCCGTTTTGCCCTAGACATTCTTGGTGTCAGAGAGTATCTTTAGGGAATAACAGCCTCCATAGAAATTCCCAAAGAGCCGACCCAACTTTATACTCACATAGGTGATCGTCCTATTAAGAGTAGTCTACTCTACTCTACTTGTTTAGTAACAAGATATAGGCATCATTAAAAGCGTTAAGTTTATCCTTAATCCACTTGTAGAAAAGCACTTATGTGCACCTTAGGAATGGATTAGAGTCAAGCTCCAAAGTGCTTACTTGCTGAGTCAATCATAACTAGTTTTTCCTCTTGAACATAGTCCGTGGGATCTCTAGTCGCTAAGTGAGGTTTCCATTAAGCTGACTCGGTAAGGTTAGGCTTTTAGACCCATTCCCCTCGATGCGCAGTTTATACGCTCTCCACTTAAACCTTTAGTAAGCGGATCCGCTAAATTATCCTTTGACGATACAAAGTCAATAGAGGTAATTCCATTTGAGAGCAACTGCTTCACGGTATTATGTCTACGACGAATATGTCTAGACTTACCATGTATATAACATTTTGTGCCCTAGATATAGCTGCTTGATTATCGCAGTGTATACATATAGCGGGCACTGGCTTTTGCCATAATGGTATATCTTCTAAGAATTGTCGAAGCCATTCTGCTTCTTCTCCAGCCTTATCTAAGGTTATGAATTCCGATTCCATAGTGGAACGGGCAATACATGTTTGCTTAGAAGATTTTCAAGATACCGCTGCTCCTGCTAGAGTAAATACGTATCCGCTAGTTGATTTTGATTCCTCAGAATCTGCAATCCAATTAGCATCACTGTATCCTTCAAGTACAGGTGGATACTGTCCATATCTCAAGGCATATTCCTTGGTATGTGATACGTAACCCAACACTCATAGTAAAGCGGTCCAATGTTGATCACTAGGATTGCTAGTGTATCTGCTTAACTTGCTTACAGCGTAAGCACTATCGGGTCTAGTGCAATTCATCAAATAATTAGACTTCTGATAATCTGAGAATCCTCCAACTGGCGTATTCCAGTTCCTGTATTCTTATGAAGGTGGACGTGTGGGAGAAAAGGATTTGTATTCTCTTTTATCCCATAATCCTTGAATCTTTCTATCATCTTATTCACGTAGTGAGATTGAGATAGACTGATTCCATCTGGTGTTCTGGTGATTTTAATTCCTAAAATTACATCAGCAACCCCCAGATCCTTCATGTCAAAACTGTTGGATAACATTCTTTTAGTGGACTTAATAATTTCAATATTAGTCCCAAGTATCAACATGTCGTCTACATAAAGACAAACAATGATACATGCATTTCCAACTATTTTCGTGTAAACACACTTATCGCATTCATTGATAATGAATCCATCTTTGATCATGACACTATCAAATTTCTCATGCCATTTTTTGGAGCATGCTTTAGACCGTATAAGAATTTTACCAATTTACACACCTTGTGTTCTTGGTCCTTTACTATAAATCCTTCAGGTTGCTCCATATATATCTCTTCATTTAATTCACCATTTAAAAATGCAGTCTTGACATCCATTTGATGGATATCTAAGTTATGCAATACTGCAATTGCAATCAACATCCGAATGGACGTTATTCTTGTTACTGGTGAATAAGTATCGAAGTAGTCAAGTCCTTCCTTTTGTCGATAACCCTTGGTTACTAATCTAACCTTGTACTTATCGATAGATCCATCGGGTTTTAATTTTTGTTTGAAAATCCACTTACACCCAATTGGTTTACTGCCAGGAGGCAAGTTTACCAATCCCAAGTATGATTACTTAGTATGGATTCTATGTCGCTATTTATAACTTCTTTCCACATTTGTGCTTTTGGGGTTGACATAGCCTCTTTAAATGTTTGAGGCTCGCTTTCAATAGCGTATGCTATGAAATCTGGACCAAAAGATTTTGAGATTCTAAATCTCTGACTTCTTCTTGGTTCAATTTTAACATTAATAGTCGGTTCCTCGGGGCTTTCGTCCCTGAATGCCATCTCATGTGTTTTTTTCCAGAAGTCTTATCTATTTCCCGTTTATATGGAAAAATATCTTCAAAGAACACAGCATATCTAGATTCGATAATCATGTTTATATGAATATCTGGTATTTCTGATTTATGAACCAAAAATCTGTAGGCACTACTATTCAAGGCATAGCCTATGAATATGCAGTCCATAGTTTTTGCTCCCAACTTAGTCTTTTTAGGTAATGGTGCCAGCCCCTTTGCAAGGCACCCCCACATTTTGAGGTAATGGTAGGAAGATGTCCTTCCATGCCATAACTCGAATGGTATTAGACCAAGTTTCTTGTGGGGTACTCTATTTAGAATATAATTTGCAGTTAATAGAGCTTCCCCCCACAAGTTCTGCGGAGCTCCAGAACTTACGAGCATGGAATTTACCATCTCCTTCAAAGTTCTGTTCTTCCGTTCAGCAATTCCATTTTGCTGAGGAGTATATGGTGCTATTGTTTGATGGATTATGCCAAAATTAGCACATAACTCACTAAAATCATTTGATTCATATTCTCCGCCTCTATCGGATTTTAGAATTTTGATTTTCTTATTGAGTTGATTCTCAACTTCGGCTTTATATGTTATAAACATATTTATTGCCTCATCCTTACTGTTTAAAAGATACACATAACAGTATCTTGTACAGTCATCAATGAAAGTAATAAAATACTTTTTACCGCCTCTAGTTGGCATAAACTTCAAGTCACACAGATCGCTATGAATTAACCCTAAAGGTTCTGTATTTCGATCTATTGAGTGAAATGAATTTTTCGCCAACTTAGCCTCAACACAAATCTCACACTTGCGAATTTCTTCCAAATTGAGTTTAGGAATATATCCCAGATTAGACAAGTTCTTTAATGACTTGTAATTTACATGCCCTAATCTAGCATGCCACAAAATAGGAGACTCAAGCAAATAAACAGAAGATTTCTTTTATTTATAAGCTTCGGGTACAAATACACAGACTTTTTATCTACCACTGCAACATTGGCTTTAAAAAGTCCATCAACAAGATAACCCTTTCCCACATACATCCCTCCCTTAGTAAGTACAAATTTATCTGATTCAAAAACCATTCTAAATCCTTTCTTACTAAGTATTGATTCAGAGATCAGATTCTTGCGGATATCTGGAACATGTAGCACATCGTTCAGAGTAAGCTCTTTCCCCGATGTCCACTTCAGGATGACCTTGCCTTTTCCTTCAACCTTTGAGACGGCTGAATTTCCCAAGAATAGTTGCTCATCTTGCTCTAATATTTGATATTCAGAGAATAATAATTTCTCAGAGCAGATGTGCCGAGTAGACCTAGTGTCTACCCACCAATCCTTATTGTTAGTTGTCAGATTCACTTCTGACACCACAGCTGAAAGGCTTGGCGACTCATGGTCGGTCAAGTTTGCCTGTGGGTGACTTTTCTTGTTCTTTTTGAGACGGCTGCACATTCATTCGCCTTATGCCCCTCTTTGTTGCAGATGTAGCAGGTTCCCTTGAAGCGCATGTTTTTGCCTTCTTGGACCTTGCCTTTGTACCCCTGGGAAGTCTTCTTCCGCTTTATGCCTTTAGAAGTAGACGCTTTCCTCTTTGAGTCTTCGATCACATTGGCTTTTGCTTCATAGGAGTTCTTACTGCTCCTTTTCTCGGACTTTCTGTTGTCCTCCTCGATTCGAAGCCTCACAATGAGATCTTCCAACTTTAACTCCTTTCGCTTGTGCTTCAGGTAGTTCTTGAAATCTCTCCACGCAGGTGGGAGTTTCTCCACGATAGTAGCAACCTGAAAGGTTTCAGGTAGAATCATACCTTCGGCTTCTATCTCATGCAAGATAAGTTGGAACTCTTGCACCTGACTGATTAGTCTTGCTGTCCACCATTTTGTACTCCAGAAATCGTCCTACGACGAACTTTTGGTACCAGCATCCTCATCTTGTACTTCTTTTCAAGACTGGCCCATAACTTCTTTGCCGTTGTGATAAGACTGTAGACATTGTAAAGAGAGTCATCCAGTCCATTTATATATAATTTCGGCAAAGGAAGTCACATTGAGTCCATGCATTAGTTGCGGGCTCTGGTAGATCTTCTTGCAGGAATCTGGCCAGATGAAGAGTAGTCAAGTAGAAGAGCATCTTCTGTTGCCACCTCTTGAATTCTGTGCCGTCAAATTTTCCTGGCTTCTCCGGCTTCGGGTTAGGAAGTGGAGTTGGCATCAAAGCTTGTAGCTGCATGTTTGGTGCCTTGCTAGTATTATCTTGATTAGTCTCAGACATTTTCTGCAAGTTCAAGCAGAACAGAAGTAAGAAACTTCAATAGTACGAATTGTCTTAAGATTGTTGGTTTTTGCTTAACAGGAATCAATCTGACAACTATTCAAGATCACTGAAATATCAACAATCTAATTGGCCAGGTCGGCAAATATCAGGTGGGAGGTTTTCCGTTCAATAGAACGTTCCTTAATTTAAGAACACCTTTCAATTTCTTTCCTTGGTTAAACACCAATTAGACTGATATAAATCAGTCTCGATATACTGTTAAGTATATCCCCTGTATAAAGAAATGAATTCACTTATACAGTATTTGGAGTGAGGTACGCTTTTAGAGCGAATCTCCTTAAGACAATTACGTCCCCCGCACCGGTGCTAATGGGTTAATGGACGCTGGTCTCCCAAGATACAACACTCCTTCACGGTATTTGGATAGCACTACCAAATTACCGTACGGTCGAACCGTAGTCAACTAGTACCTTCACAGGATCGTTGAAGCAGCAGGACAAAGACAAATTTCGGGTGAATATTTGCCTTTACTTTGGAGGAGCACCCACTGTAGAAGACGAAGGAAGGTTGAAGAATATTCTTCTTTAGAAGTCAAATCTGTTGAATTTTCTGAGCCCTCTTTCAGAACGAATTTTGCAGAATCTCCTTTGGAAGTCGCTTCGGAAACCGAGTTACTGATTTCCCACTTCCCTTTTGGAAGTTACTTCAGAACTCCACTTCCCAGTTCAGAACGCAGTAACTCACTTCGCAGTTCAGAACGTATAGAGAGAGAAGAGATTTTCTGATTTGGTGTGTTTCAATTGAGAATCCGGAGCGCTATTTATAGCGCTCCAGGAGGGGCCAACGGGTCCGAACCCAACGAAAGGTTGCAACCTTTCGACCCAATAGTCACAACTGTTGGTTATCCAACTGACGCACCAACAGTCACAACTGTTGGCTGTCCAACTAGAGCGGTTCGGATCTGGAGCGGAGCGGAGCGGGTATGCTCGCAACCCATACCCGTGAGACCTGATTCAAAAAGAACCAGGACGGGTAGGGAACCCGAACCCAGGCCCGGACCCGAGCCCGGCCCGGCACCGGCGTCGGCCGGCCGCCGCCGCCGCCGCCAGCGCGGTGCGCGCGCGCATGTGCGGGCATAGTTCCCTCCCAATCGCGCGCGAAAACTCCTAGTACCCAAAGGGCACGCCCTTTGTTCTTAATTTTCTCTATTTAAACACCATGAACTTCCATCCCACGGCCAATGTGGGACTAAATGCTTTTAGCTACCTTTAGTCCCATTTTGGCTTTGAATTAGGCAATCTTTAGACTTGAATATCTCATTCATTCGAAGTCGGAATTGAACATGTGAATATACCACGTTCATCCCCAATGGAAGGAGAACACACTCCAACCATCATCCAATTGATTTGATCAACGGATCTCGCCATAATTCAATTTAAAGATTCACTTTTATATTCTTCAATTCCAACAGAGGTAAATTAGGATGCTTTGCTGTCTGATTAGAAACTATTTTGTAGACAATTTATAAATATGAAATTTAAATATTTGAAACCGTTATTGTTTTGATAAGGTGAGTAGAATGAATAATAAAGAATTTTCTTTTAAGTACATGTTCAGTTCATAGCATGCTAGAAATTTTAATATTTCAGCATTGACCAGTTTGATCAATTATATGCATGAACTAATATGTTATTTGTTGACACATTAAAATAAAATAATATTTTCATGCTTGTTGGACTACTCCCAAATAGAGTTCCACATAAAATGACATTTTATTTTTGCATTAAAGTGAGAAACTGTTAAGCTATAATATGACCCTACACCTTATAAAGTCCATTTTGATAAAGGGTCTCTTTCTACGAGTATAGTTATAGACACATCGAGAGAGATAACATTAAGCTTATAGATGAGATCACTGACAACAGGAACCCAATCTCCTTGATTGGTGAGCTGGTCCCATGAAAAATATTCAATGTGGTAGAAACAAACTGGACTGGTGATACTCATGTGGAGCATCGACCCATATATACTTATATCCTACTTGTAGCATTCTGTAGCTACATCCTCTATGATGATGATGCTATTATAATACAGCTGGTTAGATCGAGTTAAACTCTTAATAGTCTAACAGACAAATTATGGAGGGTATAATATCTAATTGTAATATCCTTGAAGGATTTACTCTACGTGAGAGGAACCGTGGCCGCGATTCAGCGGGGCAGGGTTGACCCCAAAAACTCTAATGAGTCAATTATTGTGAGCATGGCCATTAACGCTTAACCCTCTTGCGCAACAGATTATGACTTATTGTGTGTGTCTTTTATCAATATTTGGTAAAGACACCGAATTCAAGGAGTAATCTGTTATGTCTCTCAGATTCCGATGAATTCACTAAGGATAGGTTCAAAGCTATAAGTTACCTATCCTGAATCCACATTATGAGGTTACCTAACCTTTATTTTGTTTTATATTTTATTTTACTTTATTTATTCTGTCTTCCTTGAAACATAAGTTTTTTTTTTTGGGGGGGGGGGAGGGAGGGGGGGGGGGGGGGGGGGCTGGGCTTGAGTGAATACAAGCCCATGGGAAAGCTTGAATTTCCCACTTTTGTTCATTTACTTAGAATTTTTAGTCCCATATGAGGTGGGAGTGAGGGCGTTATTAAAATTATAAATAGAACCCACCTCCTTCAGAAAAAGACGAGTAAACTTTCTTCACTGCTGCTCATATTATTAGGTTGAGAAAAGCTCAAACAGTCGACCTCAGGGTCATTCAATAGCTATAAGACCTACGTGCTAGCCAAACCGCGCCACCACCCCCACTTGTTTCATCATGATTTATTAAATTCTATTATACATGTTGTATTATGTCCATCTTATTCATTGAATTCTCAACAACTATGATTATGTCTCAGCAAGCATGTCATATTCTGAGCTCAAATAAGATATATCTTAAATATCTATACCACTTCATCACTGTTATTATCACTTATATTAAAGAATGCTATGTTTCTCTTTCTTTATTCTGACACATAAGCTTATCCATCCTCGCATTCTTGGACTTTGTAGCCTGAAGTAGAATTCACTAAAGTTTGTTCACTAAAGTTGGTTCTCAATTGTGAAGTGACGTGAACTTCACAACCTGCTGCTTAATATTTTATGTGAATATAGGTATCACAGTAAGAAACATTTTTGTCACAGAACCTGGTACTTTCAATTGTCTAAATCTCATTTCCTGCTATTATAATATAATAGAGTTTAGTCTTAAATTATTTGATAACATGACGTGTCTTTACTTGAATTAGGTGGATCATAAGATGATGAGGCATATTTCAAATCTATTTTTGGCATATACACTAAATTAATTTTGAGCACTATGATAGGGTGTACTTTGCTTTAATTGACAACAAATCAATTGAAGTTCATTGGAATATTTAAGTTTGTTTATGAACTGAGAGACCTTGTTTATAGCTTTTAGAGCACCCCAGTTGTAACAATAAAATCTTGAGATATGTGATAACGGGTGGTGGTTGCACCCAACGCGCAGATCTTAAGATCTGAAAACAGTCAGATCGAGAACCAGTCAAAATGAATTAGTCAAATGAAAGGAAAAGGAAATAAAAATAAATACGGGCCCGGGCTCTCTTTTGCACGCGACCGCGGCACTGCGCCGTGTGTACGTCGCCGCTGGCGTTGGCATAGTGAGGCGCGACGTGGCGCACGCGCAGTTAACCTGTCTCATAATGTATAACTCATAACAAGTAGAACGATGATAGATTTAAATATAAATCACTTTTCTTATCATATTCTATCTCATGTGAGACTAAACATATATGCTAAAATGAACACTAGAGGGAAAATCGAGCTTTCAATTGGGTTAGTGTTCACTCAGCCCTAACAGTTCCCCCTCAAAGCTTGAATTTCAAGGAAAGTAAAATCAATACAATAGCATAAGCATAAACGTAAACAAATGTTATATTGTACCAGCTCTGGGCCTGTCGGGGGGTCTCTGGCTGATGTGGGATAACATCTACAACCTTCACATCACATCATCCTCTCCTAATTATATCACGGCAGAAGTCCAGTTAAAAGTGGGTCTATCAGTATAGAATCATGTCCGCGTTTACGGAGAGCTTGCCATCCACAAGAGACAGGAGTTCTGGGAATAACTCACTAGTAACATTTCTAACTTATCTCTTTCTTTACTATATCTGAAAGATTTTAATGCTATTTCATCTCAATTTGAAAACAGGGGGGAATCAGTTTCTTGGAGTGATACTGCATATTTTAACAATTCGTAAGTAATTGTTGTCTACTTGATCTGGATTTTCATGGTACAGTTTTTCCTTGGTCGAATAAACAACTCCAGCTACACATATCCGAGAAAGACTGGATAAAGCTTATGGCAACCTGAAATGTGTATCACTATTCCGAGAAGCATGGTGCATATATTGGTGAAACTACAAAAGCTACCTAAGTTGCGGTGCCAATACTTTTAAGTTTGAGGCTATGTGGGTATCAAAGCTGGAATATAAAGACTTCCTTGCCCAGGAAGTAGGGCAGGTTTCCTAAATAAGGCTAAAGACTTCAAATCAGTGTGAAAGCATGGCACCGAGAACATTTCGACTAGCCTCTCAAATCAGTGCCTTAAGGGAGGAACTTGCAAGTATCTAGCAAGGCCCCATAGATCAGGAGCACCTGCTGAGGGAAAGTGTGACGTGTAGGAAGCTAAATGAATTACTAGCGGCGGAAGAATCTTTTTGGCATCAAAGGGCAAGCCCCAGCAGCTTCGAGAGGGTGACAGAAATACTAAATTCTTTCACGTCGCCTCCAAGAAATGGCATCGAAGGAACATGATTTTGGCGATCCAAAACTCTGATGGGAATGGACGGCAGAGCCTGTTGTGATTATTTAGACCGTTGTAACTAATCTTAACACAAATTTAAACATCATAAGTATACAAATCAATTGACAAATAGTGTAGTGAAAGCAAGGATTGATCCCACAGGGATTGTATGCAAATTTAATCAGATTAAAAGATGCAAAGAAGGACTCTGCAGGGGTGAATGAATGCAGAAACGAGAGCGTGATAAGGTAAGAAGAGTGAGAGAGGTGTGAGCACAGCCATAAGATGATGGCGAGATTTTGGTTTAAGCAAGAAAATGGAAAAAGAAGAAAACAAAAAGGTTGAATTTAGGTTTAAATAATTGTGAAACAAGTTAAGATTTCGATATTCACCATTAATCATCTTCATAGAGCAGATGACAGGTACAATGCTACAAAACAGATTCAGATGCTCATGTTTGTCAACTTAAAGGTATGGTATCTACTCTTTGAGCTATTGATTTCCCTTATCAATGAATTATGCATGGATATCTACCCTAATTCTTTTCATTTTTGAAGTATTTAGCATGGTGTCTACTAAGTTGCACTTCAAGAAAGCAAAAAACAGTGGAAATCGACAAACATATAAAGCCCAGAACATGATATCTATTCCAGGTTTTCATGTTGGCTAAATCCAAGAACCTGTGCTAGATCTTTTGTTACTTAAGATTCGGTCATCTAAATTTACCCATGTAACAAATTCAATACGCGACATGCATATGGTGATCAAGCACAACAAACACATGTAAAGAGTGACATATAATCTGAATTTAATCAACAAGCATCACAAAATCAGTTTATAGCAAAGGCATAATCGAGAACTCTAAGAGAACATGTTAGGGCTTCAATCGAGCCCTAACTGAATGATTTAGTTACACATACTTCAAAGAGAATAAGAGATATATGTAAAAACATAATATAAAGGAGGGAGAGATGACTTCATGATGTCGCGTTTGATGGTCGATGTTGTGGAATGATGCGGCTGGGTTTCCTCCTTGTTTCCGTGGCGTTTTACACCTTGTAAGCACGGGGGGCGTATCCGCACCTAACCTTCGGATACAGATACGGATATAGATATTGACGGATGTGAAAAAATGATATCCGTATCCGTCAAAATCGGATATCGAATATGAATCGGATATTAGCGAATGGGATGCAAATACTAATAGGATATGTAAAAAAATGCATATGATTAAGGATAAACTAAACAGATATACTTATATTACATTTTATCTCATTTACAACAATATTAAATGTGATACATACTATGATATTATTGTTTGTATATCAATACTTTCACCATATCTATTGCCATTCGACTTCTATAACAATGGATTACACGACCTCCGTTGCTAAATGCCGATTTGGATACCACGGTTAACGTCGAAATACTCAAAATATTTTTGTGATACTCTTGCAAGAATTGAATACTTTCTACTATTTCTTTTTCACTAACTCAGAAGATCAAAATATAATACCTTATTCCATTGAAGAATAGTCTCCTCCATACGGATATTATTATTAAGCACCCAACGTTCGGATATCGGATCGGATACGAATAAGATATTGCTTTTACCATATCCGTATCCACACCTACCTTTCGGAGACTGATACGGATATGAATATTGACCGATGTAAAAAAATGACATCCGTATCCGGATTGAAGAAGGAATCGGATGCGGATATCTGCGAATAATCCACATCCGATGGCAGCCCAACTTGTGGTAGGATCTGACCTTCTTTATTCACAAATTTGAATCCCTAGAAAATAGGAATTTCATTCCTATTGAATAGAAACTTGCAATTTTCGCGCAGACTAACATGCCTGTACTAAAACTGTCATAACTTTTTTTAGAAAATTGATGTTGACGATCCGTAAAATTATCCAGAAAATAGACATTCGTAGATTTCCAAGAATGTATGACTCATCTCCTGATTCTTCCTGAGTCATTCTAGATAAATCTGCAAACTGGTTGACCTATTCAGGAATTCTGCAAAGTTGGGAATCTGATGACTCAATTTCCTCTTTTATGCTCCTTTTCCCACCTTTAGCTTGCGACATCCTACAAAATTATAAAAAGAATGTAAAACCTATATAAAAGAGTAAAACAAAGAACAATTATGGAGAGTTAATACGGATAAATGTCAGATTCATGAGTGCAATAGAGCCCGAGTAGATTAGGCAGACATTTGTGGGGTATTACAAAGAGCTTTTCAAATCTACCAGTTAGAGGCGTACCCAAAGGTGGGCTTGGCCGGGCTATAGCCCGGCCCATTTTTTCAAATATTGTCTTAAATTTATTTTTATTTTTGTTTTTTTCAGATATTGTGTTAGACCCCCTTCTATTTTGATTTTCTTTTAGCAAATTTATTACTAGTTCTACTCCTGATTTAGAGAAGAATACTATTTTATTCTTTTGGGAAATGCATATAATTTATATGTATATGTTAAAAAAATTACAGCCCACTCTAAAATTTATACCTAGTTCCGCCCTTGCTACCAGTCCAGCTCTGATTCCAAAGAGTTTAGGTTCAGGTCCAAGAGTAACCCCAGGGATACAGTGGGCCTGGTTCTCTTACCTTCAGATGACATGATCGAAGTGTTCTCAATAGCATGGGGCCTACCAAGGCACCTGGATCAGATGGTTTTCCCCACTGTTTTTCCAGTCAGGTTGGAGCACTATAAAGGACGAGGTTATGGATCTCATTTAACACTTCTTTAAGAGTGGCGCCTTCAAGGAAGGAATAAACGACACAAACCTAGTCGTTATCCCAAAGAAGAGTGTCAAACACCAGCCGATTTCAGCCACATTGCCCTATGCAACAGCACGTATAAAGTGGTGGCAACGATTCTTGCTAACAGGATCCGCCCATTACTTCATGGTATAATTTTTCTCCGGCAAGCAACCTTTGTTCTAGGGTGATAGATTCTGAATTATTTTGTGATAGCTCAGGAGTTGATCCATTCTATAGGTTGGAAGAATAATAGAATAATTTTTTTTTTTTGCTCTTAAAGCATACATTATAAATCACTCAGAAGGGAGGTGAATAGGTAATGTGATAATCAAATGCGAAATTTAAAAGTTTATACGAACTAAAACTAACACACAAATAGATACTAAAGAGTGAAGCTGAATTTTCGGTAAAGGGTTGTAGAACTTCTCCTAAAGATTCCTCGTTAACAAAAGTTGAGTGCTTAATTGCTCTCTTGGTTCAAATAACTGTAAGTACATGAAACTACATCAAACATGTAAAAATAGACAAGTAATAGCAAGTAAGATGTAAACTTGAGTGAGTTGAGTTGAGTTAAGAGAAAGAGTGTTGTGCGAGCGCTATCCAATCACAACAACCAAACAATAGAGAATCCCAAGATCTCCAGCACAAAGAACAACCCAACAATCACACGAAGAACACACAAATCACAAAGACGAGATTTAACGAGGTTCGGCCTCAATGCCTACGTCCTCGGGGCAATCAATGGAGAGATTTATATTAGGAAGATGATTACAATAGCTCTTGGTCTCTTTGAATGCAAGAGAACCCCTTTGCTATCTCTTTTCGCAGGTTATCAAAACCATAGAGTCAACATAGGCTTAAATACCTCATCAAGCGGATCAGCAGATTAACCCAAAAACCCGACTGTCGGTCGACTGGGACGGTCGACCGACTACCTGCTTCCTCTTCCGGTCGACCGGAACGGTCGACCCAGAAAACCCGAGAGTTGGGTTGATGCAGTCAGAGCACTTCGGTCGACCGGGCCGGTCGACCGCCCAAAGCTCTGTGCATGCTGTGCACGTCGGTCGACCCTGCCTGATTCTGCTGCTGCTGCTGTTTTCTGCTGCTGTTCACTTTGCCTTCCGTCGTCGACTTCCTTGGCGATCTCCTCAGCGATCTCCTCGACGCGACCCATGGCAATCCAGCAATCCAGTCAGCTTCCTAGGTAATAATCTCTCTTTCCAACAATTCTCCACCTCGGCGAAGATTTCCAAATCTGAGCCGAACTCCAACGAACCCCAGTTCATCACCTGGCGAAATCGACACATGATCTCGGCGAAATCGAACACGATCTCGGCTTGCGCGCACCGGTCGAAATCGACACACTATCTCGGCGAAATCGACACACGATCTCGGCTTGGAATCTTTGGCTCATCTATTCCTGGAAAACATCGCACATGCCTTCCCTGCACTTCACCTTAGGAGAATTTCCATACCTGCCGATCACTATCCGTGGCTCCCTATCCGCAACTTCACGACCTCATGAAGACTTCCTTATGAGCCAACACTGACTCTCCAATGACCAGCTCTATCCAGTCTACCTATCTTCCTGACGGTCCAACCAAGTCTGCGTAGAACACACCAAACATCATCGGCTTCAACTAGATGCCCACCACTCCTCATGTAAGCTCAACATCTTCTAACCGGAAGATAAACCTGTTCATCGAGATCACACCATCTCACCACTACGTGAGATCCAACTGGCCACACCACTTCACCTCTACATGAAGTCTCTTCACCTTTACGTGAAGTCTCTCCATTTCTACTTGAAGCTTCAATAGGCCACAACTCTTCACCTCTACGTGAAGATCCAAAATAACATCTCGAGAACCCAAATAGCTTCATAAGAGTTGCATCACCAAATGGCTGCGCCTTTACGGCTGCCTACGTACCTTTGCCCAAAAGGATCAAGCCAACCGTAGTTCATTAAAATGAGCTTCAACAAGCTCAAACAATGGTACCTCTATTTGCAGCAGCGAACCTGTCTGACTGAGTCATATGAACCTCTTCCCGACCATCATGGAGAGCAACGGCCTTCAACTTCAGCTTGTCACAACCACAAGCTTGAGATTCATGCTTCTTTCTCCACAAGCGTGGCTTCACCTTAGTTCCAATGTCTGCAAATAACTCGACATCCTCAACAATGTCGTCAACCTGTTCAGCATCACCTTTGGTATCACGAACTCCACCCGGTGTCACCTCCGCTGAAGTATCCTTTGATGCCGAACCAACTGGAGATGATGGAGTAGCATCAACCTCCACCCGCTGCAATCCTTCCTTGGTCTTCGTCCTCTCCACCTGCTGAGAGACAGTGGACTTCAATACTGAAGTCTCTCCAAATGTGACATGCCTGCTCATCACGATCTTCTTGTCTTCGGGGTCCCATAACCTGTACCTGTTCCTTTTGACACTCAAGTAGACAAACCTCTTTGCCCGCGGATTCACCTTGCCATTCTTGGCACTGAAGTAGGCCGGACTTCCAAACTCCCGCAGCACACCATGACCTTGAGCAGCTTCTCCAGACCAAATATTCAGTGGAGCTCTACCTCCAATTGCAGTCGATCTGTTCATGAGATGGCTAGCATACTCAGTCGCCTCAGCCCAAAACGACCTGTCTAATCCTGCATTAGACAACAACCGCCGAACCTCCTCCAGCAAGGAACGGACTACATCTTTAGCCAACCCATCTGTACCTGTTGTGAAGTGAGTTGCAATCCCTGTGTTCTGGCCAAATTGTAGGAACTGGTACATGTCATTTCCAACATTACCAATATGAAGCTCCTTTATCTTCCTACCTATCTGCCTCTCCATTCTTCCTCTCCACTTCATCAACACATCTAGGGCTTCTCCCCTTTGTCTCATCGGATATATCCAAACCTGCCTAGATGAACCATCAATAAACGAGACAAAGTACCTGTGACCTCCAAGCGATGCCGTCTTAGCAGGTCCCCATACGCTCATGTGAACACAATCAAGAAGACCTTCATTTTGATGAGTACTGGTGCTGAATCTCACCTTCTTCTTGTCCAGAACGCTGTGTCCACCTTCCAACTTGCAGGTAGCAGCACCTTCCATTTCCTTCTTTGCAGGAGCTCGCAAAGACTTTTCTTCTTCCTGTCCGACCTTTCCCTGCCAAACTTCCAGGCCACCAACATCTGAAGAACTCGAAGTCTTCACCTGATTTGTAATCGTACTACCCTTCAAGTAGTAGAGATTTTCTCGGCGGACGCCCTTCATCACCACCATCGAGCCCTTGATCATCCTGAGATCGCCATCTCGAACAGATATCACCATGCCCGATGCTTCCAAAGTGCCAACTGAGATAAGATTCCTTTTTAGATGAGGTACATACCTCACCTCCTTCAACTCTCGAACTATCCCATCATCCATCTTGATGCGAACTGTACCCATCCCTTCTATATTACACGGATGATCATCTCCCATGACCGTGTAACATCCATCCAGCTTCTCAAAGCTAGAAAACCAGGCCCTGTTCGGGCACACATGATAGGTGGCTCCGCTATCCAAGATCCACTCAGCACTATCTGAGTTACTAATAGTAGGTGTAGTAACCGAGAGAGAGAACACTGAAGAGTCATCATCCGATCCATCCGCCTGTGCGAGATTCGCCTCGGTCTTTGACTCCACCTTCTTATCTTTGGCCTTAGGGCATTCTGCTTTCCAGTGTCCTAGTTCCTTGCACAAGGCACACTGATTCCTCTTCAGATTTCTGAAACTCGGCCTGGATTTCGATCTTCCTCTAATCTCCTTTCCCTTCCGCGATGAACCTCTGCTTCTTACTTTCAGTGCCTCCGCCACTGAGCTTGACTGTGAAGGATGCCTCTCATTCTTCCTTGTGTCATAACTCATCAATGCAGACGACACCTCATCATAATCTAAGGTCTGCCTTCCATTAATGAAGGTCAGTGTGAATGTCTCGTACTCCTCTGCAGGAAGTGAATTCAGAAAGATGACCGCCTTATCTTCCTCTTCTACCACGACATCCACATTTATCAGATCTGTAAGAAGCTTTGTGTATCGGTTGATGTGCTCATTTACTATACTCCCCTTCTTCATCCGAAACTGATACAGCTTACTCTTAAGCTGCAACCTGGACTCTACACTCTTCGTCAGGTACTTCTTTTCAAGGGTTTCCCACAGTTTCTTCGCTGACGTCTCATGTTGCACAAGGTATTTTATGTCTTGTGACAAGCATGAACGTATCAAGCCACATGCCGATCTGTTCATCTTCGCCCAGCCTTCATCAGTAATAGTGTTCTTCTTCTTCGTCAATAGGAGAGTGTCTTCGAGGTTTGATGCATTCAGCGCATCCATAACCTCGCATCTCCACATGCCGAAATTGTTAGTCCCATTAAACTTAACAACTTCAATCCTTGGGTGATTGTTCATTGTCTTAACAGATGCAGTTTCTTCTGCCATTGAGATTTTCCTGATTCTCTATCTATGCGGAAGATCAACTACCTTGAAATAGATCTATACACAGATAAAAATATGATTTTTACCTGTCCCTTGAAACCCTAGATCGAGTTTCTCACCAGATCTACTCCACCACGGATTCAACGAGCCCTCCTTGAGTACTTCTGAGATCGACACACGATCTCCTCGAACACCCAATACCTCAGATCTGAGATCGACACACGATCTCCTCGAACACCCAATACCTCAGATCTGAGATCGACACACGATCTCCACCGGATCCGATCTCGAGCCCTCCGAATCCTCAGAAATCCCAAAGAGCAACCCGGAAGCTCTGATACCACTTGTTGTGCGAGCGCTATCCAATCACAACAACCAAACAATAGAGAATCCCAAGATCTCCAGTACAAAGAGCAACCCAACAATCACACGAAGAACACACAAATCACAAAGACGAGATTTAACGAGGTTCGGCCTCAATGCCTACGTCCTCGGGGCAATCAATGGAGAGATTTATATTAGGAAGATGATTACAATAGCTCTTGGTCTCTTTGAATGCAAGAGAACCCCTTTGCTATCTCTTTTCGCAGGTTATCAAAACCCTAGAGTCAACATAGGCTTAAATACCTCATCAAGCGGATCAGCAGATTAACCTAAAAACCCGACTGTCGGTCGACCGGGACGGTCGACCGACTACCTGCTTCCTCTTCCGGTCGACCGGAACGGTCGACCCAGAAAACCTGAGAGTTGGGTTGATGCAGTCAGAGCACTTCGGTCGACCGGGCCGGTCGACCGCCCAAAGCTCTGTGCATGCTGTGCACGTCGGTCGACCGGACCGGTCGACCGACCCTGCCTGATTCTGCTGCTGCTGCTGTTTTCTGCTGCTGTTCACTTTGCCTTCCGTCGTCGACTTCCTTGGCGATCTCCTCAGCGATCTCCTCGACGCGACCCATGGCAATCCAGCAATCCAGTCAGCTTCCTAGGTAATAATCTCTCTCTTTCCAACAAAGAGAGAGTGATGAACAATCATAAACACGGGAGAATTATTTCGAGGTTTGAGCCACTGGCTCTACGTCTCCACTTTCACCACAATGAAAGATTTCACGATGCACGATCCCGCAAGATCACTCAACAATATAAGTTTCCTTAAGAACTCTTGGATCCGCAAATCCCTCATTTGATGTCGCAACACCTACAATCACAAGCAAGGCCGCAACCTCTAATCGCTTCAAATACAATGATAAACACTTGGTGATCAATCTCCTTGACCACAGGCAATAAAATCTCTCAAACAAGGCTTTTATAGAGTAGATGAAAAAAATTGGATCAAGCTTGTGTGAGGAAAAACTTAGATAATTGACAGTGAAAACTCAAGAAAAACTATTGGAAAAACTTTCTTAAAGATGTAAGAATTTGTAGCACAAAAATAATTTCTCTCAAAAGCTTATTTTCTTAATTTTTCAAAAACTAAAACTTGGATTTTTCTTTCAAAGAACTCTTTTTAAAACTCTCTACAATGGGTCCTATTTATAGAGAATAGGATGAGACCATTAGAGACTAATCTTAATCATTAGGAACATGTTTAAACCCAAATAAAGCAAGATATAATCGTTTGGAATAAAAATAAAAATCAAAAATTCAAAATATAGTCGTTATAGGTGAACTACTGCCTCTGGCAGCAGTACGGTCGATCGCCAATAGCTAGAAAACTATCTATTGTAGCCAGCAGTCGATCGCTTGGTCGACCGTCCAAAGTACACTATTCTGCTCTGTAAAATGGTGGTCGACCGGCCATTCGATCGTGCGCACAAGCCAATGCTTCACATCAGGTCGCCGCGCAGTCGATCGTGTGTTGGCCCAAAGGCCATTAGCCCGACATTTTGATGATAACAAACCATATATAGTTATGTTTTAACAATTTTATTTTAAATGAGTTTCAGGTTAAAAATCCTAGTTTGTTTGACAGCTCCAACACAAGACTCACACTTTTGGAAGCCGCAAAGATTTGGATCCCAGAGCCAAGCACATAGGAGAGCTCTAGGATCAAACAAGATTGAAGACTACAAGATTTGTATATTTATTTTTAGTTAGGATTTTTAGTTCATTTTGTCAAAACCTAGATGATAGAGGTAGATTACTTTGGGATTGTCACACACACTTTTCATATTGCTTCATGCTTACAAACCAATTTTCATTGCAAAATTTCTAACATAGTTTTGGAAAAACAAAGTTTGGAAAAATCATTTTGGAAAAACAATTTTTTGGAAAAACCGTTTTTGTTTAGAAAAAGGATTTTTGTCAAAATATAGTTCAAGTCTTTTTGGTGTTGATCTATGATCACACCCTGATTATTACAAGTCCTAGAACTCTATTTTGTACTCTCCTATCCAAAGAATTTTTATCAAAATTTACCATCTTCAAAAAGCCTTTGGGAAAAACAGTTTTGGCCTTGTCCGGTCGACCGGCCCAGTCGACCGACATGCACCACTGTGCATGTGTGCACAACGGTCGACCGATACGGTCGACCGAGAGCAAGAGCTTGCTCTCTGTTTTTCCTCGGTCGACTGGACCGGTCGACCGACAGAGAGACTCACTCTCTGTTTGGGACTTCGGCCGACCGTCTCGGCCGACCGCCTTTCCAACGGTCAGAAATCCAACCGTTGGCAGTCGACCGACCCGGTCGACCGACAGTAGTCAGATTTTCTGACTGACTCCCAACAGCTATATTTTTCTGACTCAAATTTTGTTGAGTTTCTCCCCAACGACTCTTTTGACCTTTGTAAGTCAGTTTTCATCCCCTATAAATAGAGGGAGTATTCTACAACTAAAGGAACAAGATTTACAAGTTAAAATTCAAGTTTTCAAAAGTTTAGCTTTTAGCAAAAGATTTTCCATTGAGCCAAAAATTCCAATCCTTTTAGCTTGAAGCATTCCTCTACTTCTCTCTAGTTTTTGTGCACTACACAATCCCAAAATTATCATCTCCTCATCTTGATTGTAGGGTTGTGCAAGTGAGCATTTTTGTTTGTGATCAAGTGTTTGATCACCGTTCTTCATTGTGAGAAGTTGTAGAGGCATCGGCCTCAAGCGAGCTAGTGTGCTCCAAGTTGGTGTTGCGGCACCGCGAGAGATAGGACAAGTGTGTCCTTGTATTGACGATCCGGTGGGATCACCAATAGTGGAAATCCTTCATCGTGTTGAGGGCGGGACGTAGAGAGTGGCTCGAACCTCGGAAAATATCTTCGTGTTTGCGATTGTTCACTTTTCTCTAAACTCTATCTCTCCTTTACTTGCTTTATTCTTATCTAAATTCTTGCAAGTCTTTTATTGTTTCTTATTGTTTAAATAGTTTTTAAATCCGCATTATTTGTCACTTAGTATAGCCTTCACCTATTCACCCCCCTCTAGGTGATTTCAATTGGTATCAGAGCCTAATCCTAGCATTTGGTTTAACCACCTTAGGGAGATCCTCACTTTTGGCTATATCTATTTGTTGCATTTTTATTTGTTGTGCATTATATTTGTATTCATGGCATCTGTTGACTTTTCTAGCATCAAGCCCCACCTAAATTTGATGGCTTGAACTTCCCCATTTGGAAGGTCAAGATGAACCTTTTCCTAAAATCCCTAGGAGTTAGAGTTGCTAGGGCCATCACCAAAGAATTTATTGAACCCCTCACTGATGAGAAAATATGGTCTGAAGATACCACTAAGGACTATGAAGCAAATGTTAGAGCCCAATATGCACTCACCCAAGCTTTAAATGAAGATGATCTTTCACGCATCATTAACTGTAAATCTGCATTTGAAGTTTGGAATGTTCTTATTGTGACTCATGAGGGAACGTCTCAAGTCAAGAGATCCAAAATTGACTTGCTTCGTTCTCAATATGAGTATTTTTATATGCTTGGCATTGATGATATGCTCACCCATTTCACCAAAATCACTAATGCTCTATCTTCTTTAGGTGACACCATTGATAATGACCAAAAGATCTGGAAGGTCATTAGAGCTCTTCCAAATCTTGGGAAGTCAAGGCAACCACCCTCAAGGAACTAAATGATAGGGAGGAGATGACTTTTCTGGCAATCTCAAAACCCGTGAGATGGAGATGAAGGTTAGAGAAGAAAGGGAGGCATCAAAGAAGAAAGCCCTTGCTTTCAAGGCCGTTCCATCCACCCATGATGAAGAGGATTCATCGGAGGACTATGATGAAGACTTTGCCATGCTCATAAGGAAGGTGGGCAAAATGTTCTACAAAAAGGGTAGACAAAGCAACTTCCGAAGAGGGAAACTTCAAGGGAGATTCGAAAGGAAGAGAGAGCAACCGGGTCCGTATTTTCATTGCAAGAAGACGGGACACCTAATTGCCGAGTGCCCCTCTCTACAAGCTACTACCTCCAAGAACGGGCCAAAGAAGAAGAAGGCAATGGTGGCCATATGGGATGACACGGAGTCAGAATCCGAAGAGGAGATCGACGCCGTGCACATGTGCTTCATGGCACAAGGTGAGGAAGCTATAAAGGTATATCTAGAAAACTCTCTAGAAGATGATGATTTAACCATGGATGAGCTTGCACATTTTTTTTTGAAGAGCTACAAAGTAGATATGAAATTTCACAAGCTCAAAATAAGAAATTGAAAAAGGAAAATGATACTTTGAAAAATAAATTTGTACATGTTTTACAAGAGAAAATGTTTTAGCAAATTCTTTTGAAAAGATGAAAAAGGAATTTGAAAATTATAAAATAGCTTGTAAAGGAAAAAGTCATATTTCTACTTGCAACAAAAATGAATTCTTAGAGATCCAAAAACGTGTTGAAGTTTTGGACTCAACTTTAAAGAAGTATGCTTTTGATATATCTAAACTTGCATCTAGATTTCCCAAAGGATTATCCCAAGGGAAACACTCTCATCATTCTCATGCTTCTAAATCACACAAACATGCACACACGCACACACATGCATTTATGTATGGTAGTGGTAGAATTTACACTTGCACTTATTGTGGCCGCAAAGGCCATTTAGAAAAATTTTGTTATGCTAAGCTAAACATATTAAATAAAAATATTAGGGTTCGAGAAAACACTAACCCTATAGGACCCAAAAAGATATGGGTACCAAAAGACACACCGAATATAATTGATGCAGGTGGGTCTTCATCCTCCAAGACTTAGGGGGAGATGGTGCCCGGGTGGTGGATGCATCAATGCTCAACGAACATATCGTCGCTTGCATCACTATCTTAGAGGCACCCATTTTTGGAGAATGCCTTGGTTTGGTAATCTCTCCACATAAAGATTTTATTTTTCATATATAGGATATGCTAGTTTACTTTTGTGTTATTGTGATACATGTAGACTTGCATTTCTATTTTGTTTGTATCTATGCCATGTTTTATCATGTTTCTATGCCATATGATTCACATGTCTAGATTTGTTTATATGAATTTTGTCAAAATAAAGATTTATCTAAAATAATTTTTTTTGGCAAATAAATAGAGATGGCAATTGCGCGCCTCAACTCTTATCTAGAGGAATGACGAGGAGAAGTTCAGAACCCTTAACGGGGTATTCGGCTTCAACATCTCACTTTTATTGCCTAATTTATAAATAAAAATTTCTTGATAATAAAAATTAATAAGTGAATATTATAAAATTTGTATTGTGTTTTTCATGCCTAGTAGTATTTTCAACATTCTTGTTAAGAGAAATATTTGTTTTGATTAAAAGAAAAATCATATCAAAAACCCAACTTAAAAACTGTTTTAATTCTGTTTTCAGTATGACCGGTCGACCGGCCCGGTCGACCGATCTGGCCTGGCATAGGCCCGGTCGACCAACCCGGTCCCCCGATATTGCCTGGAAATGCAGAAAATTTTTCTACCCGTAGCCGGCCGACCGCAGCGGCCGACCGACTGAAAGCCCAGTGCTCTCGGTTTCCACCGGTCGACCGGGCGACGGGTTCACAGTTTTTCAACCCGATCTTTATAAAGCCCTCATCTCTCCTTTTCTCTCATTCAACCGCCTCTTCCTCTTCTACCTCATCTCTTCCAAAACCCTAACACCCTCCAACCTTTCTCCCACTCTCCTAAACCTAAATCCTTCCATAAAATTCCTAAAATTTGCAGTCTCTGGCCTTAATCTTCATTCTCTCAAGGAAATTTTCGGGTTTTCTCCATAATTTCAAGGTAAAAATTTTCTTTTCCTAGATCTTTCAATTCCTTTGGTTTATCTTCAGTTCCTTCTCTTAGATCTAGCCATAAAACTTGTTTTTCACTTCATCATGTCGAAGAGAACACGTTCAGAGAAAGGTAAAACTGCTCAGTCCTCTTCACATTCATCCCTCTTTATTTCATCTCAAGCTTCATATAAATATATTGTAATTTCTACTAGACATGTTAGCTCTTGGCGATCTGTGGTAATTAATGATTTTGAACATCTCAATTTAGCTCCCATTTTAAGAGCTAACTCTTTGGAAAATTATCTGTCTATTAGGGAGCCAGTTTACCCATCTCTAGTTCAATATTTCTATTCTAACCTTTCATTTGAGTCTAATCAGATTAGATCTAGAGTCTTGGGGAGGGATATAGACATATCTCTTCAAGAATTTGCTCATCATCTTCACCTCTCCTGTGAGGGTGAAGACATTTTCAACCTAGATCTCCATGACTTTGTTTACCCGGACGGTGAGTCTGTCCTCAACGCTTTCACGTTGCTTCACGGGGATGACAACCCTGGCTTGGTTAGGAATGAGGAAGTTAAACGATATACTCTTATTGCTCAAGTCCTAGCCAAAATAGTTTTCTATAACCTCCTGCCAAAATCGGGAGAGTATAGTCACGCCAGGGGATCTGCTCCACTGCTCATCTATTGCCTTCTGTGAGGCATTAGAGTCAATATCCCCAGGCTCATCATCAGCATTATGACCTCGGACCATCTCTATGTCCCCACTCGGCATTTGCCTTTTAGGATGGTCATCACTTATCTGCTAAAGCAACTCAATTTCAATCTCTCCTCTGAACAATCTGTAAAACCATCTGTTGATCTGAACAGCACCCTTCTCAAGAGGATGCGTCCCAGGGAGCACCCTCCTGCTCCTCAGCCGCCTCCTTTCCATCCTGCTGTTCCTATGCCTGGCTCCTCTTCTGGCTCGTCTGCTCCTTCCGATCCCTATACTGCCTTATCCACTCAGATTCGGGAGCACCATGAGCAGCTCTCTGCTGAGATGACTGCACATCGTCAGCAAATTTTCGCGGAGATGTCCGCGCATTATCAGAATTTGGAGAACGACATGGGGTACATCTGTGATTCCATCCGATACTTGGAGTCCTATCTCGGTGGCATCTACCTGAAGCATGAGTGGTCAGTTCCACTTCCATTTGCTCATGCTCAGCCTCTTCCTACCACCGGCCCTCCGTTTCCCGTCAGGACTCCTGCTTCTCCACCACAGCCCGCAGCTGCCCAGGATTCAGATTCTGAGGAGGAGTGACCCCTTTTGATGATGTCAAAAAGGGGGAGAGTTATTTGGAGTTATCTGGGCTATTTTGCTATTTTGTTTTTTTGGGATTGTAGTTGATCTTTTATGTATTTTGTTTTGGACATGAAGTGTGGACATGTATTATGTTTTATGTCATGTATGAACATATGTTTATCTATGACAGTTATGTTCTCTTTTACTTGTGGCATATGTGATGTGATTGGTTATGTTTATTATGTCTTATGCTTTTATTACCTCACTCACTTATTTTTGGAGGATGCAGGAATTATTGGATGGATGGAGGAAATCATGTATGCATACACCTATAATTCTATATTTTTAGTATGCATGGATGGTTGGCATGTGTATCAGTTTCATATCCTATATGCATGTGTCTTGCATATGTATCTCTTTTTGTGATCATTTTATATATGCATGTGTTAAGGGGGAGCTTCACTTGAAGACGCCACCCAAAATATTTGTGATAACTCTATATGTTTTGTCATCATCAAAAAGGGGGAGATTGTTGGCCCAAAGGCCATTAGCCCGACATTTTGATGATAACAAACCATATATAGTTATGTTTTAACAATTTTGTTTTAAATGAGTTTCAGGTTAAAAATCCTATTTTGTTTGACGGCTCCAACACAAGACTCACACTTTTGGAAGCCGCAAAGATTTGGATCCCAGAGCCAAGCACATAGGAGAGCTCTAGGATCAAACAAGATTGAAGACTACAAGATTTGTATTTTTATTTTTAGTTAGGATTTTTAGTTCATTTTGTCAAAACCTAGATGATAGAGGTAGATTACTTTGGGATTGTCACACACACACTTTTCATATTGCTTCATGCTTACAAACCAATTTTCATTACAAAATTTCTAACATAGTTTTGGAAAAACAAAGTTTGGAAAAATCATTTTGGAAAAACATTTTTTTGGAAAAACCGTTTTTGTTTAGAAAAAGGTTTTTTGTCAAAATATAGTTCAAGTCTTTTTGGTGTTGATCTATGATCACACCCTGATCATTACAAGTCCTAGAACTCTATTTTGTACTCTCCTATTCAAAGAATTTTTATCAAAATTTACCATCTTCAAAAAGCCTTTGGGAAAAACAGTTTTGGCCTTGTCCAGTCGACCGGCCCAGTCGACCGACATGCACCACTGTGCCTGTGTGCACAATGGTCGACCGATACGGTCGACCGGACCGGTCGACCGACAGAGAGACTCACTCTCTGTTTGGGACTTCGGCTGACCGTCTCGGTCGACTGCCTTCCCAACGGTCAGAAATTCGACCGTTGGCGGTCGACCGACCCGGTCGACCGACAATAGTCAGATTTTCTGACTGACTCCCAATATCTATATTTTTCTGACTCAAATTTTGTTGGGTTTCCCCTCAACGACTCTTTTGACCTTTGTAAGTCAGTTTTTATCCCCTATAAATAGAGGGAGTGTTCTACAACTAAAGGAACAAGATTTACAAGTTAAAATTTAAGTTTTCAAAAGTTTAGCTTTTAGCAAAAGATTTTCCATTGAGCCAAAAATTCCAATCCTTTTAGCTTGAAGCATTCCTCTACTTCTCTCTAGTTTTTGTGCACTACACAATCCCAAAATTATCATCTCCTCATCTTGGTTGTAGGGTTGTGCAAGTGAGCATTTTTGTTTGTGATCAAGTGTTTGATCACCGTTCTTCATTGTGAGAAGTTGTAGAGGTATCGGCCTCAAGCGAGCTAGTGTGCTCCAAGTTGGTGTTGCGGCACCGCGAGAGATAGGACAAGTGTGTCCTTGTATTGACGATCCGGTGGGATCACCAACAGTGAAAATCCTTCATCGTGTTGAAGGCGGGGACGTAGAGCGTGGCTCGAACCTCGGAAAATACCATCGTGTTTGCGATTGTCCACTTTTCTCTAAACTCTATCTCTCCTTTACTTGCTTTATTCTTGTCTAAATTCTTGCAAGTCTTTTATTGTTGCTTATTGTTTAAATAGTTTTTAAATCCGCATTATTTGTCACTTAGTATAGCCTTCACCTATTCTCCCCCCCTCTAGGTGATTTCATCGTGTACACGAGCCAGTGGCTTGTCACACCACCGGTTGACCGCTCTAGGCCAAAAACATTATTTTTAGATCTTTTAAAATTTTTTAATATCAAATTAAATTTCTATAAAATTTACAAAAATAAGTTCTTATAAATACATTTGTGCACGAATATGCGAGATTAGAAAATCGACACATATAATAAATATGTGAACTTTTTTTGAGATATTAAATACAATTTAGAAATAAAAACTATGTTAAAAATTATTTTTCCAAAAACTAAACTTTAAATTGAAGAACAAGTTTTTCCAAAACTTATATAAATGCAAACATAAGTTTCTCAAACTTATTTGAAACACCAATGTGTTGGATAAAAATACAATATACATATAAAATAATATGAACTTGTTTTTGAGAATTTCTTTTCAATAAACCAAAACACAAACTAGATAAATCGAAATGGGTTAAACCAAAAGTTTTGGGTTTCGATCTTGAAAAACAATATCAAAATTTTGTGTGTGTGTAACCTTGAGCAATCAAGTCTGATATAAACTTTATAAAAAAAACTAAATATTCTTACAAACTAGAGTCTTCTTCTTGAAATCATCTTCTTCATTTTGACTCAATCAAACTTGATTCTTTCGAACTTGGCTCCTTCTTGAGTACTTGATATGATCTTTATGCTTGAAATCTTGAATCAATATATGTTAGCTTCAAACTTGACTTTAAGTCTTTTTAAGAAGTTAGACACCGAACTAAGATGTCGATTAATATCTGAAACTTAAATAACACAAGATAATAAGTACAATAACTACACGAGTTAATCATTATCAAAACTAGAATGATGGACCTTTGGGCCAACAATCTCCCCCTTTTGATGATGACAAAACTCATGGAGTTATTGCATGGATTAGTGAAAAACTTTGTAAAAGCTCCCCCTTAACTCATGCATAGCAAATAAACAACAAGATATTCAATAAAGCTTAATAAGCATCAATCAAACATATACATATATGTATAAACCCTAAACATGCATCTGTAAACACTCAAATTCTCTTCCTTTTTTGTCACTTCATCAAAAAAGGTAAAGAAAACAAATAAGTTATATGCGATATAAATGTATGACGAGGAGAGACGTTAACTTCCCCCTCACACATGCGTTACATGGAGAAATGATGATTAAATCCTAAATCACATAGGCATAATATACAATGTATAGACAGAGATATTAAGCCCCCCTACACATGTGTACGATATAGAGAAGAGAGGTAAAACTTTTTTTATACAATACACTCAGCATAAAAATATAGAGGAGACGTCAAGTTAACTCCTCTTGCATATAGGCAATGTATATCAAAATGATAGATATGAAATGAAAATCTTAGATAAACCAATTGTAAATTCTTAGACCAATTGTAAATCTCAAAACAACTTTATATAAACTAACTGTAAATTCTCGATAAACAAATACTAATTTAGAATACTAATTGAAATCTTAGATCAATTTGAAAAACATGCAAAAGATATTGATACCAATTGAAATAAATTTACCAATCTATGATACTAATTGAAATAAAAAAAGTTTAGGAAGAGATTAATTTGTGCTAAAGAACATACGCAAAAATATGTATTAATAATTTTAAATCAAGCACAATTAATCATATGTGTATATATCTCATTTGAAATTTAATACCACTTGAAATTTGATATATACATATATAGATAAACATGAATGAGTATACACGAATCAAGTATCATATAAATCAAGTGTATAATATATTTTTATCAACAACCTACATGTACATGTCAAATGAATAGTCAACTGAAGTTATATAAGACATGATCACCCAACCAACCGCTTACTAAGGGTAGATATTTTCAAAAATAACTATTTGGATAAGGTGGAAAATAGTGAAATACTACCATTTGAAAATAGTTTGATTAAAATTTTTGCAAAAGGACACAGTATAAATATAAAAATCATCAAAACTAGGATATATACATATACCTAAAGTAGAATTGAGTACATAAAGGATATGAATCAAGTTTGGCATAAAATCAATAGTGCATATCAAAATCTATATAAGTATATCACAAGTTCTAATAAAAATTGCATTTAAATATATAAATAAAACATGTAAACCGTGATAAGCTAAAAATTATCCAATTTAAAACATATATAAACATATGATGGAGATTAGAGATTGTAACCAACACCGATAGAACTATTCTCCATTTATCTAAACTAAAGTGGTCTTTTCACCTAATCTTCTTGAAAATGATGCACCAAATATTTGACCATCAAGCTCCGATTGCATCTACCATCAAGGCACCAAACTCTTTCATTTTTTGAAAAAGCCCACACCTACATCAAATACAATTAGCGTGAATTTTGGTACCCAAATCCTTTTGAGTCCTTGGGATTAGTATTTCGAACCCAAATATTTTTAGTTAGAAGATTTAATCTATCATAGCAAAACTTAGTAAGATGGCCTTTGCGACCACAATGTGAGTAAGTATATATATTGACATAAGTGTGAACATGATATGCATGTGTATGCCGTGGATTATGTGCATGCACATGAAGAGTATGTTTCTTGTGGAACATAAACCCTAATCTATTATGATCAAAAGCACATTGGCTCAAGGGAAGCCTAAAGCATTAATACTCTTTTTTAAAATACAAATCTCATTTTGTTAATAAAAAAATAACATTTGTATAAGAAGCAAAATCCTCTTCTTTGAAAATCAACTCAACTTGATTTTTCAAAGAATCATTTTCTTTCAAAATCGCCTCTTTTTCTTTTAAAACAAAGTCAAAATTTGAAGATAAAATATTAATTTCTTTCTTCAATTTCAAGTTTTTTTCATCAAATCATATTTTTCAAATAGTTCTTCACGACACATAGCAAGATCATCGTATGATAATTTATCATCTTCATCAAAATCGGATTCTGAGTTTACCTCAAGTGGGTCATCTCCTTGGACTATAAAACACACGTGTGCAAAATCATCTTCTCTTTTGGATTCACTATTTGAATCCCATGTTGTGGCCTTCATTGCCTTTTTTCTTTCTTGCCGTTTTTCTCTTTGGTTGCCTCTCTTATGGTACATGCTCTTCATGTTCTTCACAAGGAGAATGAGTTCTTCAGCATCTTGTTCATCATCCTCTGAGATAGTTGATGTGGCGATGTTTTTCTTTTTGTATTCTCTTGGGATGTTTTGAGCGCAACACTAGTTTTCTTTTGTGGCTCCGATCTTTTCTTACGTTCATCTCCATTTCATCGGTCTTCAAGTTTCTCATGAAAGTGGTGAAGTCTATTTCATCATTGTCCTTGAACTCCTTTAAGGTGATAGTTTTGACTTCCTAAGATTTAGGAAATGCGCTAATGATCTTCCACATCTTTTGGTCATTGGAGATGGGTTTACCTAAAGAAATAAGTTTATTAGTAATAGTGATAAACCAAGTATGCATTTCATCAATAGATTCACCATCAAGCATATAAAAACTTTCATTTTGTGAATTAATCAAATCAATCTTTGCTTTCCTTACTTATGTAGTGTCTTCATGAGTAGTGATCAAAACTTGCCAAATATGATATGCGAATATGCAATTAATAACTCTAGATATACCATCATCATAAGAGCTTGTAATAATGCATAATGGGCTTTTGGAGTTGGCATCACATTCCTTAATGGTAATATCAGACCATGAGCACTCATCACCTTTGGGACAAACAAAGCGTTAAATATGGCCTTGGTTACACAACTACCCAAAGATTAAAGAAAAACGGTCATCTTAACCTTCCATATGAGAAAGTTAAGTCCATCAAACTTGGGTGGACAATAGATGCTAGATTTACCACTATTAAATGTAGGCTGTCTAAAAATCATTAAGGATAAGTCATCAGATGTGAACCTCACTTCAACGCGAAGGTCGCGTTTCAACTAAAACATGGACCTCGATTCCAAAGGGAAACACAACGCGAAGAACTCCATGTCTCACGCGGGTTTGAGGAACGCCGCGTCTCACTTTAAATGCGGGTCTGAGTAACTACACGTCTCACTTCACGTGGGTCCGAGCAACTCCGCATCTCACTTCAAACGTGGGTCCGCGTCTCACGCCAGTTTGAGCAACGCCGCGTCTCGCGTCCTTCGCGGTCTGAGCAACTCCCCATTTCGACTGAGATGTCCGCATCTACAACAAACAATGCGAGGTTCGCGTCCACCACGAGACCCACATTTCTATTGTAACTAACTCCCATTACTGGGTCAATTAACTCCCCATGTAATGGGAGAGTTAATCCCCATTATGGAGAGATTCTAGGGGACAATTATACCCATATGACTCTCTATAAATAGCGTCAAGAGCTATAAGGGAGGGGGAGGACTTTAGGAAGGCTTTTGGAGATTGAGAGCTGAGAATTCTCAAGCTAAAAGTTTCTTGCTTTCCTTTTCCAAAGGTCTAGAGAGAAAAGGAGAAATCATTAGCTTTAAATACTTAGTGTGTTAAAAACAGAGCTCCTTCATGAGTGCTTTTCGAGTGCATCCCAAAGAGAAACTTGTTATTCGGTTAGTCAATGGAGAACAAGAATCACTCTCCATCGCCACACGAAGAAGCCAGCTTTAAACAAAAGGGAGAACCAGCTATTCTCCTATCTTTTGTAATCGAAATTATACCATTGTAATATTTCATCCACTCAAAGAAATTTTACCTCACACCATTTTTGACCAAACAAAAGATGGCGTCTCTACTGGGGACCTCATTCTCTACTGATGAGAACGCCTTAGGCAAGCCGATGTCCAGCTGCTCGGAAAGATGGTGGAATCCCTCATCGTTGAATTCGACCAAGCAAAATTCAAGGAATTCCTTTCCTCAGGTTCCGCAGCCCCAAGACAATGTGGTAGTATCGCAAAGTATATTCAGGGACTTGCTCTTGAATGTCTTTGGAGATTTCTCCCAAAGTGACCCGCACTTCTGCACACAGCGCAAGTTGTGCCACTTCTAATGAGGTTCTGAAAATCTTTCGTCCAGCCCACACAGTCCGCATCAACATCTCTCGCGAAACCCACATGGCTATTGCGTCAGTACACGATTATAATGATGGTGAAGATCAATCTGGCCATCATTATCCTCTATGAATTCTACAATTCCAGGTTGTCAAGGGTTCCCAACAACCCTTGTGATTGAATCGGAATGCTGAACATCAATGAAGGTGTCGTGCTCGTCGACGATAAATTGAAAATTCTGCGGAGGCAATCTGTTCTGCAAAATTTGAACGGAGGTTGATGCCCACGTTTCTCTTAAGCTATGCGAGGTTCACGTCCCATATGAGTGTAATACCTCTATTTTGGAAATACAAGATTTAATAATGAATAATAATATTTTTTATTGAATATATTTTGTGTTAATCATTATTGTTGGTATGTATTATTATTATGGTTATTACTATTGGTTATTATTATTATTGTTATTATTAAATATCTTTGTGTATTATTGTTATTCTTATTATTAATAATATTGATATTTATTTTGTGTATTATTCTTAAACAAGCTAACTTCTTGCCCCCTATTTTTCTCTTCTTTTTTCTTTCATTTTCTTATTCTTTATCCTAAGCCCAATCCAAACCCAAGTATCCATTTCTATATGCTTTACCTTTACCCATTAGCCCATATCTATTTTCTATCTTTCTTTTAGTTTTTCTTGACCATGCCATGAGCCCATTTTCATTCCTTCCATTTTTCTTTTATTTGAGCCAAAACTCAAACCAAAACCTATTACCCAATATCTAATTTTAATCTTATCTCAAATTCAAATCCTAACAAAAATCATATCTAATTTAACTTACCCAAATCTATATCCTATTTTCAAAATCACAATCTCGAATAATTTTATTTCAACATAAATTCCTAACTAATCTTAAATCTATTTTAATCCTTATCCTATCAAGTAAATTCTAAATCCTAACTATGTAATTCTATATCTTAACTACCTAATCATTAACCTTATATATATCTCTCTCTCTCTCTCTCTCTATATATATATATATATATTTAATCCTATCTAATCCTATCCATCAATTCTAAATCTTAAACAACCCAATCCTCATATATCCTAACTACTAAATTCTATAGTTATCTTCATTAAATAAAATCCTACCTAACTTAATCTATCATTATCTCCTAATCTTAACTATTTAATCTTAAATTATTCTAATCCTAACTATATAATAATAACCAATTAACATCTCCAATATAAACATCTAATACTAAACCAAAACCCTAACCTAAATCCTCCTTCCTTTGCTCGCAGCTCCAACCCACCATACAGCCTCCTCTTTCTTCTCTAGCGAGACCTCAACAACAGCTCGCGATACCTCGACATCCTTGCGTCCTCCGGCTCTTCTGTTGTCGAACTCTCCATAGCCGGCCGTGAATTTCTCCCCCTCCGCGACTTCCGCCTCCTCCAGCGAGCTCTGCCGCGGTCTTCTTCCGGCTATGTCTCCTTCTGCATCGTGAGTGTGCACTCTCTTCCTCTCTATTGCTATGTTATTATGTATGTAATTATGTATGTATCATTTGTTATTGGGTGTGCATAAATTATTATGTGATGGTATATTTGTGGATATGTGTTGCGTGTGCATGGAGGTGTGCATGTTTGTTGTATATATTTATGTAAGAGTGTGTATGGATGTATGTATAAATGTATACATGATTATAAGTGTGTGAGTATTGTGTATGCTTGGGTGCATGCATGATTATGTGTATGTATGTATATACTCGTATATATATGTATAGTGGTGTGTACATGTGCATTTATGTGTACGCGTGGCTATACGTATGTAGTTATATGTTACAGCGATGCAGACCTATTTGTGCGCTCCGAACCCGGTAACAAAAGACCCAGATCCGATCTGAATTTATGTTCGTTATGAATCCAAAATGCTGGCAATTCGAAAATCGACTTATGGGATGATCTGGATATTCATACTGGTTCGTACAGTGGAGACTAGATGGTGATTCGGTTCTAAAACTGCATCATTTTATGTGAGTGTTTATTTATTGGTCTATTTTAATTTCAACATTTTATCTTAATGTTTCATGCGCATGTATATATTATTCTGCATTTTTTCTGTTCATGTCGGTAATTATTGTTACATTGTGATGCTCTGATATTATTTTATTGATATATCGTTACTCTGTTACCAACAGTATTGTCGATTCGTTCCATTATTCTAGGTAGATGAGTATTAGTCTTGATCCTCCTTATTAGTAATAATCAGATGAGAATTTAATTGTAAAGTTGAGAAATAATTAATGAGATTGCTTCATAGATTGGATCAGTGGACAATATTAGGGTGAGACTGGATCTGGTGATGGAGAATGAAATTGATATATTGTTGATGTGTGTGTGTGTGTGTGTGTGTGTGTGTGTGTGTGTGTGTGTGTGTGCAGAGTTAGTATCTTAGCACTGAGATGTGGTGACTCACTTTATCGATGGGTAACATTATTTGATTTATTGATATATTGATGCTTGGATTTATTATTAGACTCTTATTGAAGTGGAGATTGACTTAGAGTTAAGAAGAAGTGTAGACTGAATTAATATGAATTAATAGAGCACATGGATATATAGTGGACTCAATAACTGTTACTGAGATATACTTGTCCTATCATTTCATTATAGATTGTTTACCATTTCAGATTCAGGATTATTTATGGTATATCTTTGACTGTGACTTGACTGGACCTAGTGATTAGCCTAGTTCTTGTTTGTGGATGAGTAGTACATTTCATGTGGCAATTGTTTGGTGATTATTTAGATAGAAATCTTTTTAAATATTCAGAACTGATGGAATATAATGCTATTTTACTAGAAGACTTAATCTATCTTAATGCTTGGAACTATGTATGGACTTAATTAGATTTGAAGTTGACCTGAGATGTATATTTTTTATGTTGGATATTGTGATTGACCTTGAATAGAAGTGAGAACGTGTGATTATCTTAATTGATGATCTTACTGTTATTCGATGGTGAGGATATGGTTAAACATAGCTGACTGTTTATGTGATACTCTGATTACTAATAATATAAAGGATTAGAGTAAACCGACATGAATGAGATAGCTGGTTATTGATTTATTGAGGTGATGGCTTACCATATCAGATACTTTCACATGGATTGATACTTGATGTTCATGATGATTGTATTGGGACTATTGGTTGATGGATCAGTCACTATTGTATCTTAGTATAGATGGATGAGATATTGATCAGTTCTATATGAGACTATCTATTAAGCAGTATCTGAACTTGTTATTGTATTCATGTTATTGAAAGTTACTGTGTAAATATTGTCAGACCGTAACACATGTATTATTTCATTGTTCTACCGTTTATACGGTAATATTATCCACATTGTTATTGTTACATCATTGATATTAATACTGTCACTCTATCGTTCCAGTAATCGAAATAAAATGAATATTTATTGTTCTAAATAATAATATAATAGACAACTTACATCGGGATTAGGAAAATTGATGGAGAAGACAACGTCTGTATTTTGGGTGGACCTAGGATACAGGTTGCGCAGCCGAATACAGTTTCACTGCAGGATTCTAGGGGATGACTGACATCCCATATTATTGATATTATTATTATTATTGACTACCTAGCGGTAGAACCTGGTTCAACGTCAGGTGATTGGGCCGTGGTTCCAAGTATGTACGGAACCCACCTAAAGTATGAACAATATTTATTCTATTGATTTCAATAACATAGGGCTTCGATTGACACGTGTGGTAGCATAGTATAGGATGTGTCTATTACAAGTGGTAATTGGGGTTCACTAATATTAATATTGATAAACTGTTATTATGTACTGTAATTGACTGTACTCACATGACTGAACTCATATAAGTTATGATAGACATATAATTATATACATGACCGGATTGTATACCAGACTAGTGACATATAGTAGGTTACACATCTTGATATCAGTCGTTTATTTACAGTTGTATTAGTTGTCTTTTATCTGCAGCCTTATTCATGTTATTGTTATTCAACTATCTTTTATTTTTAATTTTAGACTTATTGTTATTTTGCGCACACTGTTTATGTGCACGAGCACTTCCTTTTTCTTATTAGGTCACTTCTAATGACCCTGGATTCGTAGGTCCAGATACTAGATATTTCATATTATTGATCAGGTGTTTGATGAGACTGGCCATGCTGCAAGGACTGGAGATTTTTTATTCCTATTCTGGTATTATTGTCTTCCTATTCATTCTTGTTGATTCTGTAGTTTTTCTGATTCTCTATACATTGCTATTAGTCGTTATTCCTTTTATGTATTCAGGTGATATCATGTGTAGGCATTCATATGTAGTATTGCAATGAAATTGATAGAGCTTTTATAGCTTGTTCAGGTTACTTAGGCTTAGCGTATATGCGTGGGGTATTTTCCTCGCATATATATGTCGCCGACTCTCTGTTGGCCCAAAGGCCTATAGATCTATTTTTTATGATGATTAACTAATGTAGTTATAGTGCTAATGATCTTGTGTTTATTTAGTCTCAGATATTTGATCAAGATCTTAGTAGGTGTTTAGCTTCAACAAAGCATTCGAAACCAATTTTGAAGCTAACACGTGTTGATTCAAGAGCTCACGCATCAAGATTGCATCAAGTACTCAAGAGGAGTCTAGCTCATTGGATCAAGGTTTGGACCAAGTCAAGAAGGAGAAGAAGATTTTCAAGAAGACTTGTGGTGGATTTTGTAAGTATTAAGAATTTTAGATAAAATGTAAAGGATAGATTAGTTGGTAGATTGCTCAAGTTCATATACACATACACAAAATTTATATGTGCTTTAGAAAATATCATTTTAGATTTATCAAAACTTATTTTAGAGCTTATTGTCAAAAACATAGATATTTCATCTTATATGTGTAGTGGATCATATCCATACATACTAATCTTCAAAAGTGTTTAAAATATCTTATTTTTGTATTTGGAGAAGTTTAAGGAGAATCATTTTTCAATTTGGAGATATTTTTGAAAAATACGGATTTTGTTTAAGACCAAAATTTTTATATCACAAAAATAGTTCAAAATGTTTGTAATATGTTTTGATTTTTAATCAAACATGTTTGTATATCAAAGTATATAAATGGACTTATTTTTGTAGAATTTATGAGAATTTATGAGATTTTATTAAAGATAAAAAGATCAAGTTTTAATCCCTATACATGGCTGACCAGGTCTTCTGGCGGTCGACTGGGCTGGTCGACCGATCCAGAAGTCAGTCGACCGAGCGGTCGACCGATGTACACAAACGTGCACAGCCAGGGCCGGTCGACCGCACAGTCGACCGTCCAGAGAGCTTTGCTCTCTGGATCTGCCCCGATCGACCGGGCGGTCAACTGTTAGGTCAATGCGCAGTATCGATCGACCGTCCGATCGAGCGCTTTTCCCAACGGTCGAAAATTCGATCGTTGGCGGTCGACCGGCCGGTGGACCGACAGCAGGATTTCCTGCTGAATTGGACCCCAACGGCTAGTTTTTGGAGGCCTATATATTGGGGATGTTTTGGGCTGTTTTATATAAGATTTCAAGAGAGTTTTTGTGCTAGTTTTTCCTACCTCTCTAAGTGTTTATCTCCACTTGTTTTAGAGCTAATTCTTCCTTATCAAAAGGAGAGTTTTTAAGAGTGATTTCAGAAGTGATTTCTTAAGTTTTTTTTACCATATCTCTATCCTAGTTTTTTTCACACATACTTGAGTTTTCCATTGCCATATCTATCCTATAGGAGAGTTATTGTGAGAGTGTTTTTAGGTGATCAAAGTGTTGAGATCACCAAAGTGTTCTACTTTGTATTTGAGGAGGCGAACTTGCTGGTTCATGTTGTTTCGAGTTCTTGTGAGAGCTCGGTGTAGAGGTGCGACCTTGGCAAGCTAGTGTGCTTGTGTGTGTTTGTTCTTGCGGGAACAAGTGAGGGGACTTGTGAGTCCAAGAGTTCTAGTATGAAATCCTTGTAGGTGTTGCATCACCGAGTGATCCGGTGGGATCATTTATAGTGAAAATTCTTCATAGTGTTGAAAACGGGAACGTAGAGCAATGGTGTTCGAACCTGAAAATAAATCTCCCGTGTTTGTGATTGCTTTCTCTTTATCTTTCACTTGTGTTTATATCTTGCATGCTTACATTGCTCATATCTTTATATGCTTGATATATCTTGTGCTATATTGATACATGCTTGGGATTGTTTGCTTACACTTATATTCAACCAAGAGAGCCATAGTGGCACCTCAACTCTTATCTAGAGGAATCTTGAGGAGATAGTTTAGAGCCTTTCACTGAAAATTCTACTACACTCTTTGGTTATACCTTGTGTGCTTAGCCTAATAGTTTTTAATTTCATATTATTCATCATTAGATTTGCTAGTCACATATTCACCCCCCTCTAGGTGAACTTCAATTGGTATTAGAGCTTGGTGCTCTTGATATGGGTCTAACAACCTGAGTTAAAGATCCATAGTTTTAGCAATCACAATATTTGTTTACACACACACACATGGATTTCATGACAACTCTCATGTTTGATATTCTTAACATCCAAATTTGGAAAGTTAAGATGTCAATGTACCTCAAAGCCTTAGGAATTCATATTTATCTTGCTACCATTAAGGATTCATACTTTAGTAATAGCAAGTATCTTGAGGCTAACTCAAAAGCCATCGATGCTTTAAAGTCAACCCTAAACGATAAATATTTATTTAGAATTTCTAACTTTGATTCGACTTTTATAGTATGGAACACTATAGTCTCTCTTGGCGAAAAAAAGCAATACTATGCGGGGAGCGATTCAGATGATAGAAGTGATGCTTCCAACATATGTTACATGGTCCAAGGGGATAACCCCCTTGAGGTAAATTCCGAATCCGAGTTTGATGAGGATGTTGACATGCCATATGATAAGCTTACTTTACTTTGTCAACAACTTTTTGAAAAATATGATTTGCTTAAAAAGGACCATAAAAGATTGAAAAATAAATATGAGTCCATTTCAAAAGAAAATGATTCCTTTCAAAATAAATTTGAAAGCATTTCAAAAGAAAATGAATTTTTGAAAAAGGAGAATATTTCCTTAACTTCAAAATTAAATGATCTTTGTGAAGGAAATAATTCTTTGAAAAATAAAATTAATTTGGTAGAAAAAGAAGAAGAGATTGCTTTGGATGAAAACAACTCTTTGAAAAGAAAAATTATTTCAAAAGAAAAAGAAAATATTTCTAAAAAGAAAAGTATTGTTGATTCTCATTCTTACCATACTTTTCATGCTACTATTGATAAAAATGAGATTCAATTTTTGAAAAATAGAATAAATTATTTGAGCTCAACTTTGAGTAATTGTGCATTTAACCATTCTAGATTGGAAACCTTGTTTCAAAAGAAATAAGCTCCACATGTTTATACACATAACCCATGTCATACATATGCACACTATGCATATCATGATCATACTCATTCTCATATGCATGGTAGAGTGTACAAATATACACATTGCGACCGCAAAGGCCATTTAACAAAATTTTATTTTGATAAGGTAAATTCTATTAATTTTGCTTATAAAAATATTTGGGTTCCTTATGATGCTAGCCCCCGTAGACCCAAAAGAAAGTGGGTACCAAAATCTCCACCTCTTGTGTTTGATGTAGGTGTGGGCTCTCACTTGACGTGAGAGGTATGGTGCCTTGGTGGTGGATGCATGATGAACTAGTTAGAAACACCAAATTGATGTATCACTATCAAGGAAGTTTGGTGGGAGGACCACCATATTTTGGAGACTTAGAGTATAGTTATAGTTCTTATTATTTGGTAACTATCTCTAAACTCCTTTTAATTTACATGCTTCTACATTGACAATTTTAGCATGTTTTGAATTTATGTTAAATAATCATGTTTTGTATTTCATGTGGTGAATACTTATTTAGATGTAGTTTTCATTAAAACTTGTGTATATACTTGTACAAGTAGTGAGGTACACTTGATTATTATATGTTTGTATTTCATTACTCATTTGTACTCATTACATGTATATGTATAATCTAGTTTTGATGATTCTTTCATTTATACTTATTATTCCTATTTTGTACATGTTTTGTTTCATGTATATGTTAATTTTGTCTAAAACTAATAAATATACATGTATACCCTTGAGTCACTTGCCTTCATGTAAATTCTATTATGGACTCTTTTGTGTTTGGATATGTATGTATACTTTTAATATTGATAAAACATACATATACCTTGAACTTTGTTTTTAATGAAAAATAAATTTTTATGATTTTCATGTTTTTGGTAAAATAAATTCATGTTTATTTTGATCTTTATTAATTATTTTCATGAATGTGCTATTCACATGATTCTTGTGCACTCACATTTCTTTGTTTACTCATGATTTTGTTTCATGAGTTTTATATGAGCCTTATAGATCTTGAGTGACAATTTTTGTGCACTTTGTGCACTTAGTAATGTTTCATGATATATATATATATATATATATATATATATATATATATATATATATATATATATATATATATATATATATATATATATATATATATATATATATATATATATATATATATATATGATTTAGTTTCATGTTTGAAGGATCTTTAATTAGTTATTCAAAAATTACTTTAAACTAGTTATTCATTTGGTCTTGTTTTCAATCTACAACTATTTTCAAATTTTATTTTTGAAAACTTCTACTCTTTAAGGGCGGTTGGTTGGGCGACCATGCCTTGTGTGCCTAATTGAAAATCTTTTAAAACATGTGCATGAATAGGGTGGTAGCTATGAGATATACATGATCTTAATGAAAACTCTATTTTTGTATACTCATAAATGTTTTCCTATATATGTATGCTTCAATTTCAAATAATATCAACTTCAATTGGATCGACTTCAATTGGTATTTTCACTTTCATACATATATATGATTTGATTGTGCTTGTGTTACAATATTTACATGTTTAAAGCACAAACTACGTTTATGCTAAGCTTGTCTTAAATTTAAATATCAGTTGGTATCAAAATAAGCTTATGCATTGTTCTCTTTTGGTATCTTAAATTTTTTTGTTTATCTACAAGTGGTATCTTAAAATTTTATTTATTTACAAGTGGTATCTCAAATTTATTTTATTGACTTAAGAGATTTTAAAATTTATTTTTAAGTGATTTCAAAATTTCTTGATATGTATTGCCTATATACAAGGGGAGTTTAACATCTCTTCTATATATTTATAGATTCATGTTGAGTGTATCTTATATTGAGGAGCTTGACATCTCTTCCTTATCTGGTACATGTGTGTAGGGGGAGCTTAACATCTCCACTTATGCATTGTATATTATACTTTATGTGAGTTAGAGTTTTGTCATCCCTTCTTTATGTAATGCATGTATGCAGGGGAGCTAACTTCACTTCTCTCTTCTTCATGAATGTATACCGCATATATATTTTTATTGTTTGATTTATTTTCGCCCCATTGTTGATGAATTGACAAAAAGGAGGAGAAGGATTTTGAGAGTTTATATATGCATGTTTATTTTCTTTGTTTATGCATATATGTTTTGTTTATGCAAAAAGGGGAAAAGAATTTGGTGAGTTTATGCATGTTTATCTCCTTATTTATGCATATATGTTTGTTTAATGCACTTCATTGAATATATTTATGTTTATTGTTATGCATGAGTTAAGGAGGAGCTTCTTTGAAGCTTAACTTTAATCCACGTATATATATAACTCCATGAGTTTTGTCATCATCAAAAAGGGGGAGATTGTTGGCCCAAAGGCCCATCGCTTTAGTTTTAATGATGATTAACTCATGTAGTTATAGTACTAATGATCTTGTGTTTATTTAGTCTCAAATATTTGATCAAGATCTTAGTAGGTGTTTAACTTCAACAAAGGATTTGAAGTTAAGTTTTGGAGCTAACACGTATTGATTCAAGAGCTCGCGCATGAAGATTGCATCAAGTACTCAAGAGGAGTCTAACTCATTGGATCAAGGTTTGGACTAAGTCAAGAAGGAGAAGAAGATTTTTAAGAGAAAATTTTCAAGAAGACTTGTGTCGAATTTCGTAAGTGTTAAGGTTTTTAGATAAAATACAAAGGATAGATTAGTTGGTGGATTGCTCAAGTTCATACACACAAAAAAAAAAAATTTATATGTGTTTTAGAATATATCGTTTTGGATTTATCAAAACTTATTGTAGAGCTTATTATCAAAAACATAGATATTTCATCTCATATGTGTAGTGGATCATATCTATACACACTAAGCTTCAAAAATGTTTAAAATATCTTATTTTTGTATTTGGAGAAGTTTAAGAAAAATCATTTTTCAATTTAGAAATTGTTTTTGAAAAATACGGATTTTGTTTAAGACCAAAATTTCTATATAGTTTAGAATGTTTGTAGTATGTTTTGATTTTAATCAAACATGTTTGTATATCAAAGTATATAAATGAACTTATTTTTGTAGAATTTATGAGAATTTATGGGATTTTATTAAAGATAAAAAGACCAAGTTTTAATCCCTATACATGGCTGACCAGGTCTTTTGGTAGTCGACCAGACTGGTCGACCGATGTGCACAAACGTGCACATCAGAGCCGGTCGACCGCACGGTCGACCGTCCAGTGAGCTTTGCTCTCTGGATCTGCCCCGGTGGACCGGGCGATCGACCGTCAATGCCCAGTATCGGTCAACCGTCCGGTCGACCGCTTTTCCCAATGGTCGAAAATCTGATCTCGTTGGCAGTCGATCAGCCAGTCGACCGATAGTAGGATTTCCTGCTGAGTTGGACCCCAACGGCTAGTTTTTAGAGGCCTATATATTGGGGCTGTTTTGGGCTATTTTATATAAGATTTTAAGAGAGTTTTTGTGCTAGTTTTTCTTACCTCTCTAAGTGTTTATCTCTACTTATTTTAGAGCTAATTCTTCCATATCAAATGGAGAGTTTTTACGAGTGGTTTTCAAAAGTGATTTCTTAAGTTTTTTTTTATCATTTCTCTATCCTAGTTTTTCTCACACATACTTAAGCTTTCCATTGCCATATCTATCCTATAGGAGAGTTATTGTGAAAGTGTTTTTAGGTGATCAAAGTTTTGAGATCACCAAAGTGTTCTACTTTGTATTTGAGGAGGCGAACTTGCGGGTTCGTGTTGTTTTGAGTTCTTGTGAGAGCTTGGTGTAGAGGTGCAGTCTCGGCAAGCTAGTGTACTTGCGTGTGTTTGTTCTTACGGGAACAAGTGAGGGGACTAGTGAGTCCAAGAGTTCTAGTGTGAACTCCTTGTAGGTGTTGCGGCATCGAGTGATCCGTGGGATCGCTTATAGTGAAAATCCTTCATAGTATTGAAGGCGGGGACGTAGAGCAAGGGTGCTCGAATCTCGAAACAAATCTCCCGTATTTGCGATTGCTCTCTCTATCTCTCACTTGTGTTTATATCTTGCATGTTTAAATTGCTCATATCTTTATATGCTTGATATATCTTGTGCTATATTGATATATGCTTGAGATTGTTTGCTCACACTTGTATTCAACCAAGAGAGCCATAGTGGCACCTCAACTCTTATCTAGAGAAATCTTGAGGAGATAGTCCAGAGCCCTTCACTGGGAATTCGGCTACACTCTTTAGTTATACCTTGTGTGCTTAGCCTAATAGTTTTTATTTGCATTAAATAGTTTTTAATTCCTTATTATTCATCATTAGATTAGCTAGTCACCTATTCACCCCCTTCTAGGTGAACTTCACTCTCGTCGCGACTCTGTTTTCATGTATTTTGGAAAGCGGGACATGACAGGGTTTTCTTGGTATTAGAGCCAGGTTTACTAAAAAGAACCTAGTTCATACCAGTAACTTGAAACAAGTTATAGTTATACTACAATGTACATATATTATCCATACAATAGTATTGACTCCACTTGGAATTGACTGTCCTCCCTTTGAAAATTCATCTCATTGATCTTTTCGATCTCTCTGATTGCATCTCTTCTTTTAGAGTAATGTTGGTTTCATCTTGATTCCTATTCTTCTTGTCGATTCTATTTCCTGATCTTTTCTCTTGGAACTAGTTACTCCATTTTAAAGCTGGTAGCAGAGATGAGAGCACGCAGCGGAAGCGTGGTGGGCACATGATACAGTGAGGAGTGACGTGGAAGATTATCTTCTCTTTTAACTTGTTTTGTATCATTCTCTGCTTTATTGAAATTTTGAGGACGAAATTTTTATAAGGTAGGTAGAATGTAATACCTTTATTTTTGAAATACAAGATTTAATAATGAATAATAATATTTTATTATTGCATGTATTTTGTGTTAATTATTATTGTTGTTATGTATTATTATTATGGTTATTACTATTGGTAATTATTGTTATTGTTATTGTTAATATCTTTATATATTATTATTATTATTATTCTTAGTATCAATATTATTGATATTTAGTTTGTGTATTATTCTTAGACAAGCTCACTTCTTACCCCCTATTTTCTCTTCCTTTTCTTTCATTTTCTTATTCTCTATCCTAAGCCCAATCCAAACCCAAGTATCCATTTTCATATGCGTTACCTTTACCTATTAGCCCATATCCATTTTCTATCCTTCTTTTATTTTTCCTTCGCCCATTCCATGAGCCCATTTTCATCCCTTCTATTTTTCTTTTATTTGAGCCAAACTCAAACCAAAATCTATTATCTAATATCTAATTTTAATTTTATCTCAAATTCAAATCCTAACAAATATCATATCTAATTCTAACTTACCCAAATCTACATCCTATTTTAAAAATCACGATCTCAACTAATTCTATTTCAAAATAAAATCCTAACTAATCTTAAATCTATTTTAATCCTTATCCTATCAAGTAAATCCTAAATCCTAACTATGTAATTCTATATCTTAACTACCTAATCACTAACCCTATATCTCTCTCCATATATTTAATCCTATCTAATCCTATCCATCAAATATAAATCTTAACCAACCCAATCCTCATATATCCTAACTACTAAATTACTTAATTAAATAAAAATCTTAACTAACCTAATCTCTCATTATCTCCTAATCTTAACTATCTAATTTTAAGTTATCTAATCCTAATTATAATAAATAATTAATATTTCGTTTATAAACATCTAATCTAAACCACACCCTAACTTCATATTTTCCTTCTTCCTTTGCTCGCAGCCCCAACCCACAATATATCCTCCTCTTTCTTCTCTAGCGAGACCCCGACGGCAGCTCATAACACCCAGACATCCTCGCGGCCTCCGCCTCTTCTGTTGTCGAACTCTCCATGACCGGCCGTGAGTTTCTCCCCCTCCGCGGCTTCCGCCTTCTCCAGGGAGCTCCACCGCGGCCTTCTGCCGGCCATATCTTCTCCTGCACCGTGAGTGTGCCCTCTCTTCCTCTCTATTTCTATGTTATTATGTATGTATTTATGTATGTGTCATTTGTGATTGGGTGTGTAAAAATTATTATGTGATGGTACATTTGTGGATATGTGTTGTGTGTGCATGGAGGTGTGCATGTTTGTTGTATATATTTATGTAAGAGTGTGTATAGATGTATGTATAAATGTATGCATGATTATAAGTGTGTGAGTATTGTGTATGCATGATTATGTGTATGTATATACTCGTATATATATGTATAGGGGTGTGTACATGTGCATTTATGTGTACGCGTGGCTATATGTGTTTGGTTATATGTTACAATGATGTAGATCTGTTCGTGTGCTCCAAACCCGGTAACAGAAGACCCAGACCCGATCTGGATTTATGTTTGTTATGGACCCAATACGCTGGAGATTCGAAAACTGACCCATGGGATGATCTGGAGATTCGTACCAGTTCGTGTAGTGAAGATTAGATGGTGATTCAGTTCTAAAATCACGTCATTTCATGTAAGTGTTTGTTTATTAGTCTATTTCAATTTTGGTGCTTTATCTTAATGTTTCATGCGCATGTATATATTATTCTGCATTTTCTGTTCATGTTGGTCACTATTGTTACATTGTGATGCTCTGATATTATTTTATTGATATATCGTTACTCTATTACCAACAGTATTGTCGATTCGTTCCATTATTCTAGGCAGATGAGTATTAGTCTTGATCCTCTTTATTAGTAATAACCAGATGAGAATTTAATTGTAAAGGTGAGAAATAATTAATGAGATTGTTTCATTGATAGATTGGATCAGTGGACTCTATTAGGGTGAGACTGAATCTGGTGATGGAGAATGAAATTGATATATTGTTGATATATATATCTCTCTGCAAAGTTAGTATCTTAGCACTGAGATGTGGTGATTCACTTTATCGATAGGTAACATTATTTGATTTATTAGATCTATTGATGCTTGAATTTATTATTAGACTCTTATTAGAGTGGGAATTGACTTAGAGTGAAGAAGGAGTGTAAACTAAATTAATATGAATTAATAGTGCACATGGATATATAGTGGATTCAATAACCTGTTACTGAGATATTCTTATCCTATCATTTCATTATAAATTGTTTACCATTTCAGATTCAGGATTATTTGTGGTATATCTTTGACTGTGACTTGACTGGACCTAGTGATTAGCCTAGTTCATATTTGTGGATGAGTGGTATATTTCATGTAAAGTATTATGAGGCAATTGTTTGGTGATTATTTAGATAGAAATCTTTTTGAATATTGAGGACTGATAGAATGTGATGCTATTTTACTAGAAGACTGAATCTATCTTAATACTTGGAACTATGTATGGACTTAGTTAGATTTGAAGTTGACCTGAGATGTATATTCTTTATGTTGGATATTGTGATTGACCTTAAATAGAAGTGAGAACGTGTGATTATCTTAATCGATGATTTTACTGTTATTCGATGGCTAGGATATGGCTAAACATAGCTGACTGTTTATGTGAGACTCTGATATACTGATAATATAAAAGATTAGAGTAAACCGACAGGAATGCGATAGCTGGTTATTGATTTATTGAGGTGATGGTTTACCATATCAGATACTTTCACACGGATTGATATTTGATGTTCATGATTATTGTATTGGGACTATTAGTTGATGGATTAGTTACTAGTATATCTTAGTGTAGATGGATGAGATATTGATCAGTTTTAGATGAGACTATCTATTGAACAGTATCTAGACTTGTTATTGTATTCATGTTATTTAAAGTTACTGAAAAAATATTGTCAGACCGTAATACATGTTATTATATTCATGTTCTTGAAAGTTACTGAAAAAATATTGTCAGACCGTAATACATGTATTATTTTATTATTCTACCGTTTATATGGTAATATTGTCCACATTGTTATTGTTACATCATTGATATTGTTACTGTCACCGTATCGCCCCAGTAATCAAAATAACATGGATATTGATTGTTCTAAATTATAATATAATAGATAACTTAAACCAAGATTGGGAAAATGTATGGAGGAGACATCGTCTGTATTTTGGGTGGACCTAGGATACAGGTTACGCAGCCGAATAGGGTTCGACTGCAGGGTTCCGGGGGACGACTGACATCCCATATTGTTTATATTGTTATTGTTATTGACTACCTAGCGATAAGACCTGGTTCAGCCAGGTGATTGGCCGTGGTTCCGGGTATGTAGGAACCCATCTAAAACATGAACAATGTATATTCTATTGATTTTAATAACATAGGGTTTCAATTGACACGTGTGATAGACGTAGTATGAGATGCGTTTATTACAAGTGACAATTGGTGTTCGCTGACATAATTAATATTAATAAACTATTATTATGTACTGTAACTAACCGTACTCACCTGACTGAACTCATATAAGTTATAATAGATATATGATTGTATACATGACCGGATTGTATACCAGACTAGTGACATATGCTAGGTTACACATCTTGACATCAGTTGTTTGTTTACAGTTGTATAGGCTAATGGGTAAAGGTAAAGCATATAGAAATGGATACTTGGGTTTGGATTGGGCTTAGAATAAAGAATAAGAAAATGAAAGAAACAGGAAGAGAAAAATAAGGAGGCAAGAGTGAGCTTGTTTAAAATAATACACAAAATAAATATCAATAATATTAATAATAAGAATAATAACTATAATACACAAAGATATTTAACAATAATAATAATAATAATTACCAATAGGAATAACCATAATAATAAATAATAAACACAAAATACATGCAATAAAAAAATATTATTATTCATTATTAAATCTTGTATTTCAAAAATAGAGGTATTACAGTGAACCTACGCTGTGCCTGTCCTAAAATGCGAGACCCGCATTCTGCCTGTTTCAGAACATGACTCTCACGTTTTTCTTCTAAACGCGAGATTTACATTCTGAAGCAAACTCAGCCGACGCTGGATGTCTGCGTTCCAACACCGCGTGAGGTCCGTGTTTCAACAAAGCGACGCGAGACACGCGTTCAGAATGGCATGTCTTCACGACATAAAAAGCCAAAAGCCCTCACTCCTAGGGATTTAAGGCTAGTTCCTCAGATGTCCCCACAACGGACCTGAGGGACTACATGAAAAGAAAGAGGAGTGTCCATCAAATAACTCCTCAATGTCACTGCGAGTGACTCATTTCAGTAGTACTCTTTGATTGCCTTTGCGGTTTTCATATAACCAAGCCCTCGATTTTTAGCCGGTTGTCAGCGGCTTGAAACTCAGCCAAGAGATGATGATCACGGACGAAGAAATTGTTCTCCGATGTTGAGTACCCGAAGTGACTGCAAACATGGTGGGGCCGAGTTTCACACCAAGCAAGTCCAAAGAAAAGCAACTGGCAGTCAGTTCAGAGGAGTTGGATGTTGAATAATCTCCAGGTTTGAAGGACATTCTTATCGAGACTGAACGGGTTTACCGACACACTGGGAGAATTGCCCCAGTCGACTACAGTCTGTTTGCCAGGGGAATTGAGGTGAACAATGAATACTCCACCATCGTTGAATCCCAATCTTCAAATTCTAGTTCGGAGACATCAGCCTCTTCTTACATGGAGGGAACTCCTAAGGAAGTGGCCAGGCAATTCGAAGAGCTGGCCCAAGTTCAAAGGGAACAATTCGATATGATTTGAGCTCAGCAAGAATCTATCGATACCCATAAGTAGATGCTTTCACAACTGCTTAAGGAGAAAAAAAACTAAAGGGCAAAACTTCTTCTAATAAGTCCAAGGGCAAAAGGAAGGAAGGGGAGAGCTCATCTTCTGTAAACATTGAGCGTGAAGAGCACTCCAACTCTGAGCCATCCAAATCTTCATCTGAAGAGGAGAATAACTCAGAAAACAGAAGCAATCATTCCAAGAGGATGAGTAAATTGGAGGATGAGTAAATTAAAGAAACATCTCGAAGTCCTAGAAATCGTGGTGGTCTTCAAGACATGGGGATTGTCCGACCTTACCCAGTAGAATGGGATACGGTTCCCTACCCTCCTAAGTTCAAGGCACGGACCCTCCATACTTTCGATGGTAAAGGGTCGCCGAACCAACATATATACTACATCAAGTCTCAAACTGGGAATGTAGTATCAAACGATGCCATTATGGCTCATTTATTCATTGGCACTCTTAAGGGGTTGCCTTTGAATGGTTCATGAAACTTCCTGTCGGCTCGGTTAAGACTTGGCCGATCTCGAGAAGTAGTTTCTGGCTCGTTTCTTTGAAGATGATACAGAAATTTCAGTGCCAAATCTTCTTACAGCCAAGCAAAAGAAAGGAGGGTCTATTAAGACTTTCGTCAAAAGATTTCAAAGCATGGCACTCTGTTGTCCCAGCGGCGTGACCTAGTCCACGCTGGTCGAGACATGTCGCTATAATCTGCAAACTACCCTCCTCACTCAAATGGGAGTGGTAAACTGTCGCACTTAGAAGCAGTTGGTGCTACAAGGTGAACAGGCAGAAGAAATCATCGTCAGGGTTAGGGCTGAAGAAAAAGACAGCAAAACAAGATCCGACAAACCAATACAGCGTGCCCCAGAGTCATCCTTGCAACTAAGAAGAAGAGATACTCTGACAACGGAGGTCAAGTCACCTTTGAAGACTCAACCAGTCAGAGGTAGCATGGATCCCGGCCAAGCACGTGCCAATAAACTATACTCTTTCAAGGACGAACACGTGGTCTCTTTGTTTAAGTTACTCCAAAAGAGTAAGAAACTCAAATTGCCAGAAGTCAGACGTCCTAAAGAGGTGGGAAAGACTAATGATCCTAGCTACTATTTATATCACAAGATGCTGGGACACCCTATCAAGAATTGCTACATCTTTAAGATATTCTTCATGTCCTGATTGATGCAGAGGTACTTAAGCTCCGTCCAGAACAGAAGAAGGTGACTACCAACATGACAGCTACGTCATCTATTCAATTCGGCCAGAATCTCCCCTAGCGCCAACCAGAGTGGTTCCCATCCCGAAAGGGGAATTAAGAGTGATCAATACTGATCCTCGTAACCAGAAGAAGGAAGGTCTTGTTCCTGTTCCTACTCCTCGAGGAGGGACAATGTGGGTCCATCCTGACATTGTTGAAAGCCAGCAGTGGACGACTGTCACAAACAGGAAGTCCAAAGACAAGGCCAAAGCGTCCTCCAACAACGTAGTGGGTATCTCTACCAGAAAAACTGAGAAAGATGTTGCTTCCCTCACCAGTTCAGAGGAGAAGGAATCTGCTTTTGCTGCTGACATAGGTGTACCTCCCACGTCAAAGACTTGATCTGGCAAGCAGTACTTGAAATAGTACTTTGAGTGGATTGTAAACTCTCCTTAGTATGCACCAATAAAGTCATCCCTTATGGTACGCGAAAAGATCAGAGACACACACAAAGCTCTCTTTGAAGTACCAGCCAAGAGAGAAGGTCAAAGCAAATTTTATTTGGATGAATCAAAACTGAGCCCATAGCTTGTGAAAACTTAGGGGGTAAATCTGAGTCTCCACAATTCTTCCATTATGGATAAAGTTACGTCACATGACGGAAAGAATGGGGTATGATTTTACCAAGAAATCAGAGGAAAGCGAGCATTACTTCATTCATTTGTACTGAAAGGCAAAGACCCCGACAACTATCACAAGACTCGAAGAGAACTCAGCTATGTATCTACTCCAGTCTCGTCAGATTTTGAATATGAAGAAGAGGTCTATCATGACAACTCATCAGCAATATCGTTGTGGGACTCAGATGTCAGCGTCGGTGATATCTTCAGAACTCTTTCAGTAAATATGGTATCAACCAGCCATTTAAAAGATGACAGAGAGATACCTTTAAATCTGAAGAATTGATCTAATCGGACTCTGATCCATGGATTAAATACTTAAATACTCTTTAGGATGTACGCTTTGAACAACGCGAATCACCCACTGAGGATAAAGTCACTCAGATAAATCTTGGAGATGAGGCTAACCCCAAGCCCATTCTCATAAGCGAGAGCTTGTTACCTTCCGAAAAGAAGACTTAATACATCTCATACGAGAGTATATAGATGTCTTCGCTTGAAATTATGAGGACATGCCTGGGCTCGATCCCCAGATTGCTATGCATCGTCTCAATATCAACCCGGACACTAAGCCGGTCAAATAACAACAACGATGGTTCCATCCTGAGATCATGGAAGCAATCGAATCAGAAGTTAAGTAGCTAATAGACTCTAGTTTTGTCAGGAAGGAACATCATTTGGATTGGGTGGTATAGTGCCCGTTCCCAAAAAGAACGAAAAGATCCGGATTTGCATCGACTACCGCAATCTAAATGACACTTGTCCAAAAGACGAATTCCCTTTCTCGATCACGAATGTTATGATTGACAATACATACGGTTTTGAGAGGATGTCTTTTATGGATGGCTTCTCAGGATATAATCAAATAAAGATGTATCCTGAAGATGAAAGGCACAGATGTTTCAGGACGCCTTTGGGAGTATACTGCTACACAGTAATGCCCTTTGGCTTGAAGAATGCTGGTGCAACTTATCAACGTGCCATGCACATGATCTTCCATGAGCGTACACGCAAGACCATGGAATGCTATGTCGATGATATCGCTGTGAAGAGCCACAATAAACGCGATCATCTCGCAGACATGAGAAGAGTGTTTGACATCATACAGGTTCAGCAGTTGAAGATGAACCCAATCAAGTCCTTCCTAGTGGCAGCCAGTGGCAAATTCCTTAGATTTGTTGTTACATCCAAAGGAATTAACCTGAATCTAAAGAAAATTCGCGCCATCCAAGAGATACAACTTCTGAGAAGTTTTAGAGACTTAGAGGTATATTCAGAGATTTATATCGAATCTTTTAGGGCGCTGCCAACCCTTCACCAAATAATAAAAAAGGGAGTCTCATTTGTTTGGGATAGTGCTTGCCAACAAGTATTCAAAGAGATCAAGGAGTATCTCATTCACCCTCCCGTTCTAGTAGCTCCAGCATGAAGAAAACCTTTTCTGTTATATGTTCGATCTAATGATCATTCCCTGGGAGCTTTGGTAGCTCAAAACAATGATCAAAACTATGAATAGGCAATGTACAACTTGAGTAGAATAATGATCGCGGAGCATCGTTATAATCCGATCGAGAAGGAATGCTTAGCGTTAGTCTTCACCATCCAGAAGATGCAACATTACCTTATGGGGCAACACATTTATATCATTTTCAGAGCTAATCCTTTGCGATTACTAATGACAAGACCATCTTCACTGAATTGCAGATTAGAGAAATAGGCCATATTGCTCTCACAATATGAAATGCAATTCATATCACAAAAGGCGACCAAAGTCAAGCTGTGGCAGATTTCCTGGCTGATCATCCAGTTCCAGAAAATTCAAAACTTTATGACGATCTCTCAGATGAGATTGCAGAAGTTAAGGCAACTCATGTCTCCTCAGAAGAATAAGTATGGCAACTATTCTTCGACGGTGCATCAAGAACAATTCCTGAGGAAAATATCATTGCAGATGTGGGGGTAGTACTCATTTCCCCACATATTCCTCATGCATTCTCATTGACTGAGCGGTGTTCCAATAATGTTTCAGAATACAATACTCTCTTGATCGGGATGCAACTTGCTAAAGAGATTGGAGTCAAAAATCTCAAAGCGTGAGTGATTCAAAACTCATCATTAACCAGGTTCGCAGGGCGTATGAAGTCTGACATGAAGACTTGGTGCCCTATCACAATGTAACCATTGACATGACAGAGAAGTTTAAAAGCTTCTACATTGACCATGTACTGCGTCAACGAAATGCGCATGCAGATGCATTGTTGTCCCTCGCAGCTTCATTGGCCCTTCCAGCCGGAGCCATGGAGAGAGTGCTTATCTACAGTCGTGACTTGTACTGTTGCGAATTCGTCCTTAAAGACAGTAAAACTCCAAGAGGATACTTTCAAGTTAAAGAGGTTCTTGAGACTTCGACAAGTCTCGAACCTAGGGATTGGCGATTATTTTACATTGACTTCATCTTGTACAACATATTGCCTCCAAGGAGGCAGCTGCCATCAAGAGGAAAGCTCCTTGGTTCTATGACAATGCGATCATGTGAACATTGTATCATCGGTCATATGATAAAATCTTACTCCGATGTCTTTCACACAAAGAGGCACAGGAGGCGCTCAAAGAAGCTCATGACGGTACATGTGGAGCTCACTGTCCCGGACCTAAGCTCAGAGACCGGCTTAGAAGACTTGGCTATTATTGGTCGAAGATGATCCCTGACGCCATCGCATATACTAAGCGATGTCATGTCTTTCAGATCCACAGTGACTTCGTCCATCAAGCACCGAGACATAAGCGATACCATGCCTGTCAGATCCACGGTGACTTCGTCCATCAAGCACCGAGACATAAGCGATACCATGCCTGTCAGATCCACGGTGACTTCGTCCATCAAGCATCGGGACATCTTCATCCAACGTCTTCTTCATGGCTGTTTGATATGTGGGGAATGGATGTTATCGGACCCATCAACCCTTCAACATCCAAAGGACATTGCTTCATCTTGGCCATAACTGATTACTTCTTTAAATGGGTGGAAGTTGTTCCCTGAAGGAAGTAAAGACATCAAATGTGATCAAGTTCAACAAGCATCACGTACTCTACCGCTTTGGTGTACCTTGACAAATTGTCCATGATAATGGACCTTAATTCGTCAGCCAGGCGTTCCAAAGGTTCTGTAATAAATTTAAAATTCAAATTGTGTCATCAACGACATACTGTTCAGCTGCCAATGGTCTTGCAGAAGTTTTCAAAAAGACTGGTGGAAAGCTACTCAAGAAATTTATCTCAAACAGCCAACGCAACTGTGATGATAAATTAGGAAAATGCTTATGGGCTTACCGCACAATGGTGAGAACTTTGACAAAGGCCATTCCATTTTTTTGATGTACAGTGTGAAGCTGTACTTCCACTGGTGATCCAAATCCCATCCCTCCGAGTTGCCTTGACAACTAGGATGATGGATAAAGAGAAGTATCGATTGCGCCTCCAAGAATTGAAAGTTTTAGACGACAGATGTCTGCAAGCCCAATAAGAAATTGAGTTCATTAAGCCCGAATTTCTAGAGCTTTCAATAAGAAAGTAAGAGAATGGAGAAAGATAACCTTGTCTTAGCTGTCAGAAGACCCATGGTTATGACCCAAAGACGAAAGAAAAATTTCAACCCAAATGAGGAGGACCGTTTGTAGTAGAGTCAGTCTACTCAAATGAAGCATACTACCTCATAACTTCAGACGTCGATATGCTTATGATGCTGATCAACGATAGAATCTTGAAGAAGTACTATCCTTAAAGAGACTTTTCTCATTCAACGGATTGAAGCTTGATCAAGTTAATACTGCACCTCTAATTGAAGCTTCACCCTGATCAATCAGATGGATTATGGCTTGAGATCCAAGATATTTGGAAGAGCATCAAAGAAGAGCTTCCTCATTCAACGATCACATCACGGTTGATCAACGTCGAGCTGACCGAACATTATTGATATCGTGATGCATGATGTTAATATTGAAGAAGCAAAGTTAGAAACTTCAGTTTTAACTTTGTCATTCTTCTCATGATCAGGTTAATACTACACTTCTGATTGAAAATTCACCCTGACCAATCAGATGGATTAGGGTTTGAGATCCAAGATATTTGGAAGAGTGCCAAAGAAGGGCTTTCTTATTTAACGGATCATATCACGGTCGATCAACACCGAGCCGACCAAACATTATTGACATTGTGATAGTTAGAAACTTCAGTTTTAGCTTTATCACTTTTCTCATGATCAGGTTAACACTACACCTCTGATCAAAACTTCACCCTGATCAATCAAATGGATTAGGGTTTAAGATCCAAGATATTTGGATGAGCGCCAAATAAGAGCTCCCTTATTCAACGGATTATATCACGCTCAATTGACACCGAACTGACCAAACATTATTGACATTGTGATGCATGATGTTAATATTGAGGAGACAAAATTAGAAACTTTGGTTTTAGCTTTATCACTTTTCTCACGATCAGGTTAACACTACATTTCTGATCAAAGCTTCACCCTGATCAATCAGATGGTTTATGGTTTGAGATCCAAAATATTTAAAAGAGTGCCAAAGAAGAGCTTCTTCCTTCAACCAATCACATCACAGTCGATCAACACTGAGCCGACTGAATATTAGAGAGAAGACAAAGGCAAAATGTCAGTCTTTCGGCTTGTCACTCTTCTCTAGTATATAGACATGCACCTATCTTTAACTAGGAAGAATAGGTCATATTTTGAAGTCGAAAATGCCTAAGTAGCAGTTTTAAACACTCTTCTTTATGATCAGAAGGATGACTTATCTAGCCTGACTTTTTCAATTGTAATGGTGGCATACTTTCCTTCTCCTGTTTGATTGATCGAAGTTCAACCCAACGTCAAGGTATCTAGATAGAGGATTGAATGAATTTATCTGATGGCTTATCAAGTCAAACTCATTGAAAAAGGTTCATGACACATCTTTGCAGAACCTTTCATTGTTTTCACATTCATATCAAAATGTGGCAACCAATGACAATCAAAAAGGACTCTACGAGGAGGTTAATCTTCGGACAAAGCCTCCGTGGAATTCATATCTACCTCTCTGGCTCTAGCTTATTTGCAGGAGGCACACTACACTACATCCAACGCCTCCGACAGCTAAAGGATAGAGGAAACAATTGACATTTAAGCCTAATGAAGAATCCTTGACAACTCATTATGTTGAATGGAATAGTATGGATAGCCCAACTCAAATGGTAGTTAGTAAATGAATACCAAATCCATTAATAGCTGAGGGTTTGCTAAAAATCCTGAGGGACCTGATCCCGCATTTCCTTCCAAAATTCCTTACCAATTCCCATCCATAGAATGGTAGGACTACAAAAAGCTATAATTATTTTCCCAGTGAAATAATCACAGATCGAGCTTATCATGTTAACATTATACCTCTGGCATACCCAACTATTAAGTTAACATTATACCTCTAACAGTGATATCCCTCAATTTTCCTACGGATAAAGTTTTAACTTGTCAATTCTCTTCGATAGAATGACAAGTCAATTAAAATTGCTCAAATTGCAAAATTTCTTGGTTAAGTTATATACTACACCTCTGACCAAAATTGCTTATATCGCAATACAAATCTCTTCAGTTAATATTATATCTATGACACTGATTCTCTCAATTTTTTCAACGAAAAAGAGACGTTCAATGCTAAGGTAAACATCACACCTCTAGCATCCATTTCATTGTTAAGTAAATAAAACACCCATGACAATGCTCTTCCCTCGAGCTTTCTCATCGAAATCGAGACATCAAATGCTAAGTTAATATTACACTTTTAGCATTAACACTAAAGCTATGACAGTGATTTTTCTAAGCTTTCTCAATGAAAATAAGATCTTCTCGATGCTAAGTTAATATTATACCTCTAGCACATATATCCTTGTAATGTTAATATTACATCTCTGACAATTCAATTTGCTGACAATTACAAACCCAAATCTGTCATGTTAACATTACACTATTGATGACAAAAATCTCCTTAAATCCCTAATGGATCAAATTACACTATTATTCTCATCAATAGTTAGGCTGTCTAATAATCATTAAGGACAAGTTCTTAGACACGAGCCTTACTTCAACGCGAAGATCGCGTTTCAACTAAAACGCGGACCTCGCATCCAAAGAAGCACAGAGACTTCAGACGCGGGCCTGAGTAAACCCACGTTTAATGTAAGTCTGAGTAACTCTACATCAGACACGGGTTTGAGAAACCCTGTGTCTCATCTCCAAATCGGGTTTGAGCAACCCTATGTCCCATTTCAAATGCGGATCTGAGAAAGCCGTTTCCCATTTCAAACCCAGGTCTGAGCAACTCAGCGCTCCACTTTAGACGCGGGTCTGAGAAACCCTGCATCTCACTTCAAATGTGGGTCTAAGCAACTCCATGTTCTAACTGAAATGTCTGCGTCTATAACAAGCAATGCGGGTCCGCGTCCAGCGCGAGACTCGCGTTTCTGTTGTAACTGACCCCGTTACTGGGTCAATTGACTCCCCATTCAATGGGGAGTTAATCCCCATATTGGAGGGATTTCAGGGGAAAATAATACCCCTATGACTCCCTATAAATAGCCTGAGTAGCTATGAGAAGAATGGGAGAGTTTGATTTTTGGAGAGAAGGAGAGGCTTTTTAAAGATTGAGAGCTGAGAATTCTCAAGCTAAATAGTTCTTGCTTTCTAAAGAGAGAAGAGAAGGAGTAATCAGTGGACTCTAAACACTTAGTGTGTTAAAAAAGAGTTCCCTTTTGATTAGTCTTCGAGAGCATCCTAAAGAGAAGCTAGACAGTTGGCCAGTCAACGGAGAACAAGAATCACTCTCCATCGCCACACGAAGAACCCAGCCTTAAATAAAAGGGAGAATCATACCTTCTGCCCTCTTTTGTAATCAGAATTATCCCGTTGTAACTTTTTAGCCACTCAAAGAAATTTTACATTGACCAAGCTTTTCCGAGGCGAACAGAAGATGGCAACTCTGCTGGAGAATTCTTTCTCTACTGACGAGAACACCATAGTGCAAGCTGACGTCCGGCTCCTCAGGAAGATAGTAGAATTCCTTGTCGTTGAATTCAACCAAGGAAAGTTTGAGGAATTCCTTTCCTCCAGCTCCAACAGCCCCAAGGCAATGCGGTAATACCGCAAAGTCTCTTCTGAGACTCACTCTCGAATCTCTTCGGAGATTGCTCCTAAAATGGCCTGTACCACTACCCACGGCGCAAGTGGTGCCACTTCAAAAGAGCTTCTGAAAACCTCTCGTACAACCCACGCGACCCGAATTAACGTCTCTCAGGAGACCTGCAAGGCCAGTGCATTAGCGCACGATCAAAGTGACGGTGAAGATCAATTTTGCCGTCCCTCTCCTCTCCAAACTTTGCAATTCCAGGTTGCCAGGGGTTCCTGACAACCCCTGCGGCTTAATCGAACGCTGAACATCGACGAAGGTGTCAGGCTCATCGACAACAGTTTGAGAATTCTGTAGAAGAAATCTGCTTTGCAGATTCAGAACGCGAGGTTCATTTATTAGTTTTCTTGATTTTTACCTCACTTTTCATGAAATTTTCAATTAAGTTGAGTTTTTTTCAATTAGTATGATGATAGTTTTCAAGTGATCTATTTTCAAATGGTTTTGTGATTTTGTTCAAGTGATATTTCTCTTTTTGATGTATGACAAAAAAAGGAGAGTTATTTGTTTGAGATTATTTGAGATTGATTTTCATACAATTATCTCTTATACATTCATTCTCATATTGTATGCAAATGTTTAATTATTAGTATCTTACTCTTTATTTCATACTAATATTGGTGGTTGGAGACATGGAAGGAGGTTGGCCCGTGATTAGTCTCTAAAACTGCATATTTCATACCATATCTTCACATTTATTTCATATTAAATTCTGCTAATAATACCTCTATTGTATGTTCTAGGTCCATGGTGTGCAATGAAGAAGAAGACCCTAAATCACCATTTAATGTGTGATTAAAGGCCTATAATATAGCCATTGACTTTGGAGAGCTATTTCGTCAAAACCAGGGGCCCAAAATTAGAAATCGGGACCTACAGCCAACAGGGGACAGACACGACAACGCGTGGCAGAAAGCGCCGCGCGCGCGGCTCTAGAAGAGCTGCAGCAACGCAGTAATGGTCGCGTTTTCGCGACCGTACGGGCGCGGCCGCGCCCGTACTTCGGGCTAGGGCTTGCCCCCTAGCCCCCTTTCCCCTGGTGCCTATATATACCCCCCTGGGGTTCTTCAGTTAGGAATATCCAGAGAGTAGTATAGTTTTAGGGTAGTTTTCTTCTCCATGTTATAGTTTAGGGTAGTTTAGATTAGTTGTTCTTCTTCTTCCTCTTGTATTTTTCATTTCTTGTAGATCTTATAATAGGAGAGAGAGTAGTAATATTGTTGTAATGCAAGAGTTCTTGTAATAAAAGGTGACAATTTATGAAAGGTTCTCGCTTTATCTCTCTTTATTTTCTTCTCTCTAACTCCTTTTACATATTTAGCTAATTTTCTCTCATGGCAACTAACTATTAACCCCTAACTTGCTAACTTCTTTTATGATGATCCACATGAATCTAATAGCCTCTACTTGGCCTTACTCTTGCAAGAGCCATTGATGGCTTAAGATGATGGATCTAATACTCTAACATCCTAACTCTCTAACAAGCTAACATTACTTAGCTGCATGCTTACTCAAGTTTAGTTTTGATGGTTTAAGTGTAGCTTGCACATGCTATGTTGAGTTTTGATGTGAAAGTTATCGTATGAGTCATGCTTTGAAACACTCTTGACCCAAGGACTAGTGATGGCCAATGATACATGTGAGGCAACTATCACTAAGAGGTTAGCATGGTTAGTGGAGCCATTAGTAGTAAGTAGCCATGAGTTTTCTTTTTTTTCACTTTGTTTTAGAAATATTATCATAAACTACAAATATATTCTTTTCTATGTATCCACTTCTTTGTGTTTTACCGTACTTCTCTTTTCATTCTTTGTTTTCTTTTCTTTTCATTCTTTAAAACTTTGAAGAATCTTTAACACACACGTGAATCAACCGTGTAAGCTTCTATCGCCTTCTGTCCTTATGGATTCGACTCGTTTTAGCCTCTATGCTATAACGGAAGTATCGAGGAAGCCAAAGCACATGCACTTTAAATATCGATTTCAAAACGTACACTTTTCGTGCACGGTTTTCCTCCGATCAAATTTTGGTGCCGTTGTCGGGGATGGGAACGGTTTGATTTCATATTTTTGTTAACTTTTCTTCTTCGTTTTTGGTATGCAGGTCAATTTCTTAGCATTACAGAAGTCCACACTTTCTCTTGTGTGGTTGGGTAATTTCTTATACATTCTTATATTCTGCTGCTAGTTTTTGTTTATATTACCGGTACACGATAATAATTCTAAGAACTAAAATATGATAATTGGATGTTTTAAAACGGTTTAGACATTTGTATCTAGACACGTGTCAATTTTCATTCCAATATACTGTATTTTGTTCTTGTATTGTTGTGATCTTGACGGAGGTGTACATATTGCATTGCATATAGTTAGGACAAACACGTGAGTGATTTACTCTCTTTGTGTGTTGATTCTTATCTATATTGCACACTTGCACGAATTGAACTCAAGGGTAAACCCAAAATAACATAAGGTGGGAAAATAACATAAGGTGGGGAAGTCATTACCCTCCCTTTAGCCCAAAAATCACCTTCCCACTCACACAATTCGAACCTAAATAAAACTTGCTAGATATTGACCCCTAAGGACATCTCGGACTCATTTAGGAGATTGACCTAAGGAGGAAGTTGTTAGAGTCGACTCTTGTCAAATCAGTGTCTAAAGTTGGGGATTGAGAGGCAAAACTTCAAAGAACAGTGGTTTGGCATAATTAGGCCCGTTGTTCCGGCACGGATACCTCCCACTGATCTTGCCCCTACCTAGCCAATTAATTCTTGGTCAGATTCTGATAATATTCCCCCCCGTGGACAGTCTAACAGTTTGGAGTCGTCTAGATCTAAGTCAACCCTAGTATAGGCTTGTTTTATTTTTTCTTTTCTTTCTTTGTTTGTTTGTTTCTTTTTGTAAATTGTGAAATGGATTTTAACAATAACAATTTTTCAATCATAATATGAATCCATATTTCACTCCAACCTCATTTGACTTGGATAACTCCGACCCGGCTATTGACAGCATGAACCAACCATATATGCCGAGTTGGGATTATCTGTCTCAATATGACCCATATCCCCAATCTTATGACCATAATTTTTAAATAATTTCAACTCTTCACAGAGTCAATGGGGATTCTCCTCCCCTGAGTCAAATTTTTATCCACCTTATCCACAATTTTCATTCCCCGATTTGGATTCATATCCACCTTTTCCTGTTCCACGAACTGAAGAAAAATCTAATTTGAAAAGGAGTATGGAAGCCATGCTTGAGTCCCAATAACAAATTCAAAATTTTCTCCTTTCATAATCCTTCCCAAATCAAACTCCATATACTCCTTTTCTAGAACATCCAACAGAAGAAGAATCTGAGCTAGAAAAGCGTTTGGAAGCCTTTTGTGAAAGAGTGCAACGATTTCAAAATATATTGGACTCATCATCTCAACCAAATTTTCAAGAGTCCTACTCATCTTTTCCAGTCTCACCGATTCAAAATGACAAACCATCAATGCTGGACTTGAGTATGGAACCCTTGCGTGAGTCCGAACATCAATCGTAAAATCTGATGGACTCACAATTTCACCACAATTTTCAAAATCAACTTCCATACTCATCTTTTCAAAAAGAACCAATTGCAAAAAGTATGGAATACATGATTCATATTCAAAATTCTGTTACCCTGCCTATCAGTAGGTTCGACTCAATAATGAGCGATTTGATCAATGAAAGCGAGGAATGTCTTTCATGTCAACCGTTGACCAAACCTTATATCCCTAACTCTACTGATTAGACCCCAGTATCATGTTATTTTGGAAACCAAGATTCAATTTCAGAACACAAATTTAAACTTGACCAAACTCTAAGTTATAAAAGTCGCCTGGACATTCTGGCAAGTTATCCCTTTCCTGAAATTGAAATTGAACCTGAATGTGATCCCGAAACTCATGTTGGTGATTCCATTTCACTTTTTGATTCAATAATAACTCCGTATCTTACCAGATTTTTTTCTCTATTCTGGAGTCAACATTGAATCCTGTACTAGTACACTGTGAAATTGAATCACCAATATCTTATGATCACACTTCGTTGATAGGGAAAGTGTGTGAACATCAATTCTTTGGTCTGGACCCTTTTTTTGAACCAATTTCGACTCCCCATTTTGAATCTCGACTTGATCTGAGTCAAATTCCTGAGTCGGTATTAATTTTTATTCCTGTTCCATTTGAATCCAAATCAATCATCTTCCAAAATTACACTTTATTGTTGGATCAGGATGTTGAAGAAAATGACTCAGTAATTATTTTTGAAACTCGAAAATTAGATGGGGATAAGTTTTTAAATAAGACCATTTAGTCAATCATTCTTTTACTGGGTCGCATTAGAGAGGTCATTGGCGGGTTTTTACATGATCCACAATATCTTGATTAGGTAGCAACGCTTGACCCAATCAGACCACCACCGGAGCCATCACCATGAGGTAATTTTTCTTCCCTTCTCATTTGTTTGATGTATATACACATTCACGATGCATTAAGGACAATGCATGAGATAGGTGTGGGGGAGGGTTTACTAACGTAGGTTTGTTTTAAATTTTCTTTCTTTTACACTTCTTTTTAGGAACTTTTAAAATTATCTTTTGTATAAAAAACTCTTTTCTTTTCTTTTTACAAAACTTTTTGAAATAAGAGAAATAATTTTGATTTATTTTTAAGAAAATTAAGATTATCTTAGGAATTAGGAAGACCTAGAATTATGAATTTTTAAACTGAGTAAAAATAATAGATCTTGTTTAAATTTTAGGATAAAAAAGATAGATTGGAAAGATAATTTGATATTGAATTTTTTGTCTTAGATTTATGCACTCCACACTTACACAATTTTTTGTGATTGAAACAAAGAATGATAAAGCCACAAAAAAAAATGATGATAATAGAAACCACTTATTAAAGTTTGGGTAATTATGCCTCAGGAAGCATGATTATTCACGCCTAAAACGGTGCATAAAAATAAAAATAATCCCATTTAGTTTTGTGACCTTGTTTACTGGAGTCCTTAAGTCCAAGGGATGTTTTCTCATCTGGTGCCCTAAGATCATCTGGTTTGGGAGTCACGGCTAGAGGCTCACTACCCGGATAAATAAGAAAGCCTAAGAAAACTAAAGGAAGAAAAAAATATAAATGAAAAATATATATATACATAAATAAATGGCATGCAAGTTAGAATCAATATCCCAAAAAGCTTTACTGTTCACAAAGTGCATATTTTTCTAAGAGTTTTATGAAAAATCAAAGAATCAATTCAATTTTAAATTCTTACATTTAATTTATAACAACATTTTGCATTTTGACTTAGTTTAAGGAAAATAATTTCTAGTTAACCTATGTCCTTGGATCACTTATATTTTCGCAAAAATACTTCAACACTTTTCTCTATTTCAAAATGCGTTTTCAAAATACTAACAATTGATTTCTTTTATTATGGATTTTGTGGGTTTAATCCGCTGAAAACCCTCAGGAGACAAAACTCCTCCTCTAGGGAAAACCTAGAGGTTTAACAGCCTGTTGCACATGCTCAGTGCAATCGTGTCACCTGCGAAAGTGGTGTAATAATTCTTTTAGTTTTTTATTTTGCTCGGGACGAGCAAAAGATAAGTGTGGGGGTGTGATTAGTCTCTAAAACTGCATATTTCATACCATATTTTCACATTTATTTCATATTAAATTATGCTACCTCTCTTGCATGTTTCTAAGTCTATGGTGTATAATGAAGAAGAAGACCCTAAATCACCACTTAATGGGTGATTAAAGGCTTATAATATACCCATTGACTTTGGAGAGCTGATTCGTCAAAACCAAGGGCCCAAAACCAGAAACCAGGACCTGCAATCGACAGGGGATAGACGCGACAGCGCGCGACAGAAAACGCCGAGCGCGCGGCTCTAGAAGAGCCGGAGAAACGCAGCTATGGCCGCGTTTTTGCGTCGTACGGGCGTGGCCGCGCCCGTACTTTGGGCCAGGGTTTGCCCCCTGGCCCCCCTTTCCCCTGGTACCTATATATACCCTCCTGGGGTTCTTCAGTTGGGAATATCCAAAGAGTAGTGTAGTTTTAGGGTAGTTTTCTTCTTCAAGTTGTAGTTTAGGGTAGTTTAGGTTAGTTCTTCTTCTTCTTCCTCTTGTATTTTTCATTTCTTGTAGATCTTGTAACAGGAGAGAGAGTGGTATATGGTTGGAAAGTAAGAGTTCTTGTAATAGAAGGTGACAATCTAGAAGGTTCTCTCTTTACCTCTCTTTATTTTCTTCTCTCTAACTCCTTTTACATGTTTAGCTAATTTTCTCTCATGACAACTACCTACTAGTCACTAACTTGCTAACTTCTTTTATGATAATCCACATGAATCTAATAGCCTCTACTTGCCTTACTCTTGGAAGAGCCATTGATGGCTCATGATGATGGATCTAACACTCTAACATCCTAACTCTCTAACAAGCTAACATTACTTTACTCCATGTTTACTCTCATTTAGTTTTGATTGTTTAAGTGTAGCTTGCACTTGTTATGTTGAGTTTTTATGTGAAAATTATCATATGGGTCATGCTTTAAAACGCTCTTGAATCAAGGACTAGTGATGGCCAATGATACATGTGAGGCAACTATCACTAAGAGGTTAGCATGATTAGTAGAGATATTAGTAGTTAGTAGCCATGAGTTTTCTTTCTTTTCATTTTGTTTTAGAAATATTATCAAAAACCATAAATATATTCTTTTCTATGTTTCTACTTCTTTGTGTTTCACCGTACTTCTCTTTTCATTTTTATTTTATTTTCTTTTCATTTTTTAAAACTTTGAAGAATCTTTAACACACATGTGAATCAACCGTGTAAGCTTCTATCGCCTCCCGTCCTCGTGGATTCGATTCGTTTTAGCCTCTATGCTATAACGAAAGTATGGAGGAAGCCAAAGCACACACACTTTAAATATCGATTTCAAAACATACACTTTTCGTGCGCGATTTTCCCCCGATCAGCCCGTTTATGCATAATGTTTTATATTGCAAAAATAATACTGATATGCATATGACTTGCTTGTTATTGCAATATCTCTTAGTCATGTATGTTTGAACTTGATAGATAAGCATAATTTCAGGTAAAGCTTTTCAAGCTTTTCTTTTCATTTATTTTAAATAACTCATGTGTTTTGTCATCATCAAAAAGGGGGAGATTGTTGGCCAAAAGGTACACTCTTGTATGTTTGAACTTGATCGATTTTATTTTAATGACTACACACACCATGAAGTTATTTGATACTAATCAAGTTCTAGTGTATATAAGCTTACAGGGTTTAAAAGAAAGAATTGTGGTTCATTCTTCCTCTAAAGGAAGGTTATGAAGTGATCAAGTTGATTCAAAGAAGTGACTCAAGCGTGGATGCTCAAAATATGGACTTTAGAGAAGCCCTCATTGATAAAGACTTGAAGCTAATGTAACCCTATGTAAGATCTTATATTGTTTAAGTTTTAATGTAACATAATTGCACAAGTTATCTATACAAAAATTATTTTAAAAATATTTCAAAAATACTATGTTTGTGTCTCTGACTTTCAACAACTCAATAAAGCTATTGATAGCTCAGTAAAGCTGTGACAGTCCCTGAGAAGGAGCTGTCGACAGGAATTTACAGAGACTAAAGTCTTCAGTGTTTCAGAGCTGACTGTTGACAGTCCACCTAGACTATCGATAGCTGATACATTATGTATCAGTCAGCTGTCGACAGTCCAGACAAGCTCCGCAACGGCTAAATTTTTAGCCATAGACTGTCGACAACCCTATTTGGACTGTCGACAGCTCTAGTAGATCGTTAAGGCCATATTTCAAATAAAATGAGATTTTTTCCTTTCAAACTGTTTTGTCTTATCCCCAAATGGGTATATTTCTCTTTATTAGGACTTTATCAGTATTTTATTGATTGGTTTAGCTCTCTAATATTTCTTACCGACTTCTTATATATATGGGTCATTGTATGAGAAGAGAATAATTTTTTTTTACACACAAGTTTTTAAATCAAAGTTTTTAAGAGAAAATTAAGTTTTCGCTTTCAAGTTTCAAGAACTCTCAATTGCAAATCATTCTTTGTAAGTTTTAAGCTCTCAACTTTAATTTTTCAATTGAAATTTTTCTCACAAACTTCTTGAGCTTCATTTCTCCACTCAAAATTCTAAGAAGTTGTAAAGAGAAAGTTTGTAATCTTTGTGGTTACCAAGAGCTTGTAAACTTCATTGAAGTTGTGTTACCTCTTGTGTAGAGAATTGAAAGTTGGAGTTGTGTACTCCGGGTCCTTTGTAGACCTCATAGTTTCTTTGGGGAAGTTTCTTTGTAGATAGTAGAAATCCTTCACGCGGTAAAGGAGGGGATGTAGAGTTTGGTGCTCGAACCTCGAAACAAATTTTTTATGTTTGCGATTTCTTTCTCTTACTCTTACTCTATCTCTATTGCCTACACTTGTGTTTTTACTTATCTCTATTTCTTACACTTGTGCTTTTACTTTCATTGTACTTGCTATTCATTTCTTCTATCATTCATACTTGTCAGTTTTTCTCTTTCAATCAAGAAGGCAATTGAGCACCTCAACTCTTATCTAGAGGAATATAAAGGAGAAGTTTTAGAGCTCTTAATTGAGAATCCTGCTTCACTTCTTGATTTAAGTTAACCATTTGGATTATTCATTTTAAATTATCGCATTTTCACATTTATTTAGCATTACACTTATTCACCACCCTCTAGGTTTACTTTCAATTATCATCTCATTTCTAGTTGTGTTCTTCTCAAAAAAATTTTGGAGAAATATTTTTAGCTGTGATTTTTTAGCTGTTATTTGCTTTTGATCACATTATTATTATTCTATTTGATGTATCTCTGAGATAGCTAGCAAACAATTAACGAAACCCATTACTGATATATCATATTATGACATTTTGTCTACTTGATATGTCAACATAGTTCAAAGAATTCTTGCCTCAGAATGATCACTCATATCTTTGTTTTGCAACCTTTTTTTTTTTTCTATAATCCTTTTTTCTTGTTCTTCTTTTATCTTGTCAAACTTTTTCTTGTTGTAGAGACATAAATTATGTTCAAGGGCAAATATTCAAATAAGCCCTTTTTAATAAATAATTTCAAAAATAAACCTCACTAAAAATTTATTCCAAAAATTGACCTCTGACACGTCACATCGGCAGCGAGGCGGTTCGCCCTCGGCGCAGTTGCCAACTCAGACGCAACTAACTTTTTTGTCTTGTGTTTGTTTGCCCGGGGTTGCCAACCCCAGACAAAGATTTTTTTTTAACTTGGTTTTGTCCTGGGTTGCCAAAGCACGCTTGGCAAAAAATTGCCCAAGTCTGCTTTGTCCGGGGTTGGCAACCCCGGACAAAACCTATGTTATTTTTTTAATTTTGGCTTTGTCCGAGATTGTCACTCCGGACAAAAAAAATATGGTTTTATTTTTATTTTTTCTATTTTTTCATCAGTATTTTACATCAAATCGGTCTTAACTCAGTTGGCAAAGTGGAGGACTCAAAATCCTTAAGTTGCTAGTTTGAAACTCAGCAAGTCAGGATTTTTTTGGATTTTTTTTATTAACAAGTAAAAAAATCATTGATGTTGAGATCGAAACCAGATCACTCGCATGCCAAGTGGGAACATTGACCACTCTACTACAATGCCCTAATGTCAATAACTTTCTCTTAATTCTATTTTTTGTTCGAACAAGAAAAAACTAAAAACAAAAAAATTCTTTGTCCGGAGTTGCCAGCTCCGAACAAAGCAAATTTTGACAAAAAATGGCCAATTGCTTGGTCCGAGGTTGGCAATCCCTGACAAAGCCAAATTTAAGGGGGAAAAAAATAAATTTTGGCTTTTTTGTCCAGGGTTAACAACCGCGGGCAAGGCAAAATTAAAAAAATATTTCTTTGCCTGGAATTGGTAACCCCGGACAAATACACAGACAAAAAAATATAGCTTCGTCCGGGTTGCCAACCCTGAATGAAACAAACCCCCTTCCATGTAAGAGCTGGCGTCACGCTGGCGGGGCGAACTGCCTCGTCGCCGTCATGGCATGTCAGAAATCGATTTTTGGAATGAGTTTAGAGAGAGGTTAATTTTTTGAATTATTTATTAAATAAAGATTTTTTTGAAAAAAATACCCTTATGTTCAATATAAGATATACTGTGAGTGCAATTATTTAAAGCCAAAAAAGTTATAAGTATACCCACTAGTTAGTAGACCTAGTAAATTAGTAAATAGACCTCCCAAATTATCCTAAATACCCTTATATTCAAACACCTAATTTAAGTGTAAAAATCTAGTTATATCCTCCAATTTGAAATTAATTCTCCTCTCTCTTTTTCCCCATACGAAATTTTTTTTGACAAATTTAAATAGTAAAACTCACCTTTTAAACATTGTAATGCTCCTAAATTATCATTTGCTTGTTCATAAATGTTTGAAAACCAAGGTAGGTGATTCTTTTAAGGGCGATGAGTCTAAATTTTTTAGGATTTACGGGTTGGGTAATAGAGAGAGTTTTGAGGTTGAAGAAGAATTAAAGTTACTTACTAATTACATGGGCATACTAACTAATTATTGTGATAAATTTTTAATATTTGAGAAGTTAATTTTATATTTGGACTTTTCATTTGAGAAAAAAAATGTTCAAGAAAATCTTAACTTATTTTTGGGGCTACTTATCAGTTCTTTGGGTTTAAATAAACACACTCATAGATTGCTGATCATTAACTTCATTTGTGTAAAACAACAAAATTGTGCATATATAACCTATTTCTCCATCAAACTTCATATATCCTTCATCAATTTTCATGAGATCTTCATTCCTATTTTATCCTCCCAATATAAGAAGGTACCCATGATAGAAAGAAAAAGCTTGAGAACAAGAACACATCCATATTATTGAAAACAAATGCCACTGACAGAATAGAATATGTATGTTCTAGAGTGTTCAACGATGAGCATAAAAGAAGAGAGAGAGAATGTTGTAACCTTTTCTGAAGGAATCCAACACGCCAACTATCAAGATCAGCGTAACAACACCGAGTCAATAACAAACCAATATAGTACGAACCAAACAACCAAGAGTTCTAGTGAGAACAAATAATTTAATGAGGTTGGACAACTTGCCTACGTCCTTGGGGCAGAAGGGAGAAGATCTTATTCAAACAACTGAGTTACAAGGGTTACAAAGTGATTCGAAGACCAAATTAGAGAAATTACACAATTTGTCATAGAATTTTCTCAAATAAACTAACCCTAGAACTCCCAATACAAATTACCAATTAAGGTTACTCTCAAGATTACAAGGTTATCAAGTAAGGTACGACACCCCTCTATATATAACCAGAGAGTCCAGAAGAAAAGAAAAATAACAACTCTGAAATTGGATCAGAATTTAAATCAAAACCAATCAGGAAAATGTCAGAATAACGCAGCTATCGATAGCTTTAAGAGGCATGTTGATAGACTGAGCTAACCCGAACTCTCTGTAGGTCCCCCATCAACAGACTGAGTCATCTCTATTGACAGCTACAAATGCCCATCGACAAATACATCTCAGTTGTCAACAGACTGACAAATTTCTACTTTCTATTGGTGTATCCATGTATCCGCTATCGACCACCTTCATGCGCCTATCGACAGCTTGTCTGCTCCTTTCTTCTTTTCACCGTGCTCCTCGTGCACTTCGAACTCTAAATCTCTATGGGCTATCCAATTGAGTTTGAAAACTTCAATTTTCATCTTCTCCCCCATAATTCTCTACCTCGGTGAAGATTTCTCAAATCTGAGCAGAACACCATGAATAACCAATTTCAGCTCAGCAAACAGGCTACAATGATGGCTGCCTACGTACCCTCTTCCAAAGAGATAAAGTCAAACGTAGTTCATCTAAACGAGCTTCAAAGAACTCAACCATCAACTGAATCAAATTTCTAGCAACGAACCTAACTGACTGAGTTATATGAATCTCCTCATCATGATTGATTGTCAGAAAAGCAGTAAGAATTACCGTGTAGCCTAGGGCTAACGGGTCGTGTCCACAAGGAGAGATACGATGCAAGCTTTTCGGTATTTTAAAAAAAAAAAAAAAGTTTTAGTGTTTATATTTTTTTAGATGAAAAAGAAGATGGAGAGTAGAGAAGTGATTTAAAGAAAAATTGAAGATTAGAATAGGTTTTGAAAAAATTGATTTTTTTAAGAAGCTTGAAGATGAGTGCTTATTTATATTTAATAAAGAGAGATCCGGGCTCACTAATTTTTACCCAACTCTAGATCCTTTTTTTGAAAGTTCGAGTGCTTCAATGAGATAATAGGCAAAAAGTTTAGCCTTGTATTTAAAAGAGATCAAGTAAAACACATAAGATGGTTTATTTTAGAAATCGAACTTAGTTTTGAAATCTTTCCTTGAGTTGATTGAATTTACCATCAAAGCAGTAAAGCAAGCATGGAATAAAAACAAGTTCTTTTTAATGATTAATTTTAAGATTAAGTTCAAAATCTAATCCCATCCTCATGTGCCTTCAAAAACACTCACAATAAGTAAGGCTTAGTTTAAGGCATTCATATGATTCAGTTGGGTCTTTTCATTAATATTGATCAAGAATCAATACTAGAGAGGAGAGATTAGTGAGCCCAGAAAGAAGAGATTTAGCTACTCATTACTAAAAGAACATTAAATTGAAATGCAACATACCTGTGAGTTGGAGAGAAAAGAAGTCCGTCGAATCTTTATTGATGTCACTTCAACTTCAGATTACAATCACTCTCTCTCTCTCTCTCTCTCACTTTGTTTCCGAACTGAACTACAAATTAAGAATTGAGATACAACTTCTCATCAACTATCTAACAATGATTTTAAACCTTAAAAATAAAGAGAAAAACTTAAATTAGTCTTTCGTCCATTCTTCAGTAAACTTCATGCTTTTTTTAGGCAAAAACCCAGAGGGGAGAGGAGCGAGGAGATAAGGAGAGAAAACGCCCCTTATCTCCAAGAGATAGCCGCGAAAACGCGGCCAAAGTAACGTTTTCGCGGCCTGGATGTGGCCATTTTGGCCACATCCATGGGCAGATATGCTGGCGTTTGGTTTTATCCCTTTTTATTTGACGGATTTTCTGTTTGATATCTGGTTTTGATCTAACCTTCGGTGATTCTCAAGCTAACCGAATTGGATTCATACAAAATCAAATTAATCGGTTTTATTTGATGTGATCCTCCCTGATATGCATTGATCTTCAGTTGGGATCATAGCCATCCTCCTGAATATTTATCCCTTCTTTAATTTAGATTTAAATCAGAATTTAAAGCGAGCTTTTGGGCTTAATTTTCTTCCACCTCCATTAGTAATGGGCCTGCATTTTATTAAAAATAATAAGATTAAATATATAATTTATTAGACAGTAATTATGGAAATGTGACATTAGATATGCAATATAGGTGACTGATCACACCCCCATACTTATCTTTTACTCGTCCCCGAGCAAAACATCAAAACTAATCCTAAAAATTATTTAAAGCACTTTCACAGGTCACTCAATTGTACTGAGCATGTTCAACAAAGCTGTTAAACCTCTAGGTTACTCCTAGAGGATGAGTTTTGTCTCGTGAGGATTTTCAGTAGATTACACACACAAAATTTATAAGAAAAAGAAAGGTGTTAGTATTTTCGAAAAACATTTTGAAAGGAGAGAAAATATTCAAGGTATTATTGTAAAAGTTTAAGTAACTTATAAGTTATAGGAAAATTGAATTTTTTATTTCTAAACTTTGTCTTTATTCAAAAACGTGTTATTAATCAAAGTAAGGAGTCAAATTGTATTTCTCGTCTAGTCTATTACTTTACCCTAAGTCATATGCACCTTCGTGACCGTGAAATTTTGACTAAGGTTTCTTTAACTTTAACTCTTATGTCTTAGTTATTTTTTGGTGATATTATTTCTTAATTCTATTAGGCTTTCTAATCTGTCCATGTAACGAGCCTTTAGTTGGCGACACCAAAACTGGACAGTCTTAGGGCACCAGGTGAGAAAACACCCCTAAAAACTTAAGCACTCAAGCAAATAAGGCATCAAAACTATAAATTTTTATTTATAAAATGTATCTCTTTTAGGTGTGAATGTTATGCTTTATGAGGCACAAGTACCCAGCTTAATCAGAAGATTTATATATATATTTTTTCTTTTTCTTTCTTTATTTTATAAAGGCATAAGAATTTTTACTTTTGAACCCTAAGTGTGTAAGTGTGTAAAGTGTGCATATTTTATCAAGGTAAAGATTAAGACTAAAATACTTTTTCAAATTTTCCTCCAAACCCTAGAAATCAAACAAGTCATCTTATTTTGACCAAGTATAAGAAATCCTAATTATGATTCTCCTATTCCTTAAAATTGACTTAATTTCTTACAAAATAAGTCAAAATATTATCCTTTTTTTAAAAAGTTTTTTTAACCATTTTTTTCTTTTTAAACAATGTTAATCATGTTAAAACCCTCCCCCACACCTATCTCATGCATTGTCTCAATGTATGAAATAAATGAATAGATGTATGAAATAGAATGTAAAAGAGGTAAAGTTACCGATACACTGGGTCGAAAAGACCTATAACCGTTTCATTTAACGGCACCGATTCTAAGAAAGGTTTAAGGCATTGACCATTTACCTTAAAGTCATTCCCATTTTCAGTATCACTGATCTCTATAACACCGTGTGGAAACACATTTAACAACGAATGGCCCAGTCCATCTTGATTTTAGCTTTTCTAGAAAAAGATGAAGCCTAGAATTATAGAGTAAGACTTTTTATCTAGGGACAAATGTTTTCCTCATGATATGTTTATCATGAAAAATCTTAATTCTATTTTTTGTGATCTTTACATTTTCATAGGCCTCATTTCTTAACTCCTCTAATTTGAAAATTCATAACCTCCAAAGGTTACCGGCCATGTTCAAATAGAAATTTAGCTGCTTGATTGCCCATAAGGCCCAGTGCTCTAACTCAATGGATAGGTGGCAAGCCTTCCCAAAGACTAATCATAAGGAGACATTCCTAGAATCGTCCTAAAAGCGGTCTTGTAGGCTCATAGGGTATCTACAAGTTTTGTGGACCAATCTTTTCGATTTTGATTCACAGTCTTCTCCAAAATAAGCTTGATTTGCCTATTAGAGACCTCAACCTGTCCACTGGTTTGATGATGATATGGTGTGGATAACTTGTGAGTTATAGTATACTTTTGTATAAGAGTTTTAAAAGATCTATTGCAAAGTCATTATCACTGATGATAGCACGAGGGGTTCCAAAGCGTAAGAAGCCGTTATCTTTCAAAAACTTGATGACAACTTTATTATCATTTGTTTTGCTTGGAATGGCTTCTACCCACTTGGACACATAGTCCACAACAACCAATATGTATTGGTTTCCAAAAGAGTTAGGAAAAGGACCCATAAAGTCGATGCCCCAAACGTCAAAGAGTTCTATTTCTAGAATTGGATTGAGGGGCATCATATCTCGTTTCGAGAACCTTCCTACCATTTGGCATCTAGGACATGTTTTGCAAAATTTATAGGCATCTTTGAACAAAGTGGGCCAATAGAACCCACTTTGTAGCACATTTTTAGCAGTCTGTCCACCGCATGCAAGCTTGTGACAGAAGGACAAAACACTCTTGATTTCTTCATCGAGAATGCATCTCCTAATGATTTGCTCAGAACAGTACATCAAAAGATATGGTTCCTCCCAAAAGAAATACCTGACTTGAGATAAGAACTGGTGTACATTATTTTTAGACCAATGAGATGGAGTTTGATTTGTGACTAAGTAGTTCACTATATCGACAATTAAGGTTCCCTAACGACAACTAAGAGTTTTTCATCAGGAAAGTCATCATTGATGGGCAATTCGTTGTATGGAGAATTTGGAATACGCGAGAGATGGTCAGCAACGACATTTTCTACGCCTTTCTTATCTCGAATCTCGAGATCAAATTCTTGAAGAAGGAGGATCCAACAAATGAGTCGGGCCTTGGCATCCTTCTTCGTCATGAGGTAGCTTAGCGCAAAATAATCAGTGAAAATTGTGGTTTTGGATCCTAGTAGGTAAGGCCGAAATTTCTCTAAAGCAAACACTGCTGTCAAGAATTCCTTCTCGGTTGTAGTGTAGTTCATTTGAGCATCGTTGAGAGTCCTACTAGAGTAATAAATCACGTACTGCTTGTTATCAATGCGCTGTCCTAGGACAACACCTATGGTAAAATCAGAAGCATCGCACATGATTTCGAACGGCTTAGACCAATCCGGTGCAGATATGATCGGTGCAGAAATAAGCTCTTTCTTAAGCTTCTCCCAAGAATTTATACATTCATCATCAAAAGTGAAGAACACATCCTTAGCTAAAAGATTAGTCAAGGGTCTAGCAATCTTGCTAAAGTCCTTGATAAATCTTCGATAGAAATTGGCGTATCCTAAGAAGAATCGAATATCCTTCACGCATTTGGGCATGGGGAGCTTAGCTATAACCTCAATCTTGGATCTATCCACTTCAATTCTTTTCTTAAAGATTTCATGACCCAAGAAAATTTCATATCTTACCATGAAGTGGCATTTCTCTCAGTTAAGTGTCAGATTTTTCTCAGCACAACGTTGGAGGACAAGTTCTAAATGGTGAAGATATTGAGTGAATGAATCTCCGTAGATAGAGAAATCATCCAAGAAGATTTCTAAGAATCATTCTACCATATCAGAGAAAAGACTTAACATGCAACGTTGAAACGTTGAAACGTTGCTGGGGCATTGCACAAGCCAAAAGGCATTCAACGATAAGGAAATGTCCCATATGGACATGTGAAAGTAGTCTTTTCTTGGTCCTCTGGAGCAATGAGAATCTGATTATACCCGAATAACCGTCCAAGAAACAGTAATACTGCCAGCCAAATGTTCAAGGATTTGGTCAATGAAAGAAATCGAAAAATAGTCCTTACGAATTGCTGCATTAAGCTTCCTATAGTCGATGCAAACTCGAATTTTCATGGGAAGTTGAGTTTAGACACACTCTTTGTTCTCATTCTCCACCATGGTGAAACCAGATTTCTTGAAAACCATGTGGACAGGACTGACCCATTGTCTATCAGAAATTGGATTGTCTAAGAGTTTCACAATTTTAGCATGAACCGCCTCTTGCATTATAAGGTTTAACCTATGCTGCGGGTCTCTTTTCAGTGTCGCTTCTTCATTGAGATGAATGCGATGTTGAACTATGACTGGATTCAATCCCTTTATGTTGGTCATAGTCCAACCAATGGCTTCCCTTTATTTCCTAAGAATTATTTTAAGATTCTCTTCTTGTCTGTCATTTAAATGGGAGGAAATTATGACAGGAAAAGTCTCTTGTTCGCCTAGATAAACGTACCTGAGATGCGCAGGTAAGGCTTTCAACTCTAAGGAAGGGGAAGGCTCACTGGTAGGAGGAGTCAAGTTTATTAGCTCCATATTTGGTGAAATATGTTTCGAGGCTCAATTCATAGTAGACTCGACAATCTGATCAAGGTTAAAGTCTTCAGGCTTTAACTCTAGGTCACAATCAGTTTCTAGTTTCAATTCTTCTCTATGTTCACTCGTCAAGTTCTCAATGACGTTGACTTCAAATGTTTGATCCTCAACTTCACGGGATTGCTTTCCTAAGTTGAAGACATTGACTTCTCTAGTCATGTCTCCAAAGGTTAACCTCATGGATCCATTCCTATAATTGATAATTGCATTAGCAGTTAGAAGGAATGGACGTCTTAGGATTGGACACAAGTTATGTCTCAAGAGCTATGAAATTAACGGGGTAGATAAACTCTCCGACCTGGATAAGGACATCATTAATTTTTCTCTTGGGAACTTTCACTGAACGGTCAGCCAGTTGGATAGTGACTCGAGTTGGACTAAGATCACCCAACCCGAGTTGTTGATAAACTGAGAAGGGGAGCAAGTTGATACTTGCCCCAAGTCAAGAAGTGCATGACTAATCTCGGCTTGTTCTATAGTGCAGGAAATAGTAGGACAACCTGAATCTTTATACTTGACAAGGATCAAACCCGACAGTAGCTCACTAATATTAGTGGCTAAGAAGACTTTCTTGGGTACATTAGTCTTCCTCTTCTTGGTGCACATGTCCTTAAGAAATTTTGCATAGGATGAGACTTGTTAGATGGCATCAAGAAGTGACACATTTATCTTCACTTGATTGAAGATCTCAATTATCTTATCCATGTGTGGATTTTGCTTGTTGTTTTCAGCATATTAGGAAATGGTACTATAGGCTTGTACACCTGACTGGTTGACTTACCCTTTTCAGACTCGTTAGATTTGGAAGGATTGGGACTAGATGAGGTGGATGCTTGCGTGTGATTGTACTGAATGAGACTGGATGGTGTTGACGCTTGATTATCAACTTTCTTTCCTGACCTCAATGTATGAACAACATTCATTGATACAACGATTGATCCTCTGCCAAATGGGCTTGTTGAAAAATCTTAGGATTCGTTAGAGGATGACTAGACAAGATACCCTTTAGCCTCTCATTCTGTGGATTAGCTAATTGGCTCATTTGAATCTCTAGCCTCTGTACTGTTTGCATGAGAGACTCTTGATTCTTCATATACCTTTTCATGTTTTTCTCAAAATCAATCATCTTAAGTGGAGAATTATGAAAGAAAGATTATGGAGCTTGTTGGGAAAGTTTTGTTGATAATTTGAAAAATTGGGTTGATGGTTGGAAGAATTGTGATGGTAATTTGAAAAATTGGGTTGATGATTGGAATGTTGAAAGTGATTTGAATGGTTTGACCTTGAGCGGTCATTGTTGTTTTGGCTCCATGAGAAATTCGGGTGATTTCTCCAGACAGGATTATACGTTGGTGCGTGGGGATTATTGTTGGCCCTTGAAAAGGCCGCATTCATCGGTTCAGAAAATTATTATTGAGCTTGGAACACTGAACACTCCTCAAACACATGATTCATGGCTTGACAGTAAGTACAGCCCAGAGTTGAAAATTAATTTGGGCTGACTAGATTGACTGGACTTGGTTCTTTAGTTTCTTAAACTTCCAGTCTTCTCGCTAGGTTTGCTATTCTAGCCTCGACAGCTATGGATAATTCAATTGAATGGAGACCTCCTTTTGAAGAGATGAAGTTTGAATTCTTAGAATTTTCATTAGTCGGTTCCTATTGGATGGTCTTTTTAGCTAGATTCTCATATAAATCTCATCCTCCATTTTCATCCTTTTGTAAGAATCCCCTTGGCACATCGTTTTTAAGAGGGTCTTGGTTGAGTAGTCTAAATCGTCATAGAAAATTTGGCATTGTCACCATTTCTCTATTCCATGATGAGGACATTAGACAAGGAGGTCTTTGAAGCGTTCAAAATATCTCCAAAATGGTTCACTAGGTTCTTACTTGAACTGCATGATGTTCTTCCTAATGAAAGCGGTCTTATAGATTGGATAGAATTTCTTCAAGAAGACCTTGATGAAACCATCTCACGATGTGATAGAGCCAACCGCTAAGCTGTAAAGCTATTTCTTAGCTAAGTCCTTAAGAGCAAATAAGATAAATTTTAACCTAATAGTATCACCTGCAAGGTGCGAAATTTTCATCATTAAGCATACTTTCTCAAATTCTCTTATGAAAAAATACGCATCTTCGAACTCTAAGTCATGAAATTTAGAGAGTGTGTTGATGAACTGAGGCTTGAGTTCAAAGTTGTGTTCACCAACCGATGGAAGTTAGATGCAAGATGGAAGTGTGGTTCTAATAGGATAGAACCTATCCTGCAAAGATGTCGATTGAGTCATAACCGAATTTGGTTTGGATTCTTGCTTGGGTGATGATGTGTTTCTAGTTAACCTAGAAGTGTTTGGGTCTCTCAACCATAATTGCATATACAGACACTACCACAAACAAGTTTACCATAGTCAACGAGAAAAAGCAACCGAGCCTAGTCTAAGGTAAACCTTGGACCTAGACAACTCCTAATTGGTTGATTGTTCACAGGAGGTATAATGCAGACTTTGATCACAGGCTAATCAATTAGGTCAGGGTAAGATTGGTGGGAGGTATCTGCGCAAAAGCGACAGGCCTAATTAAGCCAAACCACCAGCCTTTGGGGTTTCGCCTCTCAATCCCTGTCATTTGACACCAATTTGGCAGGAGTCAAATTCTAACACTTTCCTCATAGGATAATCTCCTACTGAGTTCAATATGTCCCTAAGGCCAATGTCTATTAGATTTTAAGTTAGGCTTAGGCTGTGCGTGCTTGGAGATGGTTTGTGGTCTAAGGAAGGGTAATGACTCTCCTACCTTATCTTGTGTTGGGTTTTGCCCTTAAGATTGATTGTGCAAAGTGTGAAGGATATAGAAAAGTGGCATTCAACAAGCAATAATCACTCAAGAATGTTTCCTAAGTTATATGCTATGCATACGTAGCTTGTCTCCAGCTTTCTTCAACAGTAATTGAAATGAAACGTAATTAGACAAATGTCTGAGAATGCAAGTCTAAACATTTTAAAACAATTTCAAGCAACAAATTACAGTTATTTTTAAGAAAAAAGGATTGTGAGATACTCAAGAATAGAAACTAGCAACAAAAAAAAATACTTGTTTTTGTAGAGCAATGTGTCCTGCAAAACAAAGCTTTTAGTAGTCCCACAATAAATTGTGTTTCCACTGCAAACTCTTGAAAGCTTATTTCCTACTTTCTAGAGTGGGGGCACAAGATCACGAGTCTTCTTCTGCAAAATTTGAATACTTAACTTGATTTTTTTAACCTGAAATAAAACATCAAACTTGTTAAAACACAAGAATACCGTTCTCTCCCCAGCAACGACACCAAAATTGATTGCCAGAAAAGCAGTAAGATTACCATGTAGCCTAGGGCTAACAGGTCATGTCCATGAGGAGAGATGTGATGCAAGCTTTTCGGTATTTTGAAAAAAAATAAGTTTTAGTGTTTATGTTTTTTTTAGATGAAAAAGAAGATGGAGAGTAGAGAAGTAATTTAAAGAAAAATTGAAGATTAGAATAGGTTTTGAAAAAATTGATTTTTTTTAAGAAGCTTGGAGATGTGTGTTTGTTTGTATTTAATAAAGAAAAACCGGGCTCACTAATCTTTACCCAATTCTAAATTCTTTTCTTGAAAGTTTGAGTGCCTCAATGAGATAATAGGCAAAAAGTTTAGCCTTGTATTTAAAAGAGATCAAATAAAACATATAAGATGGTTTATTTTAGAAATCGAACTTTAGTTTTGAAATCTTTCCTTGAGTTGAATATTAAATCATCAAAACAGTAAAACAAGCATGGAATAAAAATAAGTTCTTTTTAATGATTAATTTTAAGATTAAGTTCAAAATTCAATCCCATCCTCATGTGCCTTCAAGAACACTCGCAATAAGTGTGACTTAATTTAAGGTATTCATATGATTTAGTTGGGTCTTTTCATTAATATTGATCAAGAATCAATACTAGAGAGGAGAGATTAGTGAGCCCATAAAGAAGAGATTTAACTACTTATTACTAAAAAAGAAAACATTAAATTGAAATGCAACATACCCGTGAGTTGGAGAAGAAAAGAAGTCTGTCGAATCTTTATTGATGTCACTTCAATTTCAGATTACAATCACTCTCTCTCTCACCTTGTCTCTGAACTGAACGACAGATTAAGAATTGAGATACAACTTCTCATCAACTATCTAACAATGATCCTAAACCTTAAAAATAAGAGAAAAACTTAAACTAGTCTTCCGTCCATTCTTCAATAAACTTCCTGCCTTTTATAGGCAAAAACCCCAGAGGGAGAGGAGCGAGGATTCTCCCCTTATCTCCAAGAGATAGCTGCGAAAACGCGGCCAAAGTCGCATTTTCGTGGCCTGGAGGCCACATTCAGGGGCAGATATGGCTGGCGTTTGGTTTTATCCCCTTTTATCCGATGGATTTTCTATTTGATATCTGGTTTTGATTTGACCTTCGGTTATCCTCAAGCTAACCGAATTGGATTCATACAAAATTGAATTAATCGATTTTATTTGATGTGATCCTCCCTGATATGCATTGATCTTCAGCTGGGATCATGGCTATCCTCCTGAATATTTATCTCTTTTTTAATTTAGATTTAAATCAGAATTTAAAGCAGGCTTTTGGGCGTAATTTTCTTCCACCTTCATTATTAATGGGCTTGCATTTTATTAAATAAAATAAGATTAAATACATGATTTATTAGAAAATAATTTTGGGAATGTGACATTAGATATGCAATATAAGTGACTGATCAATGATCGTCATGAAGAATGACAGTATTTAACTTGACCTGATCTAGCTCACCAACTTGGGATTCATGCTTCTTTACCAACTTTCATAAATTCATTTGGTCCCTATAGTTGCAAACAACTCATCATCTTCATTAATGTCCTCAGCATCCAAATCGGCTAAATGATCACCACACAGATGATAGAATGGCATCAATCTCCACCCGCTGAGATACATCCTTTATCTTCACCCTCTTTGTTAGCCCAAAGGCCTTTCACCTTAATTTTAATGATGACTAACTTGTGAAGTTAAGTTACTAATGATCTTGTGTTTATATAGTTTTAATTATTGATCAAGATCTTAGTGGGCGTTTAGCTTTAACAAAGAATTCAGAGTCAAGTTTTGAAGCTAACATGTGTTGATTCAAGTGCTCGCGTGTCAATATCGCATCTAGTACTTAAGATGGAGTCAAGCTCTATGGATCGTGTTTGGATCGAGTCATCTTGGAGATGAAGATCAACAAGAAGACTTCGGTTTAGGTTTGTTTAGCTTAGTGTTTAGATCTTATGTAAGGATAGTTTAGTTTTGATATGCTCAAATACACACACATACACACACAATTTCAAAAGTTTTGGCTTCGGTTTAACCGTTTTGGATTTTCAAGAATACATCTTTCCGTTTTCCTGAATAGATAGAATCGAAACAAGTTTACATGATTTAATGTATATTGAATTTCATCCATATACAACTATACTTCATGTGTTTAGAAAAACTTATTTTGATGATTCTAATTCATGGTTTTAAGTTTTGTTTTTATCAAAACTTAGTTTGGGATTTATGATCAAAACATAAATATATCATTTATATATGTATTGGATTCTATCCTTACGCACTATACTTCAAATATATTTCAAATATCTTATTTTTGTATTTATACAAGTTTTGGAGAAAACGAATTTTCATTTCAAAATCTAAGTTTTGAAATACCATTTTTGGTTTAAGCTTAAATTTTTATGCCTTTCCTTACTTGAAGGACTTCGTACTAATTTTCAAAATTTTCTTAAAACTAGTTTCGTATTCTTCAATTTGTAGAGTTTTCAACCTATGCTAAAATTATTTCTCAATTGATATAAAAATATGTTTTTGTTAGTATTGTTTGTTTTTTCTCACCCCTTTGTTGGTGATTAACAAAAAAGAGGAGAGAAATATAATGTTTATATATGCATATTTTATTAATTGTTCATGCATATATACATGTGTTTTATAATTTTTATTGCATATTTTTATTATTGTTTATTGGTATTTGAGCTTCCATTGAATATCTATTTGTTTATTTGCTATGCATAAGTAAAGGGGGAGCTTTTATGAAGCTTATCTTTAATCCATGCATATATAACCTCATATGTTTTGTCATCCATCAAAAGGAGGGAGATTATTAGCCCAAAGGCCCTTCACCTTAGTTTTAATGATGGCTTATGAAGTTAAGTTATAATGATCTTGTGTTTATATAGTTTTTAGTTATTGATCAAGATCTTAGTAGGTGTTGAGCTTCAACAAAGGATTCAAAGTTAAATTTTGGAGCTAACACTTGTTGATTCAAAAGCTCACGCATCAAGATCGCATCTAGTACTTAAGATGGAGTCAAGCTGTATGGATCGTATTTGGATCGAGTCGTCTTAGAGATTGTTTTCTATTTATTTTTGCAAAAGGGAAAACATACAAAAAAAGGGGTCGAGGAGCTAAATTACAAGTATTCTTTGAAATAAAAAAAGAATACAGGTAGATCTCCTCTGAGATTTCTGGGGAAGTGTACCGGTAGGAATCTGATCAGCGCACGATCACTTTATCCCTTTGACGATCCGATCGATCAGACAATGGACGACTACCTGATGGGATTCCCTTCTCGCCTGGTTCGGAGAATTAAAGAACAGAAGGTTGGTAGAACCCTCTTATTATTTCTCAAACTGCCTCCACTTGGGAATTCCTTCTCGCCTGGTTCCGAAAATTCCTTGAGAGGGAGGAAGATATTAGGGTATTAGCAACCTGATTAGAGAAGTAGTTCTTTGAATTCTTGGAAGCAAGAGAATAAGTCTCTGTTTCTCCTCCTTTTTTCCTCTGTTTTTTAGCCTCTCTCTCCGTGTGTGTGTCTTCGTATACCCTGGTGGGCTATTTATAGGGAGAGCAGGGGTATAATTGTCCCTTGAAAGTTTAGAAACAGATTGAGTTAATCTGTTTAAATCTGGAAAGTAGCCTTACCGCGAGGCTAGAATCAGCGTGCGAAGTTAGGAATACCAGGTAATGTTGATCTCCTGATTCGTTTTGATTCTTTCCAAATAACTGAAAGATCTCCCCTGATCTTCTTACTTGTTTTAGGAGAGTCAAGAGATTATGGTAAACAACTGCCAAATTTGATCTCGATTAGATTTGATATTGAATAGATTCGATCTCATCTGAAGATTCAATTGGTCAAAGGTGACGATAAAAGACCCGCAGCGGGTCTACTTCATCGAGCTCGTAGCGGAGCTGGGGGAAGCGTCTGGCGAAGTTTAAAAAGAAAACTCTTCAGCGGCGTGGGATACTTTTGTGGCGAAGTTACCAATTAGCCTTCTGCGCAGCTGCATAGGATTTTGGGCGAAGTTAACTGCCTATGGAGTTAACCGAGCATCTTTCGCAGCGAAGTTCACGAGGGAACTCTCTACAAAGCTAAGCAATTTTACCTTCTCAAGCGAGATTCATCTTGTGGGCTCGTGCGGGGCTAAGTGTTGAGCTAACTTAATGTCCCTGGACCTGCTTGGACCTTCTCACGAGCTTTTCTTGGTTTACTGTCTGCTTCACTGGATCAGTAGAGTCCAAGTTGCTGATACGTCCCCTTTTGAGATGGGTGAAGAACTGGTCGTCAGCTTATCTGCCACTTGTCTTTTGTAAATGTCAACAAGTTAGACATTGTTCAGGCTAGTTAGGAATCTTGTCTTTTTTAGAGTGTCAACAAGACTCCCTTCAAAGTTTTCGTAAGTCTACAATGGACTGGTTCAGACTCCGAAATACTTTAAACTACTTTGATTGATGATATGTGAAATGCGAACGTCGCCATAGTGGTTGAGTTCAGTTTCGCTTTTAATTCTGCTTCCGGATTGGAATAAGTTCGCCAAGGAATCGTGTAGATTTGCGGTTCTGAATAGCTTCATGTCTGGATAGCTTCGCGTTTGAACCTCCCAGAGTAGCTTCGCTTCAAATCGTTTTGGAACGATATTCCTTTCCCGAGGCTAATTGATTTTCGGCTAGTTACGAGAAGGATTGCTCCTTTTTCGAGGTTAGAATAACCTCTCTTGCATTAACGAGGGAGTATTCCCTTTCTCAAGGCCCAGTACTTGAATGCCTTCAATTCGCTCGCGCTTCCAAGCTTGAAGTAGCGGCATAGTCAGGCCATGAGGCCTATAAATAGGACACTTGAAGTCCTCTTCAGGGAAGCAGTCTGTTCATGACGCCTTCTGGTTGTCCAGAGAAGGATGCTCAGATCTCTGAAATAGAGGGGGCGTCCACTCTGGACACGAACCGGCTGAGAGCTGGTGAGTCTCGATCATCCAGAGACTTTTACCAATGGACTAGTGACTTTAGGGAGCTTACCTCCCTTAATCTTAGCTTTACCAGCTACTTCAGCGATTGATTTCTCTTATTCTTCATTCTGCATCTGACTGATTTGCAAAGAAGGGCTTCAGCCCTATTTTTCAGCTTCTCGGCGAAGCTATCATTCTCGCTTGATTAGAAATAGACTCTTTCATCCAGGGTTCCTGTCTTAATGTGTTGAATTCATCTGTTAAATCTGCGACATAAGCGAGAATTGGGACTTAGCCTCTTTGAGGTTGAGCTAGTTTTGCCATATAGGTGGGGCTAAGACTATGTTGCTCTAGACCAGTCTGGCTTAGTCATATAGGCGAGGTTAGGACTTAGCCCTTTTTGATACTCCTTCAGTCTAAGTGCCTTAAGCGGAGCTAAGACTTGGCTTATGCTGAGTTAGTCCATCATCACTGTGCAAGCGAGGCTATCCTCTGCTTAACTGAAGTACCACTGGATCGGATATGAACTGATTCGCCCAAAGAATTCGACTTAGCATTTCATCTTCATAGTTTTCTTTTTGATTTAATGCTAACCTGTTTCCAGTTTGCACTGCAGTGAACTGTGCTTGCCAGTCTTTTGTCTTGATGAAGGAGACCAGAGACTTGCCTCTTGATCTTCCAGTTGAAACTTTAATCCTAAGCAGAAGGAACATACTGGAGCAATTGATGCGTGTTCCAAAAAGAGGTTGGCAGTTGCTTATCCGAGATGATCTACTTCAAGAAGGGGCTGGTAGTTGCTTATCCGAGATGATCCACTTGGGAAAGCGGGCGTCACCTGTAAGGTCTCGAATCCTTCCTTTGCTAATTTTCATCAAAGAAGATCCGGGTTTTGGGTGGAAACCGGTCCTTTGCCAATTTTCATCAAAGAAGATCCGGCTTCTTGATGACAAAATCAGCCATTATGCGAAGGATTACGGCCTTGTGCAGGAGGAAGGCCTTTCGTGTCCAGTTGGTTTACCTTGGAAGTAGATAGGATAATTTGTATGCCTTTGGAGCAATGATTCGGTTATACGAAAGATCACCTTGATGTAGCGTCAATGTATTCCTTTTGAATCAATGAAAATGTTTATTCTCCGCTTATCTGCTCTGTTTCCCTCCTCTTCCTTTTGAATTTTGAAGGCAATTGGAATGGACCGGCGGAGATAAACTTCCTGCGAAGTTAAAAATAGAATCCCAGCTAAATCAGTAATGAGCTTCCAGCGAAGCTATCATGAATTTTCTGCAAAGTTGGAGCCGAGCTTTCAGCGGGGCTAAAGGTTCATCTTTCAGCGAAGCTACTCAAACATCGCATGAGGTCGACGCTGAACTCATGGCAGAGTTAGCCCTTAGCGGGGCTGAAGCAACGCTTCTCGGGAAGGCGCTTAGGCGCCGTTTCAAATTAATTTGAAATGACTGCCTGCGCTTCTTTCGAGGAGGTGACATTTAGGCAATCATCCGCCTATGAAAACCCGATTAGGCTAAAAGAGAAGGCACCACTTCTCTTTGAATTTTTAGAGAACTGCAAATCTCTTCTTCTTCTTTCTTCTTCGTTTGGAAATTCGAGCACTTCTTCAGTTCTCCAATGGCTCCCAAAGACGGGCAGGAAAAGAGGTAGCAACCTCTACGATGGAGGGTCCTTCTCCTCCTCCGGTCATCGAACGACCTATCACGGGTAGGGATCATTCCCTTTTACTCAGAGATTTTCATCTCTTTTTGAAGCCAATTCCTGGCTATTTCATAATGAATCTAGAACGATTCATTATGATCCAGTGATCTCAAGGAGTTCAAGTCCCTTAATTTCCCTCGATTTCTTGATTGAGAATCTAAGACCCGAAGGGGTTTCTTCTCCAAGCTTCTATGCGAAGCTAACCCTTAGGCGGTTCAAAGCCTGTCGAATGATAGGATGCGAAGCTAACCTTTGGAGTGCAGCTGAAAAAGGACCTTAATTCTCTTAAATAATTTTTAGGCAACAGTACATTTCTGACAAAGTTAGCCCTTGGGGCTTTGTCGCGTTCCGTTGTCCGAGGTCAAGCTTCCAGAGCGAAGCTAATAGTTGGATATTTTTTTCTACATTCTGCCTTCATGTGGAGTGTGGAGTTAAGCTGCAGCTGCGAAGCTGAGCTTCGGGCGAAGCTAGCGTTAGGCCAGCTTCGCTCGGAGAGCGGAGCTATGCCTTAACAAAATATTATATTCTTGTTTTAGCTTTCCTTCAGCCGATGAACTAATCATAGTTTTCCCTTGTTATTTTACAGTGCACTATACTCCTGGTCCTCTGAAAAGTCTCTTTGGAATAGCCAGGGGGCTGGATGGCAATGTTAGCCTGCGTTCCAAGGGCAAGCTTCACTATTCAGCGAGCGGAGCGCTCCTGGTCGGGATGCACTTATTCATGCTGGGGATCAGCACACCATGAGAAGCATCTTAACTATTGCTCCCCTTGAAGATTCTGACCGAAGAATCTATCAAAAGCCTGGCTTCATGTTTGGAGATGCAGCGCCAGACAATGATCACCAGCAGCTAGTAGGGGAGGGGCAGTGAATTTTCAAACTGGATGGCAAGAAATATTATCTCCCATCTAGCAAGCGCCACTTTTCCTTGTCCTTCTTTCAATGTGTGACGAGGGCTCGAAAGTTGCAGTGGCAAGTGACGCGGACTACCGATTCCGTTCACGTGGGAAAGTTGATAGCTCATCTCCTGGTTATATAAGGGCGGGTCCTCCTCGTTGCATATTGGGTCTCCACCCTGGGAACGTACTTCCGGACATCCCAGTGGGAGAAAATCCCGCGGTGGCTCAGACTTTTGGAAATCAGTTTTTTAAGGCTCATGGTAATTATCTAGCCACTGATTTCAGGACCCCTGGGTGGATTCATCCTCCCAAGGCATGGTGGAGGGATTTGACTTTATACGTCCTTGCCCATTTTGAAGAAGATCTAGAGAGGCTGAGACTTTACGAGGCCGTCAGGGTGACCTGTTACGGCATCCAGATGAGCGTAGCGAACTTCTATACCATCTTTGAGTTGTACTGCCCGGCTACAGGGACCTTCTTCACCCCTGTTGGCGAATTGGGCATGGCTTTGCACGAGATGTGGGAAGTCTCTGCTCTGCCTTTGGGGTCTCTCCCATATGAAGAATATTTTCAGTGTGAGGCGGAATTGGCACTTCTAGAGAAGCAGAAGCCCACCTTGTTTGAGACTTATCGGAAGTTGATGTGCCACCTTTACATTTGCTCAAGCATGCATGGGAGCCATAAGGGAGCTTCATGCAGTTTGAAGAGCTGTGAAATTATTTGTTCCCTGACCTGGAAGGTACTCCTGAAGCTGCTCATTGTGGAGTTACAGATGAAGGCATCTTGCCGGATGCAAGAGCACTCTCAAGGGGATTTGATTCTGGAAGAAGATGATGGACCTTATGAGAAAGGTGATATTCTTCGGAGTTTCCACCACCAGGCTCGTCGACCGACGTCCCGGAAGGTCTGGCTGGCTTTTTAACGGTTTGGTTGAAGAGATGTGTGGTACCATCTCCGTCTGGCGACGTCATTCATCCAAGTGTCTTATTACCGACTGTTCGTCTATGTAGGATCGTTGAGATAAGGACTAATTGCGGAATTATCTCTTGTAGGCAACTATAGATCTGAAATAACTCAAGTCAACACAAATCTAAAACTAGAAGGATTAGCGTTAAGTAAATAAACAAAATAAATAACTTGCATGTAAAGGAAAACAAATCTCAGAAATTGACAAACGCAAACAAAGAGATTTATCCTGGTTCGGTCCTTGTGACCTACATCCAGTCCCCAAGCCACCCGCTTGAGATTTTCCTTTAACCTTGATCTTGCCACCCAAAATCAATACACCATGTACACCACTTGTCGAATCCCCTTCGCCAAATGTGTACACCTTCTCTTCCATCAAGAGAACACCTTTTACCTTTGTACAACTGCCTCTACAACCAAGAAGCCTCCCGTGTACAATGGACACCTTGTACAACTGCCTCTTCAACCAAGAAGCCTCCCGTGTACAATGAACACTTTGAGAATTACAACTCTTTTCCTATAGCCTTGATACTGAATGTGTATGTGGACAAGGTACAGTATAGGAAACAAAACTTCAGAAGACTTCACAATAGGAATTGGCTTTTGGTGAAGACTAAAGTTAGGAAAACAGTTTTCAGATTTTCAGATTTTGACTTTTGGAAAGCTGATGGAAAATCTTGGTAATTGGCCTTTGGTATAACTTCCCTATTTATAGCTGAAGACTAGGGTTAGTTAGGGAGTTATAAGAGCAATTCAAATGATAGAGACGTTTGAATTCGTTGCCCAAAAGACCAGATAAAGAAAACTGTCCAACAGTCAGAAACTGCCTATAGTCGACTTGGGTTCTGAGTTAGTCGACTAGACTAGGCAAAATTTCCACTATTAGTCGACTAGGTTTAGCTAGTAGTCGACTAGGGAAATGTCTGTTGACTTACAGGTTTCTGGATAACTACTTCAAGTCGACTGCAACTAACTTTAAGTCGACTTGGGCCAAGTATTAGTCGACTAGGGACTTTGGATTAGTCGACTAGAAAAGTCTATTAGTCGACTTGGTTTACTGTTTGGTCGACTAATTCACAAACAGAGAGTTGGGTCAGATTCTGGACACTTGACTAGTCGACTTGGGTTTGGATCAAGTCGACTACACATGGGATTAGTCGACTTGACTTAGGTATGAGTCGACTAATGGACCAAAGAAGTGTGTGTTTGTGTCAAGGCTTTTACATGCTATTCCACATATACAACCCACACTCTATCAACTCTTCTTGGCACATCTTGATCATGTCGGACTCTTGATTCGTCATGTGTTAGAGCTCCAAATGAATTTGATCTTCACGAACGTCTTCATCGAAATAGGTTCCAACATTCTCCCCCTTTTTGATGACGACGCTTTGTGTGCACAAGTCCTCCCCCTGCAGAAAATATGTTATCTTTTCCTCTCCCTGCAGAAATGGGTTATAACAGATAGAGAAATATTTTATTCTCCCCCTGAAACAAATATATTAGTACATATATACATAGTTGATCTTTATCAAATTTTTTATATGGTACCTGCAAGATAAACGTTAGTTGGTACCAATATAAAAGATCATATCTAACCTTTAGGACTCCAAATCCATTTAGAATTTGGTTTCCACCTGTTAGTATATACATAATTGCAAGAATCACATATATCATGCATGTATGAAGCAATATATGTATTTTTATCATAAACATTTAAGTTCTTTGGAATCCATATAAACTTACTTTTCTTAGTCTTACTTTTTACAAAATAACTATATGGATGATTATAACATGAAGATTTTGCAATAAAACCAATACCATGATTATCATGTGACAAATTCTGAAAAGATAATAGATCATTTAATTTTTCTTTTCCTTTATTAAACTTAGTCACATTTTGCATAAGATCTTCATATTTCTTTTTGAAAACTAACATGTCTTTATCTAATATAGAAATTCTATCATTCAAAGACTTAGTTTCCATTTTCAGAAAAATGTTTTCTTTTATAAACTTCTCATTTTCAGTTTTCAAGAATGATATGACATTTTCAGTTTCATCTTGTTGAGAATTTATAGAAGAACATTGTAATGCATAAACAGAATTTTCCTTTAAAAGTTTCTCATTTTCTTTTAACAAAAATCTGTTTTTCAGTTGTTCATTTTTCAGATTCATAAATAACTCATTAAATGCATCAGAGAGTTCAGAAAACAATACCTCTTCATCTTCTATGGCCATGTAACATAAGTTAACATGTTCAGTGGATTCTTCTTCATCAGAAGATGAGGAATCACTATATTCTGAAGATGCTTCGTAGTTCTTCTTCTTTCTGAACTTCTTACTCTTGTACTTATCTTTCTTCTTGAGCAAAGGGCAATCCATCTTCATATGTCCTGATTTATCACAATTAAAACACTTGAATTTACCTTGCTTAAGAAATTTCCTGAACTTCTTTGAGAGCATTGCCATCTCCTCTTCGTCATCATTGTCCGTGTCGGAAGATGCATGGAAGGCGAGTTCTTTCTTCTTTGAACGGTGTTGTCGTTCATCCTTCTTCCTTTCTTCTAACTGTACTTCATATGCCATTAGATTACCGATTAGGTTTTCTAATGTCATAGTTGAGAGATCATTCGCCTCTTCAATGGCGGTTGTCTTCTTCTCCTATTCTGGTGTGAGTGCACGAAGGATCTTTCGAACTCTTTCGACTTGGGTGTAGTCCTTTCCAAGGGATGCAAGAGTATTGGTGATGTCGGTGAATCTTGTAACCATTTCGGATATGGTTTCATTCTCCTCCATTTTAAATAACTCAAACCTGTGGACAAGAACAGATATTTTAGATTCCTTAACTTTACTAGTGCCTTCGTGTGTTACCTGAAGAGTATGCCAAATTTGATGTGCAGAAGTTGTTGTTGACACTCGGTTGAACTCTTCTTTGGTAAGGGCACAGAATAGAGCATTCATTGCTTTGGCGTCAAGGTTCGCGTTCTTCTTTTGATCTTCACTCCAAGCGTTGTAGTTGGTTGTAGGCTTGGTGTACGTTTCTTCTACGATGTTCCAAAGGTCGTAGTTGAGTGACTGCAAGTAGATCTTCATTCTACACTTTCAATAGTTGTAGTTGGTTCCGTCAATAGCGGTGGACGTTGTGTAGAATGACCTTCTTTGTATTGGGATGATGAAAACTCTGTTGCCATCTTTGTTGTTGACTTGTATCCGCCCTGATATCAAATGTAGGATCAGAGCGTGTACTCCGGTTGATGAAGTAGGAATGTAGATGCCGGTTGATGACCCTCGCTCTGATACCAAATGTAGGAATTGGTATGGTTGTTGCCTGTTGATGAACTTGGCTCTCCCCGGCTCTGATACCAAATGTAGGATCGTTGAGATAAGGACTAATTGCGGAATTATCTCTTGTAGGCAACTATAGATCTGAAATAACTCAAGTCAACACAAATCTAAAAGTAGAAGGATTAGCGTTAAGTAAATAAACAAAATAAATAACTTGCATGTAAAGGAAAATAAATCTCAGAAATTGACAAACGCAAACAAGAGATTTATCCTGATTCGGTCCTTGTGACCTACATCCAGTCCCCAAGCCACCCGCTTGAGATTTTCCTTTAACCTTGATCTTGCCACCCAAAATCAATACACCATGTACACCACTTGTCGAATCCCCTTCGCCAAATGTGTACACCTTCTCTTCCACCAAGAGAACACCTTTTACCTTTGTACAACTGCCTCTACAACCAAGAAGCCTCCCGTGTACAATGGACACCTTGTACAACTGCCTCTTCAACCAAGAAGCCTCCCGTGTACAATGAACACTTTGAGAATTACAACTCTTTTCCTATAGCCTTGATACTGAATGTGTATGTGGACAAGGTACAGTATAGGAAACAAAACTTCAGAAGACTTCATAATAGGAATTGGCTTTTGGTGAAGACTAAAGTTAGGAAAACAGTTTTCAGATTTTCAGATTTTGACTTTTGAAAAACTGATGGAAAATCTTGGTAATTGGCCTTTGGTATAACTTCCCTATTTATAGCTGAAGACTAGGGTTAGTTAGGGAGTTATAAGAGCAATTCAAATGATAGAGACGTTTGAATTCGTTGCCCAAAAGACCAGATAAAGAAAACTGTCCAACAGTCAGAAACTGCCTATAGTCGACTTGGGTTCTGAGTTAGTCGACTAGACTAGGCAAAATTTCCATTATTAGTCGACTAGGTTTAGCTAGTAGTCGACTAGGGAAATGTCTGTTGACTTACAGGTTTCTGGATAACTACTTCAAGTCGACTGCAACTAACTTTAAGTCGACTTGGGCCAAGTATTAGTCGACTAGAGACTTTGGATTAGTCGACTAGAAAAGTCTATTAGTCGACTTGGTTTACTGTTTGGTCGACTAATTCACAAACAGAGAGTTGGGTCAGATTCTGGACACTTGACTAGTCGACTTGGGTTTGGATCAAGTCGACTACACATGGGATTAGTCGACTTGACGTAGGTATGAGTCGACTAATGGACCAAAGAAGTGTGTGTTTGTGTCAAGGCTTTTACATGCTATTCCACATATACAACCCACACTCTATCAACTCTTCTTGGCACATCTTGATCATGTCGGACTCTTGATTCGTCATGTGTTAGAGCTCCAAATGAATTTGATCTTCACGAACGTCTTCATCGAAATAGGTTCCAACAGTCTAGTCCATGGTCATTCTCTCGGACTTGGCGTGCTATATTCAAAGAGGCCTTCGTGCATTGACGGAGGCTTTCTGTAGGCCACCAACGACAAAGCGGAGAAAGGGGACTATCTTACCTTGCGACGGACCAAACCCCAGAATTGGTTTGCCATATACTTATTTGATGGCATGGTTTGCCCTTCACTGCCCCTCTATCATCCAAGCCGGTAAGGAGCCCCCAGAAGGTGTTTGAATGGAGCTTCTCCGTCGATTCGAGGGGTCTTCGTGGTCATGGACTTATGTGGCTGCGGTCCACAAACTGCTGTGTCATCATGACGTCTATAACCTTTTTCGGTGCTTTCCCTACATTCGCGATGCAGGCTATGGTAAAGAATTCAAGGATGTAAGGGAAAGGCAGACGTCGTTAAGTCGAGGAGTCTTCGAATGGTTGGTTAGTATCCGGCCATCCCACTTGTTGTATAGAAGCGGGACACCTGTTACCTGGAGCCCTATATTTTGAGTTGGTTTGCTCGTCAATTTGGGTATGACCAACTGTACGTAGGTAATCCGAACAGCAGTCTGGCCTTCATGGGGAGTCTCATCGATGGAGCTCGTACCTGACGGTTTTATATTGCTGGCTGTACTGAGGCGCGGCTGTGCATGCCACTAAGGACTCCGAACCTTCAAACAACTTTGGGGTACTGCCAGTGGTACAGAACTTCGAACTCCATACCCACTGGATTTCCTATTAATTCCTTTGGTATGAAGTTGATCTCTCAGCGGCTGAAGCAGAAGGTCACTAAGAAGAGCGAGGGTAAGAGGGTCCGCGTTCCAGGCCTCGGGAATTCATTGCTGTTGATGATAGCGAGGCCTAGGATGCAGGAAGTCCTCGCTTTGAAGCGGATACAGGTGCTGAGGCTCCAGCAGCTACTTCTGGTGGGGTAGGTATAGCCCCCATGGAACATGTTGATGTGGAAGAAGTAGAGGAAGAGATCCTGACGTCCACTTCAAGCGAAAGCGGGAGGGTGGATCTCGTAGGAAGAGGGTAGTGAAGAAGCCTCGTCTCTACGCTCCTACAGTTATTGTAGAGGGCGAATCATCTGCATTGCCTCATCCTCCTTCTCCATTAGTCATTAAGTTGTCGGCTCCTAGGCAGACCGCTGGTAAAGCTGTTCTGGACCCGAGTAAGATCAGCTCCATCCTTGCAATACACTCTTATATATTCCATACAGCTCATTGTTTACTTCATGACTCAGGAACTGAGGCGGTGAGAGACCCGAGAGTTGAGGCTAGGGAGAACAGGGAGAACATTATGATTCCCTGTTCACTTATAAAGAAGGCGATGAGGCTAGCTATTTCGCCGTCTCGGAAGAATCTGGAGGTGATGCGGCCGGTGTAGGTCCTTCAGGTGCTGGGACTTCAAAAGGAAGCCCTATGGCCTCTAGCTCTTTTGGGTAGACCACCGAGGGTTCGACGAGCGAAGGTGGGTTGGCCGTCCATGTTGACTCTGCCAAAGATTTTTCTATGGAACCTGAGGGAACTGATGCCGCGGTCAAGGGATTTCAGAGAGAGACTGCGGCCACGGCAGTTGAGGCGATATCATTTTTCGGTAATGCTTTGATCTTTTACGAGTAATTCTTCGTGTGATATTCATTGCGCCTTACTTAAACCGAATCTTGCTACAGGTGTTTCGCTCTGGGTGCATTGACTTCAAGAGAGCCAACCAATCTTCCTAAGGGAACCAGGGGTGAAGTAAGTACTTTGACTGCGGTGGATGCTGCCGAGTTGGATGCTTTATATCACGGGTTGCCCTCTTATCAGCCTGAACCGGCCAGAGGAAAGGGGATTGAGGGAACAGTAGTCACGGAATCAATCTCACTTCCAGTTATATCAGTAAGTGAGATGCCAGTGGTTTTGCCAGTGTCGTCTATCTTGCCAAGCGCGGAGCTGAAGGTGATCATCAGTCCTACTTCTCCAATACTGGTGGTTGAGCCAGCTCTCTCAGAAACAGTCACTAGCCCCACTTCGGTTGTTGCTGGTGTACTGCTTTCAATGAGGACTCCTCCGAGATCACTGGCGATCCCTCAAATTACTCCAGCCAGTGTTTCTACTATTCCTTCAGTGAAACTGGTGGAAGCTTTGTCTTCAGAGGCTGCTCGTTCACTGGGAGTAGTTGAGGCCGAGAATGAATTCGTGGCTGAGTTAGTCGACAGCTTTTATAAGGGCTTGAAGCGCTCCATTGCTTTGGTCTTGAATGGCTCGACTACCTCATTTTCCACTTTGAAGGTGGTCCTCTCTCGAAGTATTGACAGCATTCGGGACTTTGAAGGGGAAGACCAGGCTGCGACATTGGAGCTTCTAGTGGACAGGCTTGAGAGGGATGTGGACGAATGGCGCCGTCTTAGCCATTCAGATCTGGAGTTTTTAGTTAACGAACAGCTTACGCACCTTGCTGCTCAAATGCATGAAGCCCATCTTGCCGCTCAAGAAGCAGCCAAGGTAATTTTTTATGACTTGAAATCCTTAGAGATGAGGAGAGTAGAACTTGGGGACGCCATAGATGCTTCTAACAGCGCTTTTCTTGACGCCGAGGATAAGATTAAAAAGGCCAAGAAAATGATCAGGAAGGCTAATCTTCTTTTGTCCAAGGTTGAACCTGTGCGTCTTGAAGAGATTGCTCGGCTAGAGCAGCTTAAGGCTCAAAATGACAAAGTCCTGCAATAGGAGCTAGCGCAAAGGGCAGCTTTGACTGAAATTGAGGCTCGCTTGGCCCAGACAGCGAGCTTTAATGAGGCCGAGTTGAGGTCGCAAGCACTTATCAGGGCTGCTGAGGAGAGGAAGAATAGGCTAGCCATTCTTCAAGAACAGATTAAATCCTACGAAGCACCCTCGTAACTAGTAATCGGAGCATCCTTGTATCCCTCTTTTGAAATCAATAAAAAGTGATTTTATCTGACTCCCCTGTTGCATTTTCAACTTGTTTCATCTTCTGAATTTTCAATTCTTGCTTTCAAGTTGTATTGCAATCCTCAAAAGGAAGCGGAATAATGATATAACTAATCCAATCAGTGGTGATAAGCTGATAGAGTTAGTCACACATTTGAGAAAATAGTCCTTTCTGGATTGGAAGATGAGACTTGGCTATCTGTCGGTTCAGAGGTCGCGATGACATAACCGATTGAGAAGCCAACAAGCTCAAAATTTATCATTCAGAGGTGACAAACTGACATGATGACAAAGAAATAGTCCTATGCTGGACTGAAAGATGAGACTTGGTTATCTGTCGGTTCAGAGATCGCGATGACGTAACCGATTGAGAAGCCATCAAGCTCAAAATTTTGTCATTCAGAGGTGACGAACTAGACATGATGACAAAGAAATAGTCCTATGCTAGACTGAAGGTTGAGACTTGGCTATCTGTCGGTTCAGAGGTCGCAATGACGTAACTGATTGAGAAGCCACCAAGCTCAAAATTTGTCATTCAGAGGTGACGAACTGGACATGATAACAAAGAAATAGTCCTACTTTGGACTGAAAGATGAGAGTTGGCTATCTATCGGTTCAGAGGTCGAGATGACGTAACCAATTGAGAAGCCACCAAGCTCAAAATTTGTCATTCAGAGGTGACAAACTGGACATGATGACAAAGAAATAGTCTTATGCTGGACTAAAAGATAAGACTTGGCTATCTGCAGGTTCAGAGGTCGCGATGACATAACCGATTGAGAAGCCACCAAGCTCAAAATTTTTTCATTCAGAGGTGACGAACTGGACATGATGACAAAGAAATAGTCCTATGCTGGACTGAAAGATGAGACTTGGCTATCTGTCGGTTCAGAGGTCGCGATGATGTAACCGATTGAGAAGCCACGAAGCTCAAAATTTTGTCATTCAGAGGTGACGAACTGGACATGATGATAAAGAAATAGTCCTATGCTGGACTGAAAGATGAGACTTGGCTATCTGTCAGTTCAGAGGTCGCGATGACGTAACCGATTGAGAAGCCACCAAGCTCAAAATTTTGTTATTCAGAGGTGACGAACTGGACATGATGACAAAGAAATAGTCCTATGCTGGACTGAAAGATGAGACTTGGCTATCTGTCGGTTCAGAGGTCGCAATGACGTAACCGATTGAGAAGTCACCAAGCTCAAAATTTATCATTCAGAGGTGACAAACTGGACATGATGACAAAGAAATAGTCCTATGCTTGACTGAAAGATGAGACTTGGCTATCTGTCGGTTAAGAGGTCGCGATGTCGTAACCGATTGAGAAGCAACCAAGCTCAAAATTTGTCATTCAGAGGTGACGAACTGGACATGATGACAAAGAAATAGTGTTATGTTGGACTGAAAGATGAGACTTGGCTATCTATTGGTTCAGAGATCGCGATGACGTAACCGATTGAGAAGCCACCAAGCTCAAATTTTATCATTCAGAGGTGACGAACTGGACATGATGACAAAGAAATTGTAATACCCCGTTCCCGAATACGTACTTAGTTGCGTATTCAGATTTTCGATCGTATTTTTTTCGATTTACTTCCTGTAATTATTCTGTATTATGAATTCCTTATATGGTTGTTTTGTCTTGGATTTGGATTCGTGGTCTTGGAGTCAGCCCTAGTCTGAACCGAAGGCCCGATCCTAGAGTATTACTCGATTTAGACATTCTGATAATTAAAATTGACCGATTTTAGTTTTAAATATCATTTTCAAATATTATATATTTTCTATGATTTTCTAGATTTTTCTGGAATTAAAATGAAAATTTTCAAAACCGGTGTCGGCCAGTTCCGTTGACCGATTCCCAGATTTTTATTTCACAATCAGCTAGGAATTTCTAGAAGGTCCTTTAGGCATTATTCCTTAGAATCATATTTTCTATCTACATTCTTTTTCTGAGGATTTTATGAATTTATGAAAATTCCATCGGAGTCGGTAGGTAACTGATTCCGGGATTTTTAGCTTTAAAACTATAAAGTATTTCTTAAAACGGATTTCACTATGATACTTAGTATTATATTCTTGATTTTTGGTAATTATTTCGGGTCGTTCCGAGACACTTGAATTTCGGACGATTCCGGTATTTTCCCGAAAGATTTCTGCATCCGCAACCGAATCCCGGGAATCCGCCACTTCCATTATTTTCATCTTCTTTCCCAAGAAAATATCTTCTCATTATAATTTCTTTTCCTTTTTCCTTTTCCTTTAATTCTCTTCCTTCCTCCACAAGCCAAAGGCTTTTCCTATTTTTCAAAATCCCAAAATTTCTTTTTCTTCTTCCACCAACTCCCTCATTAATATCCCTCTTTCTCTCTCTCTCCCATGGCCGGCCAAGTGGCCAAGAGAAGGACACTCATCCCCTCCTCCACTTTGCAAAAAACCCCCCTCTCTTCTATCTAAATTGCATCTCCTTCACAAATCCAAAACCCTATAAATATCTTTCCTTTACATTTCATTTCCTTTTTTCATTTTCTCTTCACCAAGAGCCAAACCCTAGCCACCTCCATCTCCTTCATCTCCACCACCACAACTACTCCAACCTCTTCCCTTCATCTTCCTCCTCCTTCATCTCCATGGGAAACACCACCAAGGTCATCTTCTTCCTCCTTCATCTCCATGGAAGCCACCACAAGGTCATCAACTCCAACAAGACCTCATCTTTTTCTTCATCATCAACTTCCATCAATGCCATCATCAACCCCTCCTTTTGGTGAGTAATTTTACTTACCTAGACTTGATTAATTCTTAGGATACTTGTATTTTCATATCATGTATACTTAGGACTTCAAATCATGCCATTTGATTTTCAAACACAAAACCCCCAAAATCTGTTCTGTATGCTGTTTCCAGTCGATTAGTCGACTAGACCTATAGATTAGTCGACTAGAAAACCCTAGTTGAAACGTAACCTTTCTGGAAACACAGTTTTAGTCGACTTAGGTTATTTACTAGTCGACTAGAAACCCCTCTATTAGTCGACTACTCCCTTGACCCTAGTCGACTAACCTTTCCTGAATCAGAAACCCAACTCTCTGTTACTCAGTATTAGTCGACTTGACATGACTGTTAGTCGACTTGAGATGTCTGTTAGTCGACTACCCTTTCCACCTAGTCGACTAACTTTTCCTGAATCAGAATATCAACTCTCTGGAACCCAGTTTTAGTCGATTATACCAGACTATTAGTCGACTAACCCCTCTATTAGTCGACTACTCTTCCACCCTAGTCGACTAACTTTGCCTGTCTGTTATGGTTGATTTCTTTCTTGAATAGGAACCTTATCCTCTAGACTTACATCACATATTGGTACTACTTGACTTGTCTCTTGACAAACATCATCTTACCTCCTCTCCTTCTCTCTCCTCTTCTCTCTACATATTTATATCAGGTTTTGTGGCGCATCCCGAGCTTCCGTGGATTTTGGATCTTTTGGCATACTGGTGGTTTAGGCGAGTAGTCTCGCTCTTCTCTTATCTCTATTTGAGTTTCCCGTTTCGCCGGGACGATAAGTATTTCGCTCCTTATTTTCATATTCATGTATTGCACTACAATTGCTTGTATTATGGTAGCTTCATCTTGTGCTTGTACCTTGCTTATGATATGCTTGTTTCTTCATCATATACCATGCGTGGCCGACCCTTCGTGGTCGTTGGACTTTGAGTTACTTCCATGTTACTACTTATCATTGCTTCAGACCTGTCAGTTACATGCTACCTTTTAACACATGTATATCACCTGACCATCTAGTGTGTTATCACCTGACCACCCTGCCATGCCATTATTTGGCAAGAACCTTTAGTTATGCTATGACTTGCCCTGACTACTATCAACCTCTTGCCATGACTTAACCCGACTATTATCAATCCTTTGATATGCTTGGTTGTTTGCTAAATATCATCATCCAGTCATGCTACCACTTAACACCCAGCATGATACACTTGACATTGCTTAATTATCACTGTTAAGGGAATGTAGTACCTGTATTCCAGTTATGTATTCCAGTTATGATCCTGCTCATTCCCTTAATCTGATAATTATGTTAATAAGCCATAAAAAGGACAACTTGTATGGGGAATGGGAGGAAATGATAGATGCCGGAATGATATCTTGCTTATAGTATGGGAATAAAATGTATTGGCGGTAGTGTTAGTGGGACTTTGGGCTCACAGAAGATTAGTGTTAGGGGGACTTTGGGCCTCCAAACTGGTTCCAGGTGTATGGAACTACTATAAGAAGCTCTATCAGTTCTCCATCTATTTCCAATAACAACCTTGCTTTACTCGGATATGGATCTATGTGCGTTAGGACGCTAGTTCACATAGCTAGATATCAAAGTAAGACAAGTAATAATAATAATAGATTCCAGTTATTGATCCTTGTTACACTTTCTATGCATGTTATGATTTCCGATATGTATTCCCGTTTGACTGTTATATGATTTGCAACTCTGATTCTATACGCTTGGATTTCTGTGGCATGAGATAATGGTATATAGATGAGGGTTTCCTTGTTTGGATTATTCCTTCGATGTATTAGTCTCATGGGACCGTGACTTAAGCGTATACAATCACTTTTGCTTGTAATCAGCTTTACTCTGGATTTCCTGTTTTATGATGATTATGTCATACCCGTTCATATATACTTCATTTGTGTTCTAACCCTCCTGTCTTCTGTACTTGACACACGTACTCATCCTGGCTCGCCACCCGGCATTGTATCATACTCGCCTGGGGAGTTTCACTGACTCCCCTGGATTCTCATGTCCAGGTTATGGAGCCCGGAGCGTGTGGATTCTCCCCGTTACTGCTCAGAGTGGCGCAGCGGTAGCGTGGATCTCCAGCCGACCGTCCAGGGCCACATCCTTCCAGGCCCCCTATATGCCTCTCGAGTTTCCTCTTAGCAAACTCGTGAGTGCCCTTTTTTCTATTCATACTTGTACATTTCCTTGTATACTTGTATGTGAGCGCCCTTTTATGCTGTTCATATATGTATATCTCTTGTACTCTCGCATTTGCGCATATCTGTGATGTATTATTATTGTAATATTCATCACCTCTGGTGATAACTCTGTGATTGTATATATATATGTGTTGGAATGTATAATGCACCAATTGCTTCCGTACTCTGATTCTTGTCTGTACTGATGCTTAGCGTATATACGGGAAGGTACTTCGGACTTACGTATATACGTTGCAGTGACGACCCCGTATCCGCGTTTTCGGGGCGTTACAGAAATAGTCCTATGCTAGACTGAAAGATGAGACTTGGATATCTATCGGTTCAGTGGTCGCAATGACGTAACCGATTGAGAAGCCACCAAGCTCAAAATTTGTCATTTAGAGGTGACGAACTGGACATGATGACAAAGAAATCATTCTACTGGGGGAAATAAGACTCCATGGGGATTTTGCTATTTCCTTTGGATGTTATTTGGAAGAAATTGTCAGAGGTATATTGTTAACGTGACAACCAGAAAAAGCTACTGAGGACTGATTATTAGAAACCCGCTGGGGAGTTAGGAAATGAATCCCATAAGAGATTACATGTCAGAGGTGATCATTAACGTGACAAAAAGAACTCCGTGGGAATTTGCAAAGCAATTTGTCAGAGGTGTGGTGTTAACTTGACAAGGATTGATTTACTGTTAGAGGTGCTTGAGCATAACAGTAATTTGAGTGGACCTGTCGTTCTATTGAAGAGAAGGATAAGAGGGGTTTATTCATCGGGGATATTGGCTCTTACCTGTTGGGGAGTAAATTATAGTCTTGCTATCAGAGGTTTAGTGTTAACATGATAGGTTAGACTCATCATTTTGTAAGAGATATGAATACCTTTATATGTGGTCTTACCATTCCATGGACGGGAATTGGTAAGTAATTTTGGAGAGGGAATCAAATGGGAACAGGTCCTTTAGGATTTTTAGCAAATCCTCAACTGTCAACGGGTTTGATATGCCTTTACCAACTATCATTTGAGTAGGGCTAGCCATGCTATTCCCCTCAGCATGATGAGTTGTCGAGGACTTATGTTGGGCTTAAAGGCCAACATTTTCCTCTATCCTTAACCGATGGAGGTGTTAGATTATTTGATTACTATATTTGTAACCTTGATTCTTCTTTAAGACAACCAGTATACAATCAGCTCTATACTGATTTATGGTTGTATGATCTCGTTTAGAGAAAGAGAGGAGCGCTCCTTCTGCATATCTTAGATTTGAAGGTCTTGATCAGAGGTGTAATGTTAACTTGATCATGAGAAGGATCCTGTCAAGGATAATACTTCTTTAAGAACTTGCCGTTGTCGGCATCATGAGTAAATCACCATCTGAAGTCATAAGGCGATATGCTCCGTTTGAATAGACTATTTCTATTACAAACGGTCATTCCCATTTGGGCTGAAATTTGCTTTTAGTTTTGTGCGTCATGATCATCGGTCGTCTGACGGCTAAAATCAAATCTCCTTTCTGGAAGACTCTTTGCTTGACCTTCTTATTGAAGGCTTTTGAGATCCGGGCCTGATACAACTCAATGTACTGCTGAGCCTATAACCGCTTCTTATCCAGGGCTTGGAGCTCCTGCAGTCGCAATCGATCATTATCCTCCGTTGTCATCTTAGTCATTAAAGCGACTCGCAATGATGGCATCTGGATTTCTAACGGTATGACTGTTTCGCATCCACATACCAGGGAAAAGGCGTATTGTCTGTGGAGGTCCGAACTGTGATTCGGTAGGCCCAAAGACATTCACTAAGCTTCTCATTCCAGTCTCGCTTATTCGAGGAAACGAACTTTTTGAGTAGCTTAATGATTGTCTTGTTGAATGCTTCTACCAAGCCATTAGCGGCAGGATTGTAGGCAGTTGAAGCCACATTCTGAATTCAGTATTTATCGCAAAATCGGTAGAACACCTGACTCATAAATTGGGGACCGTTATCATGGATGATCCGCCTAGGGACACCAAATCGATGGATGACATGGTGTTTGATGAAATTAACCACGTTAGAAGTTTTAACTTCAACCAGTGGTATAGCTTCTGCCCACTTTGAAAATTAATCGATTATCGCTAGGATAAACCGGTGTCCTTTTGTCGAAGAAGGGCTGATTGGCTCTACGACATCGACTCCCCATGCTTCAAATGGCCATGAAGCAACAGTAGGATGGAGCAACTCCGAGGGCTGATGTATGAAGTCTGCATGGATTTGACAGGCTTTACACCTTCGTGCATATTGGATGGCATCGGCTATCATGGTTGGCCAATAATATCCAAGCCTGTGCAATCGATCTTTAAGTTTTGAACGTGGCTGATGAGCTCCGTATATGCCATTGTGCACTTCTTTGAGTACTTCCTGTGCCTCTAAATTAGAAAGGCAACGGAGTAGGATACCGTCGTATGAACGATGGTAAAGTGTCTTCAGAGTTGGGTCATAGTAAAAGCAGAGAGACCTTCGCCTGAAAGATGCCGTTTCTTTAGGGTCGTCCGACAATAAACCAGGCAGAGCATAGTCGACGAAAGGAAACCACTAATCTCTCGGTTCAAGATCCGTCGAGATATTATATACCTCTCTGGTTCTTAACATATGTTTTGAGAAGACTAGGCGTCGAGTCGCCACTGTAAGGTGATACTCAGTGTCGACTGGCAAGGCTAGTGTTGTTGCTAATGCAGCCAGAGCATCTGCCTTAGTATTCTAAGATCGAGATACGTGCCCGATGTAAAAGCCATCAAATAGATTAGCCATTTTGATGACTGCGTGATAATAAGGTACCAAATCCTCGTGATGGACCTTATATTCGCCTTTAACCTGATTGATAATCAGTTTTGAGTCATCGTAAGCTTCAAGGTAGCATACCCCATTTCGTGGGCGAGCTGAAGACCAATAAGTAGAGCATTGTATTCTGCCACATTGTTGGAGCATGATTCCGTCAGAGAAAATGCTCTAGGAAGGATATGATTTTGTGGAGGATAAACACCGGCAATGATCTTGCCTTTGGGGCCTATTCGTGATGCTCCATTGAAGAACATCTACCAAACTTCATCCTCTTAAGTTATATTAGATTCAAAAACTTCATTTGGAATATCTTCATGAAGTTTTGAGCTTTCTGGAAAAGGATGAGCAGCCAAGAACTCTGCAAGTGCCTGGCCTTTAACCGCCTTCAAGGGACAAAGAGCATGTCGTACTGAGACAAAAGAAGCGCCCATTTAGCTAATCTTGAATTTAATGATCCTGGTTTCATCATGAGAAGACGCAAAGGATTTACTCTGAAAATGACATGTATGGTTTGGCCGATCAAATAATGCCGTGTCTTCTGAACGGCAAAGACAAGAGCTAAGCATTCCTTCTCATTAGGATTATAGCGAGACTCTGCCCTATCAGAGTCCTGCTTAGATAATAAATGGCTTGTTCATGTCTATTGTCGTCTTTTTGAGCAAGAAGAGCACCGAGAGAATGGTCCATAGCTTTCACATAAAGTAGGAACGGTTTTCCTGATGTGGGAGCTACTAAGACTGGAGGTTTTGTGAGATACCTTTTGATATCTTCGTAAGCTTCCTGACAAGCTTGATTCCATACAAAAGAAACACCCTTTTTCATGAGTCGAGTGAACGGTTGATAGCGGCCTGAGAGATTTGCAATGAATCTTCTGATATAAGCCAGTCTACCTTGCAGGCCTCTAAGTTCTTTGAGATTCTTTGGTGGATGCATGTTCGAATGGCTTTAACTTTGTTCGGGTCAAGATGAATTCCTTTTGATGTAACAATTAATCCAATGAACTTGCCACTCGAAACCCCCAAGAAGGATTTTGTCAGATTCATTTTCAGCTGATGACCCGCATTATGTCGAACATCATTCTCAAGTCATGAAGATGGTCATTCTTATCGCGACTTTTGACAGCAATGTCGTCGTCATAACATTCTACCATTTTTTAGAGGTGATCATGAAAAATCATACTCATTGCCCACTAATAAGTTGCTCCCGCGTTCTTTAATCCGAAGGGCATCACGGTGTAGCAGTATACCCCCAATGGCATTCAGAATAAAGTATGCTTCTCGTCCTCAGGATACATTTTAATCTGATTGTACCGTGAAAAGCCGTCCATGAAAGATATTCTTTTGAATCCACAAGTATTGTCAATCATGACATCAGTGATGGGCAATAATTCGTCTTTGGGACAGGCTGTATTAAGATCACGGTAGTCGATACAGATTCGTATCTTCTCATTCTTCTTGAGAACAGGAACGATACTAGCGACCCAGTCTGGATACTGCTCCTCCCGAATGAAGCCGCAAGTAATGAGCTTATGAACTTCGACTTCAATAGCCTCCATAATGTTCAAATGAAACTGGCGTTGCTGCTTCTTGACTGGCTTGGCGTCAGGTCTGATATTCAGACGATGCATGGCTACTTATGGATCAAGTCCGGGCATGTCTTCATAGTTCCATGCAAAGACATCTATATACTCTTTTATGAGTACTATCAATTCTTCTTTATCTATAAGTGATAAGCTTTCACTTAGAAAGATGGGTTTAGGGTGGTCTCGACTACCCAAGTTAACCTGAATCACCTTGTCTTCAGTAGGTGGTTCACGTTGTTCGAATCGCTTTACCCACTAGAGATCCAATTGTTGAGCCCATGGTTCCTCATCAAGACTTCTGCTGGCTCCAATTGGCTGCTTGAAGTCATATTAACAGTGAGCTCTTTGAATACTGTTCCCATGCTAACATCCGAGTCCCATTCGAAGGAAGAGGCAGAGTGTGATGGGATTAGTTCATCATCCTTGGACTGAAAGATTGCTGACGGTGTAGGTGTAATGTATCCCAACCCCCTGCATGTGTTGTCATAGTAATTTGCAGGTTTCCCTCTTGGCACGAAATTGCGCAGAAAACCACGTCTTCCTTTTCTGAAATTCAGGCCCTTCCCATGCTTCAGGTTGTATCTCATTTTCTTCATCATATGGTGCGCTGGTCACGCATAATGGAAAAATTGTGGGGTATCTGAGTCTGAACTTGAATCCGCGACTGTAGACCTTCACAGTTGGGCTTTACCAAATATTATTGGTAATTGACCCTCTTTGGATAGAGGAACCACTAAAACGGATCCTTCTATAGATTCTACGGATGTACTTGGTGCACTTGGCTATGTAAGGGCATGTGCAAAGAGCTATCCGTAACGGATTCAAATAATTCAACACTCACAGGATAATCAAAGGAGATATTGTCATTAATTACCCATTCGCCCTCATATTCAGAAGGAGTGTTACATTGGGGATTATTAAGACATGCTACAATCGGTCCATCGATCAAAATGGCTAGCATGTCTGCTTCAGGCTCTGAATCCGCCTCATTGCCGCTATCATCATCGTCTGGCAATGATTCTTTCGATGTTTCACCGATCTCTTGATACAGGAGAGCATCAGTAAAGTAGTTCTCCACCCCTTTGAATGGTTGTTTCTCGGCGAAAATAGTTCGTACTGTTGTATCATCTTCAACATATTTGAAGCACTGATGCAGGGTGGAGGGGACAATCCAGTTGGCATGGATCCATGGTCGTCCTAGTAACAAGTTGTATGACATGTCAGCGTCAATGACATAGCACGTCACCTCTGACTTCAGGCTCCCTATTCAGCAACGGAGTCGAATCTTCCAAAGTGGATGACTATTTCCTATATTAAAATCGTATATTATTGTAGTGGTTGCAGACAACCTATATAGTGGTATGCGAGGAAGTAGAGGAGCCTTTTAGGGATGATACTGAGTGCAGACCCTGGATCAACTTGTACCCTTTCAATGCATGTCGAACCGATGTATCCGGTGCAGTACAAAGGTCAATCGTGCTTATTATCCTTGAGAAGCATATCCTCCACTGTGAAGGTAATAGCAGGTACCTTTGATTGCACATGATGGCATTCGGGGCAAGAAGACTGAGCGTCATCTTTAGGGGCTTCTGACATATACGTCAGGATTGATTCTGAATTAGCCAACGCATCTCTGAGTGCTTCTCTTGTCTCTTTTGAGAGACGGAGGAGCTCGTGTATGATAATACGAGCTGGGATATTGGTGAGCTGGGTCAATATGTCAAAATGAAAGAGCATGTCAAGCCCTGGGCCTAAAGGCTTCTTCAGGATATGGTCGAACTGGACTTCTTTCTACTTCTCTTTTCCCGTTAACGAGAGCGAAGCCGGTGTGGGTATTTGTACTGACGTCGTCTGCTGTTGTGTCTCGTCAATAGTTTTCTCATACTGTTTTAAGTATGATTTTCCGGATCGAGTACCTGTCGGCTGAGGAACATAAGCCTGCGTCGTGCAAGCGTGCTTTTCCCCTTCAAAATCGCTGAGAGAAGCTGCTGTGAGATTGCCATCATCTGGTAGGATGGAGACAACATTGCAATATTTGCCCTTCGACTTGGACTTCTTTGAATCCCATTGTTCACCTTGGACAAGGTCTGAGTGTATCCACATGATTTCTCCTGTCTCTAGTGTCAAGGGAACAAGACCCCTATTCTCTTGAGTTTTAGCTGAAGGATGCTCTACTTCTAGCTGTAGCGCAGAGATCGGAAAGGTCCCATCAGAAACTGTGACATTCGGGTTTTGCCGAACTCAAAGGCCACCATGTTTGTAGTGACTTTCTTTTGCTCTGATTTCAGAGTCAGAACTCCAGCGTCGACTAAACCTTGAATTCTGTCCTTGAGGACAAAGCACTTATCAGTGGGGTGATGAACCATTCTGTGGAAGAGGCAATAATTGGGATCGTTCGTGCGTCTCACTTCATTAGGACGTCGAGCATTCGGTAGCTTCAATTTATTCCCTTTGTGGAGTAGATGGAATATTGTGACGACCTGTTCGCCTTTGAAAGAGTACTGTTTCGGAGAAAACTTAAACTCCTGATTATTGAAGCCACTCTTCTTGGCCTTCGACTGAACATCCCTGATAATTCAATGGACATAGTCTCTTTTCCTTTGGCTTGAGAAGGCTGTGCCATGTCACCGTGTCCTTTATTATTCGTTCCCCATTTACCTTTAGGGGTGGATGGCTCAAACTTCTTAGCCGACTTTTTGGCTTTCTCTACTTGCTCGACCAGTTCTTTTCAGATATGGGCTTTGACAGCTCCCATGTGAACTTCTACTTGGTTTAAGAAGTTATGCCTGCACGTCTGTAAGAGCATGGGTAATGGCATCCCTGCTGGGTACATCAAAGACAAGTTTCTGAACCATTCAATATAGTCGCGGATAGATTCGCCCTTCTTCTATATGATAGAGAGGAGTTTGTCCATGGTTACTTCGATATCTCCTCATAGAAACGAGAAAGAAATCAGATTTTCAGGTCGATCCAGGAATTGACAGAGCCTGGAGAAAGGCTTCGGAACCAGTCGAATGCTACCCCTTCAAGGTGCCGATGAACAGTCTGGCCATGATAGCATCATTGTCTATAACATTACTAGTCTGAGACCGGAAATAGTAGATGTGCTGGTTTGACGAGCTCTTACCATCATATATATGTAACGTTGGTGGTTTGAACTTTGGTGGGTATGGTACTGATCCCATTCCAGTGGGTAAGGGCGGACTGCCTCTACTTTCTTTAGTTCATCCCTCTGGGTTAAGGATGCAATCTGAGCTTGGATGCCTTTAAGAACTTCAGCGTCTATAGAAGAACTTTCCTTTGACTTCTCAGTCTTTGGTTGTTCATTGCTATGATGTTCTTCCTCATTTTGGTTACTCCCGGTATCATTGTTATTCTGGTTACTGAGGAGTTGAGCGAGCATCTGTTGAATGTTGTCCAAAGCTTCTTGCTGGGTCTTGAAAATTTACTCCTGAGCTTCCAACTGTCGACGAAGGTCATCATTACCGTTATCAGCCATTTTCACAGATACTCTATCCGTTCGCACGGAGCTGACTGTTGCCGAAGAGGCATACCCGCTGTCTTTGTCCTTCTTGTAATGCCCCAATCCCAAGGATACGGAGGCGTTATGACGACGTACATACGCAGGGTGAAAACACCCTCGCGCGTACGTTGGTAGAGCCGGTTATCGGTGTCGGTCGACATCGACTACGGAGATTTTCCAAAATAATTCAGAAAAATTCCAGAAAATCCTGAAAAATCTAAAATATTAGAAAATGATTTTTGAAACTGAAATCGGCTCAATCGGACTACCATGGAGGTCAAATCAATAATATACGACGTATCACGTACAGATACTGTGATACGTACATCAGGGAGCAGGGGGTTACACTTCTCATCAGACCATTGGACTAACTCTTTCACTGGTTCTGGTGAGGCTATTATAGTTGAGGAAGATGGTTGTTCATAACTGTAGGGTATTGTGACCCTAGATCTGGTGTTTTGGAAGATACCTTCGTGTACCAAGGCTTCACTCAGGCCTGGACTATAGTCCGGATCTGGAGAACTAGAGGGAGTGTCATGCGACGCTCGTCCGTCTCTACGCAGCTCTCGTCCGCTTCCGATTGTGTTAACGGATGCAGAGGGTAGATCTTGTGATACGCTCCTTTTGCAATGTTTTACTGGAGCTTGCATCGACAGCTGATCAAAAACTGATCGTTGGATTAGAGGAGTAGCGGGGACTGGTCCTAGCCGGCAATGGACTGGATGGACTGTCACCAACTGACATCCCACTTGTTGACAATAGGAGGGAGAAGTCTGGAAAGGTCCTGACTTCCTTTTGCTTGTCAGGAATTCTCGAAAGTCAAACCCAGCCAGGCTTAAGCGTTTTAGTGCAGAGGCTCTATTGGATTACACATAGGAAGATGCCCTGTTCCTTTCATCACTGCAGAGGTAATTAGCACTAAGTTGTGCTTTAGCTCTAGCTTTGCGGCTAAAAGCTTTGGAAATGCCCTTGGGTGCTGAAGCTGCATAAGTACCACTATCAACACTTAGGGACGATCCCTTAGCTTCGCTACGAAGAGCGAGCTCAGTACTTGAGAAAGTGGGGAGGGGAGCACACTGTTGTGCTTTGTTTGCTACCATGTTGTGAAGGTGGTTAGCACCACTGGGTGCTCTAGTCCTAGCCTGGCGGCTGGGAACTTCGTGCGTACACTGAGGTACTGTGCTTGCCGCACCATCAGTAGCCAAGCTGGCGCGAGGATTACTGCTCCATAATTAGGTGAAGGTATGGTCGTCATTATAGCTTCGCGGCTGATAGTCTCAATGAAGCAGGCAGGCATCTTGCCTTTTTCTTTGCATGAGAAGTGGACCTGTGGTGTAGCTACACCTGAAGCTTCATACAGAGCTTTCTGCTTTGGTCTCCACATCTGCTTAAGTTCGCAGGGAACCTGGTTAGTGACACGCGAGCCAGAGAGGAGTTGGAAGGATTCTGCTTCCGGTTTTTGCTCCAAAACCTTGGCCATCGAGACCTTTCTATGCTTCGTGTATAGAGCATTAGACCACCCCCAGAGAGGAGTTCTTTGAATTTTCCTTGGTCAAAATGAACGACTAGGTTTTCGAAAGTAACAGGCTCAAAATTCTAACCCTTGCATTGCAGGCCTGCTTCCTTGTTGCGCCAGAGGACCGTGGTAGGCTCGCAGGGAGCCTTATCTGTCTCCACAGAGACTTGCTTCGAAGATTTAGCCAGAGGGGGCTCTGGTCATATCGGCTTCCTTGAATTTAGAAGTAGACCTGAAGGTCTGTTCGTCGCATTATGACACTTGATTCTCAACAGTGGAGAATTCAATCCCCAGCGGAGTCGCCATCTTGTTTTCCATTGATTTTTGCAAAAGGGAAAACTTACAAAAAAAAGGGGGTCGAGGAGCTAAATTACAAGTATTCTTTGAAATAAAAAAAGATTACAGGTAGATCTCCTCTGAGATTTCTGGGGAAGTGTGCCAGTAGGAATCTGATCAGCGCGCGATCACTTTATCCCTTTGACGATGTGATCGATCAGACAATCGGACTGCTGCCTGATGGGATTCCCATCTCGCTTGGTTCAGAGAATCGAAGAACAAAAGGTTGGTAGAACCCTCTTATTACTTCTCCAACTGCCTCCACTTGGGAATTCCTTCTCGCCTGGTTTCAGAAATTCCTTGAGAGGGAGGAAGATATTAGGGTATTAACACCCTGATTAGAGAAGTAGTTCTCTGAATTCTTGGAAGTAAGAGAATAGGTTTCTGTTTCTCCTCTTTTTTTCCTCTGTTTTTCAGCCTCTCTCTCTCCGTGTGTGTCTTCGTATACCCTGGTGGGCAATTTATAGGGAAGGCAGGGGTATAATTGTCCCTTGAAAGTCTGAAAACAGATTGAGTTAATCTGTTTAAATCTAGAAAGTAGCCTTATCGCGAGGCTAGAATCAGCTTTTTGCGAAGCTAGGAATAGCATGTAATGTTGATCTCCTGATCCGTTTTGATTCTTTCCAAATAATTGAAAGATCTCCCCTGATCTTCTTACTTGTTTTAGGAGAGTTAAGAGATTATGATAAATAACTGCCAAATTTGATCTCAATTTGATCTCGATTAGATTTGATCTTGAATAGATTTGATCTCGTCTGGAGATTTAATTGGTCAAAAGGTGACCATAAAAGACCCGCAGCGGGGCTACTTCATCGAGCTCGTAGCGGAGCTGGGGGAAGCGTCTGGCGAAGTTTAAAAAGAAAGCTCTTCAGCGAAGCTGGATACTTTTATGGCAAAGCTACCAATTAGCCTTCTGTGTAGCTGCATAAGATTTTTGGGTGAAGTTAACCGCCTACAGAGTTAACTGAGCATCTTTCGTAGCAAAGTTCGTGAGGGAACTCTCTGCGATGCTAAGCAATTTTAGCTTCTCATGCGAGACTCATCTTGTGGGCTCGTGCGGGGCTAAGTATTGAGCTAACTTAGTGTCCCTGGACCTGCTTGGACCTTCTCACAAGCTTTTCTTGGCTTACTGTCTGCTTCACTGGATCAGTAGAGTCTAAGTTGCTGATACGTCCCCTTTTGAGATAGGTGAAGAACTGGTCGTCAGCTTATCTGCCACTTGTCTTTTGTAAATGTCAACAAGTTAGACATTGCTCAGGCCAGTTAGGAATCTTGTCTTTTTTAGAGTTTCAATAGAGATGAAGATCAACAAAGAGACTTCAGTTTAGGTTTGTTCAGTTTAGTGTTTAGATCTTGTGTAAGGATAGTTTAGTTTTGATATGCTCAGTACACACACAAAAGTTCAAAAATTTTGATTTCAGTTTAGCCGTTTTGAATTTTCAAGAATACATCTTTCTGTTTTCATGAATAGATAGAATCAAAACAAGTTTACATGGTTTAATGTATATTGAATTTCATCCATATACATCTATACTCCATATGTTTAGAAAAACTTATTTTGATGATTCTAGTTTATGATTTTAAGTTTTTTTTAATCAAAACTTAGTTTGGGATTTATGGTCAAAATATAGATATATCATTTGTATGTGTATGGATTCTATTCATACACACTATGCTTCAAATATGTTTCAAATATCTTATTTTTGTATTTATACAAGTTTTGGAGAAAACGAATTTTCATTTCAAAATTTAAGTTTTGAGAAATACCATTTTTGTTTTAAGCTTAAATTCTATGCCTCAAAAATAATTCAAATAATTTGTATGTATGTGATTGATTTTTTATCACACATATTTGTACTTTAACTTATTTATATAAACTTATTTTTTTGAAATTTTATGTATTTTATTTGAATTTTTAGGGTATTACAAAGTTACATTTTCAAACTCTAAAAATCTGTTCTGAGCCTTCTGTCGGTCGACCGACCGGTCGACCGGACCAGAGCTCGGTCGATGGACCGGTCGACTGATGTGCACAAGACGTGCATAGGGACCTAGCCTATATGGTCGGTTAACCGCACGGTTGACCGACTCTAAGAGACTTAGTCTCTGTTTGGCTCGATCGACCGGGCGGTCGACTGATAGGCTGTTTTGCCTTGGGGCGGTCGACCGGACAGTCGACCAACAGGCTCAAACGGTCGAGTGACCATTGGCGGGTTGATTAGTCTCTAAATATGCATATTATATACCACATCTTCACATTTATTAAATATGAAATTATGTTAATAATACCTTTCTTGTATATTTCTAGGTCCATTACATGAAATGAAGAAGCCCAAAATCCCATTTATTGGGTGGTTTAAAGCCTACACGTATAGTCATTGACTTTGGAAGGTGGTTCTATAAAAACTGGGTGTCTATATCCAGAAAACGGGGTTACATCTGACAGGGGAGCAAACCGACATGACGTGACAGGAAGATTTGCGCGCGCGGCCATATGATGGTTGCGGAAACATGGCCATAGCCACGTTTTCGCGGCTCCTTTATGGAGCCGTGCGTCAAGATTTGACACGCGGCCCTGTAATACCTCCCTGATGCCCCCTTTGTCTACTAATAACCCCAGGTTGGCCAGAACAAAGGGAGAGAAGTTTTTGGATGAGTTTTTGTGTAATTTTTAGGGTATTTTAGTTTAGGTTAGTTGTTCTTTTTCTTCCTCTTTTGTATTTTTTATTTCTTGTAGATCATGTAATAGGAAAGAGAGTAGTACATAGGATAAAAGCAAGAGTGCTTGTAATTGAGGGTGACACTATATGAAAGGTTCTCTCTTTATCTCTACTTGTTTTTTCTCTCTAACTTCTTTTACATGCTTAGCTAATTTTCTCTCATAGTAACTAACTACTAACCACTAGCTTGCTAACTTCTTACTTGATAATCCACATGAATCTAATAGCCTCGACTTGGCCTTGCTCTTACAAGAGCCATTGATGGCTTATGATTATGGATTCTAACACTCTAACATCTAACTCTCTAACAAGCTAACATTACTTTATTTCATACTTACTTTAATTTAGTTTTGATAGTTTAAGTGTAGCTGGCACTTATTTATTGAGTTTAGATGTGAGTGATCTTATGGGTCATACTTTGTAAATCTCATGAAGTAAGGACTAGTGATGAATAAGGATACATGAGAGGCAACTATCACTAAGAGGTTAGCATGTTGGTGAAGCCTTTAGTAGTTAGTAGCCATGAGTTTTCTTTTCTTTTTACTTTATTTTAGAAATAATTACAAAAATCACAAATACATTCTTTTCTATGTTTCCCACTTCTTTATCCTTCTTTTTCTATTCTTTGTTTTCTTTTCTTTTCATTCTTTAAAATATTGAAGAACTGTTAACCCACACGTGAATAGACCGGTAAAGCTTCTATCGCTTTCCATCCTTATGGATTTGACCGGTTTAGCTTCTACGCTATAACGGAAGTATCGAGGAAGCCAAAACACACACTTTTAACTCATGATTTCAAAACGACACTTTTCGTGCGCGGTTTTTCCCAATCAAATTTTGGCGCCGTTGCCGGAGATGGGAACGGTTTGATTTTTCATTTTTGTTAACTTTTCTTCTTTATTTTTTGTATGCAGGTCAAATTATTAGCATTGCAGAAGTCCACACTTGTTTGCATCTTCCTGCTTAAGAAAGTAGGGAGCAAGTACTTCAAAATTTGTTACGTGGTTGAGTAAATCTTTGTATATTGATATCTTCTGCTACTAGTTTTTTTGTTTAGATTACCTGTGCACTGTAATAATTAAGAACTAAAATATGAAAATTGAATGCTTTAAAATAGTTTACACATTTACATTTAGGCACATGTCGATTTCAATTCCAATATATTATATTTTGTTCTTGTGTTGTTGTGATCTTGACAGAGGTGTACATATTGAAATCACACTTAGAGGGGGTGAATAGGTGTAATGCTAATCAATACACAAATTAAAAATGAGATAATGCAACAATCACTCAAAGCAAGATTAGAAGCCGTATCCCCCGTGAAAGGCTCTGAACTTCTTCCTCGTGATTCCTCTAAATAAGAGTTTGAGGTGCGCAATGTAATCTTATTGTAAGAGTATAGATTGACAATATAAGAATGAATGAATGGAAAGTAAAAGACAAAGTAAACCAATTACAAACACAGAGATTTGTTTCAAGATTCGAGAATCCAGCTCTACGTCCCCGCCTTCACCCAGAAGGATTTCTGATCCACTAGAATTTTCATAAAGGATTACAATCATTAGGGAGTACCCAACTCCTCAATCCAACTCCTCTAGTACAAAGGTAGTGTAGCCACAAGTATAATAATCACTTGGTGATCAAAAGACCACAAACTCTCTTTTGAAAAACTTTTCTTTACAAAACCCTAGAGAGTAATATGTAGGATTGAAGCTCAAGGTTTGTAAGTGAAAATAAAATAAAGTAGAAGAGAGATTTGATTCAAAAACTTCAGAATTAAAACAGAGATTAGAGTACAAAAACTTAGAGTAAAACACTTCTTTCAAGAATACTCAAACTTTGAAATCTTTGCAATAGTTATTGTGTTTCACCTCAACCCCAACCACCCCTATATATAGGATTCATGTAGGGATTGAAGGGAAAAATATCTATTTGGACTAATCAGGAATAATATGACCAAAATCTAGCCTAAAATCACGTTTTAAGATAAAAATAACGTTTTAAAACAGGTTTAAAAAAACTAGCCGTTTGGCTAGAAAAGCCAAGCACGGTGACCGGCTGATCGACCGATTTTTGAAAATTATGACCGTTGGCTTGACTCCGGTCGACCGCCCGGTCGACCATCCCAAACCGAGAGTTTGGGTCTGTTAGTCGGTCGACTGCTCGGTCGACCTTCATGGGGTCCAGTCGACCGCCCCGTCAACCGGGGAACGTGCACACATGCACACCCCATGCGTCAGAACTACGGTCGACCGCGCGGTCAACCGTTCTGACATGTAACAGAGCTAGTCGACAGTTCGGTCGACCGTAATAGGTCATAAGCTAAAAAATCAGTTAGAATTTGATTTGAAGATATGTTATTTTCAAAGGGATTTTTGTAAAGGCTTTATAAAATACAATAAGCTAAGTATGCATGTATTGAAATAAGACTTAAAGTATTTTAACAAGAGTCAAAAATAATCTTTAAAAACACGTACAATTTTGTGTGTGTAGGGTATTTGAGTTTCAATACTATATACTATTCTTTAACAAACTAATAACACAAAGATCCATAAGTAGGCGTCTCTGAATCGCGTTATTGAGATAGAGTCACTTATCCTATGGGTGAGTCCTCTTGAGCCATCAACCTTGTAATATGCTTGAGAATGCTTGAGCTATCAAGACTTGTACAAACCTGAAATTCATTCTAGAATCTCTATTAGTACCAAATAGTTTTTATATGTTTTATTATCATTAAAACGCATAAACCGGAGAGTGTAACCTTTGGGCCAATACATATTACATTGCATATAGCTTAGGACAATCACTTGAGTGATTTACTCGTTGTTTTGTGTTCATCTTGTCTATATTTGACATTTGCACAAATTGAACTTAAGGGCATAACCTGATACAACATAAGGTGGGGAAGTTATTACCCTCCCTTAGCCTAAAAACTACCTTCCCACTCACACAACCCAAGCCTAAATAAAATTTGCTAGACGTTGGCCCCTAGGGACATCTCGGACTTATTTAAGAGATTGACCTAAGGGGCAAGTTGTTAGAAATTGACTCTTGTCAAATCGTTGTCAAAAGTTGGGGATTGAGAGGTGAAATCTCAAAGAACAGTGATTTGACATAATTAGGCCCATTGCTCCGATACGGATACCTTTTACTGATCTTACCCCTACCTAGCTGATTAACTTGTGGTCAGATTCCTATAATGTACCCCTCGTGGACAATCTAACCAGTTAAGAGTCGTCTAAGTCTAGGTCAACCTTAATATAGGCTTGGTTTGCTTTTTCTTTCTTTTTTGTTTGTTTGTTTGTGTTTGTTTGTGAAAAGGATTTCAACAATCTTTCAGTCCTAATATAAATCCATATTTCACCCTGACCTCATTTGACTCGGATAACTCCAATCCGGCTATGTACAGCATGAACCAACAATATAGGCCAGACTGATATTATCTGACTCAATATGACCCATACCCCCAATCCTATAACCAAAATTTTCAAAATAACTTCTACTCTTCACAGAGTTCATGGGGATTCACCTCCCCTGATTCAAATTTTCAACCACCTTATCTACAATTTTCACAATATTCATTTCTCAATTTTGCTTACCATACTCCTTTTTCAGAACCACCCTCTAAAGAAAATCTGATTTGGAAAGGAGTATGGAAGCCATGTTTGAGTCCCAACAATAGATTCAAAATTTGCTCAATTCACAATCCTTCCCACATCAAACTCCATATACTCCTTTTCTAGAGCATCCAATTGAAGAAAAATCTGAGGTAGAAAAGAGTTTGGAAGTCTTTTATGAAATAGGGCAACATTTCAAAATATGTTGGATTCATCATCTCAACCAAATTTTCAAGAGTCATACTCATCTTTTTCAGTCGCACTGATTCAAAATGAACAACCATCCATCCTCGAAATAAATATGGAACTCTTGCGTGAATCCGAGTAACAATCGCAAAATCTGATGGACTCTCAACTTCACCATGATTTTCAAAACCAACTGCCATACACACATTTTCAAGAAAAACCAATTGCAAAGAGTATGGAAGACATGATTCAGACTCAAAATTCTGTTACCCAGCCTACCAGTAGGTTAGACTCAATAATGAGTGAATTGATCAAAAAGTTTTTCTTGTTAACCTTTGACAATCCTTATATCCCTAACTCTATCGATTAAACCCAAGAATCATGTTATTTTGAAAACTAAGATTCAATTTCAGCACACCCATTTGAACTTGACCAAACTCCATATTTTGAAAATCACATTGACATTTTGGCAAGTTATCCATTTTCTAAAATTGTAATTGAACATTAAAGTGATTTTGAACCTCAAGTTGGTAATTCTATTTCGCTTTTTGACTCAATAATGACTCTGGTATCTTTACCAGATTTTTTCTCTATTTTGGAGTCAACATTGAATCTTGTTCCAGTACACCGTGAAATTGAATCACCAATTTTACGATCATATTCCGTTAATGGAGAAAGTGTGTGAAAATTAATTTTTTAGTTTGGACCCCATTTTTGAACAATTTGACTCCCACTTTTGAATCTCGACTTGATCTGAGTCAAATTTTCGAGTCGGTATCGGTTTTTTATTCCTATCCATTTGAGTCTAGATCAATCATCTCCCAAAATCTCACTTCATTGATGGACAAAGGTATTGAACAAAATAACTGAAGAATTAATTTTGAAAATTGAAAATTGGGTGGCGATAATTTTCTAAAATAAGATTATTCACTTCATCATTCTTTCTATGGGTTATATTTGAAAGGTTACTGGTAGGTTCCTGCGAATTCTACAATATATGATTTGGGCCGTATTTCATGGGCCAATCAGACCACCATCGGAACCACCGCCCTAAGGTAATTTTTTTCTTCCCTATTTTGTTTCATGCATATATATATATATATATATATATATATATATATATATATATATATATATATATATATATATATATATTCACGTTGCATTGAGGATAATACATGAGATAAGTGTGGGGAGGATTTACTAACATAATTAGTTTTAAATTTTCTTTCTTTTACACTTATTTTTAGAAAAAATTTAGATTTTTCTTTCGTATAGAAACTCTTTCTTTTCTTTTTACAAAACTTTTTGAAATAAGAGAAACAGTTTTGATTTATTTTTAAGAAAGTTAAGAGGATCTTAGGATTTAGAAGACCTAAAATTATGAATTCTTTAACTGAGTTAAAATAATAGATCTTGTTTAAAATTTAGAATAAGGAAGTACGATTGAAAAGATAATTTGATCTTGAATTTTTTACCTTAGATGTTTACACTTCACACTTACACAATTTTTGGGATTGAAACAAAAACTGAAAATGCATTTAAAAAAATAAAAAATAAAAAACCACTTACTAAGCTGGGTAATTATGCCTCAAGAAGCATGAGTAACTACGCCTAAGCGGTGAATAAAAAAATAATCCCTTTTAGTTTTGTGGCCTTGTTTACTCGAGTCCTTAAGTCCGAGAGATGTTTTCTCATCTGGTACCCTAAAACCATCTAGTTTGGGAGTCACCGACTAAAGGCTTACTATCCGGGTAAGTTAGAAAGCCTAAGAAAACTAACGAAAGAAAATAATAATCATATATATATATAAATAAATAGCATGAAAGTCAGAGTTGATATCCCACAAATTTTCACTATTCACAATGTGCATATTTTCTCAGAGTTTTATAAAAGATTAAAGAATCAATTTAATTTTAAATTCTTATATTTAATTTATAACAAGATTTTGCATTTAAATTTAGTTTAAGGAAAACAATTTCTGGTTAACCTATGACCTTGGATCACTTAAATTTTTACAGAAATATTTCAACACTCTTCTCTACTTTCAAAATGCATTTTCAAAATTCTAACATTTTATTTCTTTCTTTATGGATTTTGTGGGAGTAATCTGCTGAAAACCTCAAGAGACAAAACTCCTCTGCTAAGGGAAACCTAGAAGTTTGACGGCTTGTTGCACATGCTTAGTGCAATCGCGTCACCTGCAAAAGTGGTGTAATAATTTCCTTAGTTAGTTTTTCTGTTTTACTCGGGATGAGTAAAAGATAAGTATGGGGGTGTGAGTAGTCTCTAAATATGTATATTTCATGCAACATCTTCACATTTATTAAATATAAAATTCTGTTACTAACACCTCTCTTGTATGTTTCTAGGTCCATTGCATGAAATGAAGAAGCCCAAAATCATATTTATTTGGTGATTTAAAGCCTACACATATAGTCATTGACTTTGGAAGGTGGTTCTGTCAAAACTGGATGCCCATATCTAGAAACCAGGGGTTACATCTGACAGGGAGCAAACCGACATGACGTGACAGGAAGATTTGCGCGCGCGGCCACATGATGGCCACGAAAACGCAGCCAAAGCTGCGTTTTTGCGGTCCTTTATGGAGTCGCGCGTCAAGATTTGACGCAAGGCCTCGTGATCCCTCCCTGGTGCCCCTTTTGCCTATAAATACCCCCAGGTTGACCAGAACAGAGGGAGAGGAGTTTTTGGATGAGTTTTTGTGTAATATTTAGGGTAGTTTAGTTTAGGTTAGTTGTTCTTTTTCTTCCTCTTTTGTATTTTTCATTTCTTATAGATCATGTAATATGGAAGAGAGTAGTATATAGGATGAAAGCAAGAGTGCTTGTAATAGAAGGTGACACACTATGAAAAGTTCTCTCTTTATCTCTACTTATTTTCTTCTCTCAACTCCTTTTACATGCTTAGCTAATTTTTTCTCATGGCAACTAACTACTAACCACTAACTAACTAACTTCTTACTTGATAATCCACATGAATCTAATAGCCTCGACTTGGTCTTGCTCTTGCAAAAGCCATTGATGGCTCATGATAATGGATTCTAACACTCTAACATCTAACTCTCTGACAAGTTAACATTGCTTTATTTCATACTTACTTTAATTTAGCTTTGATGGTTTAAGTGTAGCTTGCACTTATTTGTTGAGTTTAGATGTGAAAGTGATCTTATGGGTCATGCTTTGTAAAGCTCTTGAACCAAGGACTAGTGATGAACAAGAATACATGTGAGGCAACATCACTAAGAGTTAGCATGTTGGTGGATCTATTAGTAGTTAATAGCCATGTGTTTTCTTTCCTTTTTACTTTGTTTTAGAAATAATTACAAAAATCACAAATACATTCTTTTCTATATTTCTCACTTCTCTGTATCCTTCTCTTTCCATTCTTTATTTTCTTTTCTTTTCATTTTTTAAAACATTGAAGAACTGTTAACACATACGTGAATAGACCGGTAAAGCTTCTATCGCTTTCCGTCCTTATGGATTCGACCCGTTTAGCTTCGATGCTATAACAGAAGTATCGAGGAAGCCAAAGCATACACTTTTAACTCATGATTTCAAAATGACACTTTTCGTGCGCGATTCCCCCGATCACCGGTCGACCGGGTAGTCGACCGACAGCCCATTCAGGGCAGTTTTTGACCCCAACGTCTATGTTTTTCTAGGCCCTATAAATATAAGTTTTTGGGGCTGTTTTCTACAAGATTTTCAAGAGCAAAAATTCTCTACTTCTCTAGTGTTTTCAGCAAGTTTTGAAAAGAGGTTTTTGTACCAAAACTCTTACCTTTTATTTGCTTCAAAATTTTTGAAAAATCAAAGAAAAATATTTGGGAATTCTAGTTTTGTTCTTCATTTTCTTTATCTATCAAGAAGTTTTTTCCATGTGTTTTCTTTGTTGTTTCTTTTTCAAACAATTTTTTTTACTCACATACTTGAGCTATTCATTTCAAATCTATCCTCTAGGATCTTGTATTGTGAGAAGAGTTTTGTTTGTGATCTTTTGAGATCACTAAGAGTGTTTTTGATTTTATTGATCACTAAGTTTTTATTTCTCTTTACTTTGTGCTTGGCTTAGTGCCTACCCTCTTATGTAGAGGTGTGAGAGTTAGAGTTATGTACTCCAAGTTTGTATTATTGTAATTCCTCAGTGGAGGTCCCTTTATGGAAGGTCCTGTGTGGACATAATAAAAATCCTTCTGTGTGAAGGCGGGGACGCAGAGCAGTGGCTCGAACCTGCGAAATATATCCTTGTGTTTACATTTGATTTACTTTTTCTCAACTCTCAACTCTCATCTCTCTTATTTCTTGCATTGCTATACATTGCTCATGTTCATATACATGCTAGATATTATTTGTGTGCCCACACTGTGTTCAACTAAGAGAGTTATTGAATCACCTCAACTCTTAATTTAGAGGAATCTCGAGGAGTAGTTTTACAGCCCTTCACTGACAATTCAGACTCGCTCTTGATTATACTTTGTGTATTAGCAATTAGTTTTTAAATTTCGCATTATTTGTCTTAGATTAGCACTACACCTATTCACCCCCCCTCTAGGTGTACTTTCACTCTTCACCCGTTGAGAGACGGTAGATTTCAACAATGAAGCGTTATTAAATGTCACATATATGCTCAACACAATCTTCTTGTTTTCGGAGTCTCATAGCTTGTAGCATTTTAAATTTCTTTTGACACTCCAAAATACAAACCTATATGCTTGCGAATTCAACTTGTCATATTTGACTCTAAAGTAGATCGGACTGTAAAGTCACCTAGAAGGGGAAATATGTGAAGTTCTACTCTAATGCGAAATTTAAACCTTAGGCTAATAAAAACTAACACACAAATTGGATTCCAAAGAATAAGCTGAATTCCCGGTGAAGGGCTCTAAAACTTCTCCTCAAGATTCTTCTTTTTATAAGAGCTGAGGTGCCTTAATAGCTCTCTTGGATAGCAAGTGTAATCGCATAAACACTATCAAGCATATATGTAGTGGTAATAATAGCAATGTAAGATATAACAAGAGTAGAGTTGAGAGAGATAGCCAAATGCAAGCACGAGAATATATTTCGATGTTCGAGTCATTTGCTCTATGTCCCCGTCTTTACCTAGAAGGATTTTCACTATCTCCACAAAAAAATTTCACAAGGAAACAGTCCACTCCACAAGAGGAGGACACAAAGCCAATGGACCTCTACATAAGACGTGGGCACAAAGCCAATGCACAAGGCCAATACACCTCCAGGGTAGCAAAAAGCAAATTGAAGGTAATAAACTTGGTGATTACGAAGATCACAAACTAGAAATCTTACAAAACAAGGCCCTAAAAGGATAAATAGAAATGATAGTTCAAGTTTGTGAGACAACTGAGATTTTTGAAATGAAGCTCTTAAGAAAACACTTGAAAAAAATATCTATGAAGATATAAAAACTTGAATTTCCCAAAAACTTGCTTTCTTGATTTTTCAAAACTTAAATACAAATTTTCTTAATCAAAAATCTATTCAAATTCTTGTTTAAAACTCTTTCCAATGACTGATTGTACATGTTTATTACTAAATTTTTGCATCTATTTTGTATTGAATCCTGCTAACAACCTTATCTTAATTTGCAAGTTTATCTTAATTAAGAGGGAGAAGATTAAAATTATACCAGTTAAAATCAGATTTAACTGGATCTATTTGGTTAACTGAAAATAGTCCCAGATTTAGCTCAGTTAAATCAATTCAAATAGATCTATTCAGTTAAATAGAGAATCAATGAAGATCAACGAAGATCAAATTGAAAACGGAGACCAAACTGAAAAAACCAGTTGGATAAAAGGAGATAACACAAGATCAGAGAGCCCCACTCCCTCGATGTGGCCACCTGGCCGCAAATCCATGGAAAAAGCCGCAGATCCGCAGCTTTGTTAGAGGATTAGGGGGAGCGTTTGCTCCCTCTATCTTCAGACGCTCTTCCCTTCTCCATTGTTGGCTATAAATACTGCATTTTTCAGAGTTCAATGGGACGAAAACTAGGATTAAATTTTTGCTTTATTCCTAGGGTTTAGGATCATTGTTAGATAGTTTGAAGAAGTTGTAATCTCAGTTATTTGCTTTCTAATTTAGACGAAAAAAGTGAGAGAGAGAAAAAGAGTGTGTAATTCATCATTGAAGTGAGAATTAAAAGTGATTCATCTTACTTATTCAACTCTACTCAATCTATCTGGTATGCTGATGCTTTTTATTTATTTTTTCTTTGCAATTAGTAGCCAATTTCCCTCCTTCTGGGCTCACTGATCTCTCCTCTCTAGTTTTGATCTTGATCGATTTTTCTGAAAAAGACCCAATTGAATCATTTAAATGCCTAACTTTAAACCTTGCTTCTACAAGTGTTCTTGAAAGCTCATGAGGATGGGATTGGTTTTTGAACTTACTCTTAAAGTTAATCTTTAAAAAAAAACTTGTTTTTATTCCATGCTTGCTTAGTTGCCTTGATGGTTTAACGTTGAACTCAAAAATGATTTCAAAACTAAAGTTCAATTTCTTAAAAAACTATCTTATGTGTTTCACTTGATCTTTCTTTATATACAAGATTAAACTTTTACCTATGATCACATTGAGGCACTAAAACTTTCAAGAGAAAAATTTAGAGTTGAGTAAAAATTAGTGAGCCTGGATCTTCTCTTTTATTAAACACAAACAACAGCACACTCAAGATGTCATTAAAATTATCTTTTCCAAAATCTATTCTCAATCTTCACTTTCCTTTAAATCACTTCTCAACATTCAATATTCTTTTTCTTCAAAAAAAACACCAACACTAATTGTTTTTTTCTAAAATCACCGAAATGCTTGCATCGCATCTCTCTCCTCATGAACACGACCCGTTAGCTCTAAGCTACACAATATTTAAATTTGCAATCAATGACCGCTATTTATAGGAATATGATAGAGGTGATTAGAGAGTAAAACAAAATCACACAAAATAAAGTAAAATATATCTGTTTGAGAATAAAACAAAATCACACAAACAGAAACTAGTCATTTCTAACAATTTGTCAAAGGTCGGTCGATAGCCAATGACTATAAAAATAGCCATTGGAGCCAGCAGTCGACCGCTTGGTCGACCGAGCTCAAATAGAGAGCTTAGCTCTCTGGCGGTTGACCGAGCGGTCGATTGAAACCCAAAAATAGAGAGCACCGCTCCTCCAGTCAGTCGATCGGTCGGTCTACCGACATGTACAACACGGTGCATGTGCATATGCGGTCGACCAGACGATCGACTGACAGAGCATTGAGCTCTGGCTAACAGTCGATCGTGCGGTCGACTAGCTACAACCCAAAATCTTGATTTTTCTATCTTTTAAAATACATTTTAAATCCAAATAAATCTCTGTAAAATTTATAAAAATAAGTTCATGTAAATACACTAGAGTACAAATATGTGTGATAAAAAATGAACACATATCACAAACATGTGAACTTATTTTTGAGATCGAAATATAATCTTAAAATATAAACTATATTAAAAATTATTTTTCCAGAAAAAATTAAATGGAAAATCAGGTTTTTTTCCAAAACTCTATAAATACAAAAGCAAGTTTCTCAAACTTATTTGAAGCATCAATATATATGGATTTAATTCAATACACATATAAAACAATACGAACTTATTTTTGACAAAATTCATTCATAAAAGCAATAACATATTCTACTTAATTCGAGATGGGTTAAAACGAAATATCAAAACTTTAGATCTTGAAAATCAATATTAAATTTGTATGTGTGAGTTTGAGCAATCAAAATTAATCTATACTTTATAAAAATCTAGACATTCCTACAAACTCTAGACTCAAGTCTTTTTCTTTCATGTAGATCTTCTTCTCCATCTTGACTTCATCCAAACTTGATTCTTTGAGCTAGACTCTTTGATTTCTTGATATAATCTTTATGCTTGAGCTATTGAATCAACATGTGTTAGCTTGAAGAAACTAAATATCAACGAAGATTTTGATTGAATATCTTAAACTAAATAAATACAAGATCTTTAGTACTATAACTATATGAGTTAATTATCATCAAAACTAGAGTGGTAGGCGTTTTGGTCAACACAGACATTCAAATACTCACAGCAAATATAGTTTTGAGCAGCTCCATCTGACTAAATATCCAACAGAGTTTTACCTCCTATCGCAGTCGATGATAACCTATTAATGAGATGGATAGCATATACCAAAGCTCGGCCCAAATGATTTGTCTAATGATGCATTAGACAATAAATACCGAACTTTCTCGAATAAGGCATAATTTATCATCTTAGCAATCCCATTCTATTTTCGAATATTGAAGTGAATATCAATACTATTGTTCTAACCAGATTGTAGGAACTGATCCTTGTACTCCCCAACATTATCAAATTAGAGCACTTTAATCTTCCTGCCAGTCTGTGTCTCCATCAACTTATTCTACTTCACGAACAAATCTCGAACTTCAAACCTTTGTCTCATAGGGTATACCAAACAATGCCTAGAATAATCATCAACAAAAAAGACAAGTAATCTCTAAGTGATGCAGTCTTAGTAAGACCCCAAATATCAATGTGAACACAATCAAGAAGACCTTTTGTATGGTGGATTGTGGTGCCGGACTCCAGATTTGTCTTCTTGTCCAGCATACAACATTCACCAAATTTCAATTTGCAGGTAGTTGCACCTTTCAATAGTCCTTGCTTCGTCAAAGCTTGCAAAGAATCCATGCTAATATGTCTGAGCCTCATCTGTCATAACCTGGTAGAATTGTCATCCAAACATTCTGTAGCAACCAAATTTTCAGTAATTGTATTACCTTTTAAGTCGTACAAGTTGTTACGTCGAATGCCCTTCAGAACAACCAATGAGCCACTAGAAGATTGCCTTCTCCAAGAGTCTCTCAAGTCATGCGCCTCAAAGCTCCAACTGAGATAAGATTCTTCTTCAACTGAGAAACATATCTCACATCCTTCAACTCTCTCTCACCGCCCCATCTAATAACTTGATGCGAGCTATACATATCCCTTCAATATAGCATGTGTGTCTATCACCTAATGACACCAAGCCTCTATTTAGTTTTTCAAAATGCAAACCACTCACTCGTTTGGGACACACGTGATAGGTAGCCCCTATCCAAAATCCATTTAGAAAATTCTAATTAGCAAAGTGAAAGAGTAATAGAGAGAAAATACTGAAGAGTCCGAATGAGTACTATCATTCGCCTGTGCGATGTTTACCTCTGATTTCAGTCCCTTCTTCTTCTTGAGCCTTGGACAATCAATCTTCCAATGAACTTCTTCTTTGTAGAAAGCACACTAGTTCTTTGTCAATTCGCGATTACTGGTCTTGAAATTGCCAACATCTCCCTTGAATTCCGATAATTAGAACCAATTTTTCTTGCAGTCAACACCTCTGTTGTTAAGCTACTGAAAGAAGAATCTTTATCCTTCCTCCTCAGCGCCTAATTCACAAGAGCAACTGACACATCATTGTATCTAAGTGAATCTTATCATTGATCAAGGTTAGAACAAATGTCTCATATTCTTCATTCGAAAGAGAGCTCAATAGAATCAAGGCCTTGTCCTCATCCTTAATCATCTCATCCATGTTAGCTAGGTCTGCAAGAAATTTTGTGTAGTTATTCATGTGCTCATCAATGGAGATTCCATTCTTCAACTGAAAACAGTAAAACCTCCTCTTCAAATGCAAGTGATTCTCGATACTTTTTGACAAATACTTGCTCTCAATTATACTTGTTATTTTGTGTCAAATAATACCTAATGATGTCACATGCCGTCGGATTCATCTTGTCCTAATCCTTCTTTGAAGTCTCTGCTTTCTTTTACAAAATCAGCGCGTCTTTAAAATTCTGTAGGTTCAATGCATCCATCACCCTGCATCTCCACATACCCTCCACATACTAAAGATGTTCGTGTCAACAAACTTCACCACATTGATCTTCGATGGGTGGATGCCATGATCTTCGGAATGGACTGATTAACATCAATCATCTCCTCCAAAAAATACCAAATACAGTGTGAAAAACAAAGAAAATAGATTCAAATATAAAACATTGAAACTTTACCTCCAAGTGAAACCATAAATGTGTTTTCGAATGATCTACTCCACCCAAACTGATCCCAACGAACAAAACCAACTCTGTTCTGAGAGCGACACACGATCCCTATGAACAGTCCATTTGAGATCGACACACGATCTCTGCTGAATGGACCACGATGCTCTTGAGATCAACACACAATTCCAGCTGAACCTGAGAGCTCTAGTACCACTTGCTGTGACCTTTTCGGAGGAATTCAACACGTCAATCACCAAGATCAGCATAACAACGTCGAGTAAATCACAAACCAATATAGGACAAACCAAACAATCAAGAGAGAAATCGAGAACAAACAATTTAATGAGATTCGGCAACTTGCCTATGTCCTAGGATAGAAAGGCGCAGACCTTATTTAAACAGCTGAGTTACTAGAGTTACAAAGTGATCCGAAGATTCAAATTAGAGAAACTACACAATTTGCCGTAGAATTCTCTAAAACATTAACCCAAGAACTCTCAATACAAATCACCAATTAAGATTACTCTCAAGGTTACAAGGTTACCGAGTAGGGTACAACACCCCTCTATATAAAGCCAGATAGTCCACGAAGAAAAAAAAATAACAAGTCTAAAATTGGATCAGAATCCAAATTAGAAACCAATCAAGAAAATGCCAGAATACCACAGCTGCCGACAGCTCCAAAAGGCCTGTTGGCAGACTGAGCCGACCCAAACTCTCAGTTGATCCCTCGTTAACAGACTGAGCTATCTTTGTCGATCGTTACAAATGCTTGTCGACATCTACATCTCAGTTGTCAATAGACTGACAAATTGCAACTCTTTATTGGCATATTCATGTATCCGCTGTCGACCGCCTATCATAGTTTATCTACTTTTTCCTTCTTTTCAGTGTGCTCCTCGTGCACTTCAAACTCTAAATCTCTCTGGGATATCCATTTGATCTTGAAAACTCCAATTTTCCTCTTCTCTCCCCCTCCCAGAGAAGAAACTAGATTGCAAGCATCATGCACAATTTTGGGGGTCGAGGCGTGGGGCAAGCAGGGCTGAAATGCACAAACACCATTTGCAAATCAAGCAGCTCGTTGATCTCGTGAACTTTGACGCACCCCGGCACCTTGTACTGATCAATAACTGCCCCACTCGAAGTCGCATGGGCTTAGATAGAGAGAGAGAGAGAGAGAGAGAGAGAGAGAGAGAGAGGGCGGGAGGAGGAGGGAGATAAGGAGAAAGAGACATAGAAAGAAAGAGCGTTTTGGGGCTGCCGCCGCCGATATGGGGATGATGGGGTCGCATAGTTTTTTTTAAGAGGAAGAGGGATTTTGTGCAAAATAACCCAGCAAAAAATGATCCTCTTTCCAATCTAATCTCACAAAAATCTCAAAACGCATCCAATGATTAGAAAAGTGTTAAGTTTTCTATTCAAAAAAGTTAATGAAAAGTTTATAGTCCAACTCTAACAGAAAATATTAATCTAATAGTAAAAAAAAATATTAATCTAATAATAACAACATTAATCTAATAATAAAAAACAATAATCTAATAATAACAACATTATTCTAATATAAAAATATTAATCTAATAATAAAATATTAATCTTTTAATAACAACATATTAATCTAATAATAAAAATATTAATTAATAAAAAATTAATCTAATAAAAAGTTAATCTAATAATAAAAATTATTATTCAAATAATAAAAAGATTGCAAATGAGTTTACGAGTAGGCTTTGAAATTGAGTCTACAAGTGAGCCACAAAATTGCAAATAAGTCTGCAGCCACTTGTGGGCCACAAAATTGCTTTTTGATTTGCAAATGTTTCAACCAAACAAACTAAAAATATTTGGGTGCAAGTAAGCTTTGTGTTGTGAAGCCCTATTGAAAAGTTATTCAATATACCGCGAGTAATGTATCCGGACATGAAAACAAACCATTTACAAATTACAAGAGGCGTCAAGTTTAAGACCCAATTATGACTTTTGAAATGAAATAATAAAATTTGATTTTAACATAAAATTGGGGCAAATGCAAATATGTAATGCACAATTTTACAAATATTCTGGTGTTAACTTTTAGTTCATTGACTAATACCCCCCTCAAGGATCAAATTTAAACCACTAGGATAAATAAAAAATTGTTTATTACAATTTATATTTGGATAGGGGATTCTCCACAAATCCCTAATTGTCCGTCCTTAAATTGAAATTTGAAGTTCAGACAGCTTGACCCAGAGAGAGATTTGCTTGCAATAATAGTGTTTGGTTTCTTTCAACGAATTTTTTAATTAATTAATCAGGAGAAGTACAAGGCTCTTCAGATCTCTAATTAAAGTGTAGGCAGATGCTTAGGCTTAGCTTCCATCAAATTTTTAATTAATTAACCGAGACAAAGCTCTGACAGGAGGCACTTTCTGTTTTCGTTTTCTTGCAGGCTTCTTCTGCAAATTAATGGCTGAACATTTCTGACCCCTTCACTTCTGCTGTATTTTGGGGTGCGCGATGAGGTGAGATAATCTCCAAAGTGTTTGCAAAACACTATTTCAAATTTACGTATGCAAATTTTATTTTGAGAGAAAATAATGGAGGGTGACTGGTGAAAAGAGAAACTCTTTTTTTAAGGGAAAACGGGACCTACCATTTAGAACTATATTAAAAATAGACAAAGAATAACAAAGAGAAAACAACCAAAATAAGGCAATCCCTCACCAAGCAGGTTTGGGACAAGAAAATGGATAAATAAAAATCTACGTCGAGTGGTTACACCAAAAGTCCGAGAAGGAAATAGCCCGATGAGAAACTTTCACAGAAGAGAGCCGCTTGAGATTAAAAATCCTAAAGTTTCGCTCCATCCAGATGGACCAAACCACAGCCTAAAATCCCAAAGGAGAAAGCACGAGAGTCCCAAGTCCTATGATACACTCCCAAAATCGACAAGACCCTCCAGTCCTCCCACAGTTCCCGAAGAGAGGAAGGCCAAGAAGGAAGAAGCAGAACGGAGACAATTGGGGCCCAAACTCTCTTAATGAAGGGGCAAGAAAGAAAAATGTGAGCAGATGACTCCAGGTGATTATCACAGAAAACACAAAGAGATGATAGTCTGATATGACTGTAGGCTGTCTAAAAATCACTGAAGATAAGTCATTAGAATCCAAATTCCAAACGCAAGGCTAATAATTGCCACCAGCGCAGCTGTCACGCCCCGCTTCCCAAAATACGGAATACAGGTACGTGACGATGGTCACCAGATACTCACGAAGAGTGAAATCTCTTCCATGAGTATCTTAGGCTGTCAATAACAAGCAGGATAGCCCACATATATGCACATACAACCAAGCACAGGGATAAAATCACAGATATGAAAAACTGAATCATAAACAATATCATCCACTATATCTGAATAAAACAAGTCAAGGAGAAAACTGAACTCACCGGAAAACAGCGAAACCAGAATATGATCTACGAACAACTCTCTATACCAGCTTCCTAGTCTAAATACTGAAAAATAATATAAAGGGTCCGTCAGAAGCGGACTAGTAAGAGTACACGAAACAGGAAGGAGAGAATATGAAAATGTAGTAACAGTAAGTAGGATATAAGAACAAAATGTTTGGAAATATCAAGAACTGAATGTAATAACAGTAACAGGAATAATCAGAAGATAAATCATGTACAATAAGACCGTGCATGCATGGTGTGACATGTATATAATGAACATGAGACGTCCTGAACAAGCAACTGTCGTGTAGTATAATCACTAGAACATGAGATACAAGATAAAATAACATGGTATGTTCAGGAATGTCATGTAGTCAAGATAATGCATGTCACATGAGTCTCAATGTCAGTATCTGTAAAATACATGTCAGGTACTAGATCATTGAAGGCAATGAAGGATATGATGCAAGTGCATATGTCTAGCATATTTTATTATCCTAACTAATGCAACCATCCTGTGCCCCATCCCACAGGACAACTGCATATCAAATAAGTGATGCGTTATTGGATCCTGATAGCAGAGAGAAACAGTTCACTGTACTCAGGTATCATGTAACATGTAATAATAGGAGCGCGCATAAATAACAAGATCACGTGTGGCATCCAAACCCATAAGGGTCGCCCTTCCAAGCACACCTCCCTGAATTTCCCCTGCTACAGTCTCCCCCAATAATCCCGGCTTGATTAATTTTATTAATTAAATGCAAATGCAAACAGTGTGTTACTCAGTGTTACAGGATCATGAATCGGTACCAAGAATATTAATATTAGATAGTAAACACGATGTGTATCAAGATCATGGGACGATGTAGATAGTGATAATATCATGTGACAAATATATATTTGTGCAAGTGATACCAGATGCATGCAAAATAGTGTAAGTGATGACAGTATCATGTAATCTAAATATCAAAGTAAAACGGTCATGATCATGTGTCCATAATCCAATAAGATATCCTCGAATAATTACTCAGAATATAATGGTTAATTTCCTTGATTAATTTTCAGTAATATCAGGATCACAATATCAATCGATATTCAATCTTCAACTATCAATCTTTCTTCATTAATATCCAGTTAACCTCAAGATCCAAATCACAGTATTTGTCATGATCAGTATAAACTTCACGTTAATAAATTAGTCTACCACATACAAGCAATCATGCAAATTTATGTTGGAAGCATGTATGTGCAGGAACAAGATGCAAACATGATATGTAAGGTAATAAAACATGATCACGAGACAGTATCGGTAATAATATCAAGAATAGAATAATTAGTCATATAATCAGAAGAGAAAAGCTGATATGTACATATGATCACAGGATAGTGTTAACGATCATGCGATGTGATAACCATGATTTATATTTAAGAGGAAGAATTAAGATCAAGACAAAAATCAATGAGAGGAGAATCGTGTACACTTGCCTGATGTCGTTGGAGTCTGAATTCCCGTACTGCAACCGACTCTGGGTAAAATTCGCGGCCTAAATATTGCGTGAATTAATTAGAGACTTAACATATTCTTATTCAGTGATAAGTTAAATAAGAAAGTGATTTTTTACCATTTATTATAATTTTGGTTAATTAATATTTCCAAATAATTCAATTTCTGGATTTATAGCAACTATTTAAAAATATATTTTCATGATAAAATATATGCATCAAATAATAAATTGATGTATAATGTTTACATATTACTGAATTATGAATTTCATATATTTTTTTGTGCTATTTAGAAATTTATTGGTCATTTAAATAAAATATCAATGAATAGTAATTACAAAAATATTTAATTTCATGTTATTCTAAGCAATATTATATCAAAATAATTTTACAGAGTTTCAAATTTAGTTTGTGATTTTCTGTGAATTTTCTGAAATTTTTTGTGAATTTTCTGTAATTTTCTGAATTAAAATAAACCTAAAAATCAATAGAAATAATTAAAAAGCTTAACGGGTCTGTTGCTACAGTAATGGGTTTGAGTCTAGTTTGCTACAGTAAATACTACAATAATTTTTCTACTTATTTTTATTTTATTTATCCCTTTTTTTTCCTTTTTTCTTTTACTATTCCTTTTTCTTTTTCCTTTCTTTCTTTTTCTCTTTTTCTTTTTTTCTTTTTTTTTTTAATGGGGCCGGGTCTGAAAACAGACCCAAACCCGGGTCTGTTGGCCAGACCCGCTGGCCTGACCAGACCTGGCCTGGGCCAGGTCTGGCTGGGCTGGCCAGACCAGGCTAGGTCTTGGCCTGGCCTGGCTCGGCCAAGCCCTGGCCTGGCTCGGCCAGGTCCTGGCCGAGAGCAGCAGCAGCTGCTGCTGCTCTCGGCCAGAGGCCGAGAGTTTGTTTTTTTATTTCTTTTTTTTTTGCTATAAAAAAGTTTTATAAAATATAATAAAAATCTCTATAATTAGGATGTATATCTAGGGTACCTCAAAATATTTTTATTAGAATTTTACAACAAGATTATCATGGTGAAATTAGTGATTTAGTAATGCATACTACGTGTTCAACGAAATGCCAACAATAATTAACATCGACGACAACGGAAATAACTTACCCGGAACGCTTCTCTTCAGTCTGAAACTTCTTCCAGCATCTTAGAGTCTTGGGAGAGAAGGTACGCATGCTCACGCAAGGTGTGTGATCCGCCATGGGGTCATGCGCGGCCGTCGACGGCGGATCCCGCGGACGACGACGGAGACTCGCCGAAGAGAATCGGCTGCTGTCAGAGATCACGGAGGCTGGAGAGAGGGGCTCCCGACAGAGAAGATGCGGTGTTCGGGATCTCGCGCTCGCCGGCGGGAGATGAAGCTCCGGGGGTTCAACTCGGCAGAGGGGGCTACCGTCGACAATGGAGCTTGCGGAGGATGATGATGGCCCATAGAGCTCGCCATAAAGGATGTAAGTCTCCTCGCGCTTGCCGGCGGAGCGTGGACGGCCACGATTTGCTTGGCCTGAGGAGCTGCTGGCGCTCTGACAGTAGTGCAAGCCAAAGGGAGAGGAATGAGGGGAACGATGGAGTGATGCATGGAGGAGGGGGCTTGGGGTTTATATAGAGGGGGGAAAGAAAAGGTGAGTGAGAGATAGAGGGAGAGAGGGGAGAACGCAGGTGGAGGTCGTGGGGGAAACGCGGGTGCAGTTGGGAGGAGAAGTGGAGAACACGGGGAGAAGAAGAGGGAGCAGGTCGCGTGTTTGTTGGGAAGAAGAAGATGAAGTATTTAATGATTAAATTATAAATAATCTCATTCTAAACCACTTGCCAAAGTGGCGTGCTGGTCTTGGCGCTAGAATGCTTGGGAGGTCACGGTTTCGAAACTTGGGGAAATGGAGGAGTTTTTTTTCATTAATTTGAATTGAATATAGGAATAAAGGTTTAAATATAATGACTACCCATTTATATTAAAAAGCCAAAGTGGCTAGGTGTTTATAGCATCAAACTTATATGGCCATTATATGGCATTAAGCTTGGGTTCGAAACCTGCTGTACACACACATGCGGGTTTATTTTTAATTCTTTTATTTTATTTTATTTTACTTTTTATTTTTATTTCATTTTCTTTTGAATATTATTTAAACATTATTTTATTGGATTAAACTCTATTAATTCAGAAAAATCCTCAAAAATTCACAAAAATAGAAGATGTCATCCTGAACATTGTTGTAAAGTCAGATTCCAAAAATTCATCCCCGATTATTAATTAAAAATCCCAGAGTCACCCTATGTCACCGATCGACCCCAAATTGAGATTCTTCTCCAATAATTCCCAAAAAAATTCTAAAATTCTAGAAAAATTATAAATAATGGGAAATATATCTTGAGTTGAAATGACCTCAATCCGACTATCAGGATAATTAAATCATCACCAGATACTAGTATTGACATATGTATATTGGGAACCGAGGGTTACAGCAGCACCAAGACGCGAGGGTTGAAACCCGCGTCTTAACATCACTGCAAGGACCAAGACGCGGAGCGTGAAAGCCGCGTCTCAGCATTATTGCAGTACCAAGACGCGGAGTCCGAAGCCCGCATCTTACGTGAAGCTTGACGCAGAATTGGAAGCTCGCGTTTCTCAAGCATCACTTCAATGGTAAAATGCGAGGCCCGAAGCCCGCGTTTCAACTATGGAGGAGCCCTTCATCTCGGTTATAACTGCCCTCATTACTGGGTCAATTACTGCCCACGTAATGAGGGAGTTAACCCCTATTGTGGAGTATTTTTAGCGGACACTTTTACCCCCTGAAGTCTCTATAAATAGCCCAGTTTGCTATGTAAGAGGGGTCGAAAAAATCCTTGGTCAGAAGAACTTCGATTGTAAGCCGTAGAAGGACCAAGATCTCTAGCCAAAAAAAAAAAAACAGAGAGAGAGAGAGTTCAACTTTTCTAACAACTTGTTGCGTACAAGTTTGTTTTTGCCTACAATCTCTTTGAGATTCTTATTGGACAGAAACTGTGTTACTTCATCCACCGTCCTTAGAGAGGATTCCCAAGAGGTCCTGACGTTCACCCGGTCAACAGAAAACAAGATTCATTTCCATCGCCACATCAAGAAACCGGCATTAACAAAGGGGAGATTTGAACTTGAATATCTCCCCTCTTTTGAAAAGGATTATTGATCCGTTGTAATTTTCTTTACTATCAAATAAAGAATTTACTCCTCGATCTTTGATTTTCCCACCAAACAAGAGATGGTGACTCCGCTTGGGACTACTTTCTCTACTGATGAGAGAGTTGTGGCACAAGGTGACGTTACCTACATGGAAAAAATGGTCGAAGCACTTCTTGTCGAGTTCGACCAGGCAAAGTACGAAGAGTTCCTCTCTTCCGGCTCCAAGAGCCCTAGAGTGTGGCAATACTGCAAAGTCTCCTCGGGTACCCGCTCTCCAATTCACTCTGAGATCCCTTCAGATACGACTGACAAGAAGAGTGCCATGGTTAATCATATCACATGTAACACCCACGTCAACGTCTCCCATGGACCCGCAAGGTTAATGTTGCTGATATTCAGCCCGTTCATGCCCGTCCTCTTCCTCAGTTCCACATCACCGGGGGTTTCCAGCAACCCGTACGTCTTAATCGGAACGCTAAACGACGACAAAGACGACGTGCGCGTCAACTACAGGCGCGAGAAACTAGAACAATTACATGTCCAGCAGATACAGAACGCGAGGCTCAAGCCTGCATCTGTCCTGAACCACGTTAGAGCGCGGAGTCTGCGTTTGGAGACCTAAACGTGAAGCTTACCAGGCCTGTGTTTCTGAAGCTCCACTTCCCAAACACGATATTCAGCAGCGCGAGGTCCGTACCTCTTCTCAGAGACACAAGACCCGCATCTCCCAAATCAAACGCGGAATTGAGAAAATCTGAGTACTCAACCGTCGGTAGCTAAACGCGACAACTAGCAATGCAAGGTCCACATCCCTTCTCAGCAGAGACGCGAGGCCTGCGTTCTCAAGCCGAAATGCAAGAGTCGCGTCTGTCTTACAGGACGTGAGCTCCACGTCTCAGAACCTTGCATCTCAGCTTTGCGACGCAAGGATAACTCTCAGAAGCTGAAAAGTCCTCGACAACCCGAGGCTGATCTCTTTGGTCCTCCTCCGATATATCTAAGAGATTATTTTACGAAGAAAAGGAATGCTAATCAGATCACTATGTCTTGTTACTGTGAACGGCTCATCATGGCAATGCTCTCTGAATGCCACTGCAGCTCACATACAAGCAAACAGTCGGTGTTCAGACGATTAACCTCAACCTCCCAGTCAGCCAAGAAGCGTCGATCTCACAGAAAGGGAGCCTTCTGTGACATGGAGTACCCTGAAGTCAATGCAACCATGGTAAGCAGAAGTAAGGGAAAACAACTGGCGGTCAGCTCCGATGAGTCTGACACAGACCAGAAGGAGTCTGTGGCACACTTGCACTCGAACTGGTGCGGTCGCCCCAATCAACTACAGTGCTCTAGCTCGGGGCATTGAAGTAAATGAATCACAGTCCGCTGTTGCAAAATCGCAGGCCTCGAACTCTTCCATAGAGAAGGAAGCCTTTGTGCACACGACAAATACTCCCGAGGAGATGGCCAGGCGCTTTGAACAGCAAGCCCAGGTCCAGAGGGAATAATTCGATATGATTCGCGCTCAACAAGAATCTATTGATACTCTCAAGCAGATGCTCATACAATTACTTGAAGACAAGAGGAAGTCAACCGACAAAACTTCTTCTAAGAAGTCTACGGGCAAACGGAAGGAAAGAGAAAGCTCATCTTCTGTACATATCGAGGAAAAAGAGCGATCTAATTCTGAGTCGTCTAAATCCTCGTCTAAAGAGGAAGGCATCCTGGAGAATAGGGGCATTCATTCCAAAAGAATGAGTTAATTGGAGCAGCGTCTGGAAGCCTTTATCAACCGGAAAGGCCTCCAAGAAGCAGGAGTGGTCCGGCCATATCCGGTCGAGTGGGACCTTATCCCATACCCTCCTTAGTTCAAAACTCCGACCCTACAGGCTTTTGACGGCAAAGGGTCACCGAACCAACACAACTACTACTTCAAGTCTCAAATAGGAAATGTGGTAGATAATGATGCCATCTTGGCACGTTTGTTCATCGGCATTTTAAAAGGGCTTACCTTTGAATGGTTCATGAAATTCCCAGAAGGCTCCATTAAAAACTAGGGTGATTTGGAGAAGCTCTTCCTAACACGCTTCTTTTAAGATGACTCAGAGATTACAATTCCCACTCTCCTGGCCACGAAGAAGCGAAAGGGAGAGTCAGTCAAAATATTTGTGGAAAGATTTTGGAATATGGCACTCCGATGTCTTAGCGGTATGACCCAGACCACCCTGGTAGAAACATGCCTCCACAATCTATAAACTTCACTCCTAGTTCAATAGGACTTGCTGAAAGCCGCATCTGGAAGCAATTGGTCCAGCAAGGTGAACAGACTGATGAAATTATCGCCAGGGTTAAGGCAGAAGAAAACAAATCCAGAGTCGAAAAGTCGACAAGGCGCATGCCAGAAACATCTTTTCAATCAAAAAGAAAAGATAATTTGGCGACGGAGACAAAGTCTCCCATCAAACCTCAACTGGTTAGGAGAAGTGGTTCTTCAAGTTAGCTACGCGCCAACAAGCAGTATTCCTTCAAAGACAAGCATGTCTATTCGTTGTTCAAGTTACTCAACAAGAGCAACAGATTGAAGTATCCTGAAGCTAGACGTCTTGAAGAAGTCGGCAAGTTCGATAATCCTAACTACTGCCTGTATCATAGGATGCTAGGGCACTCCACCAGAGCTGTTACGTCTTCAAAGACATTCTTCAAGCTCTGATCGATGCAAAAGTGCTTAAGCTTCGTTCAGAGCAGAAGATGAAAATCACCTAGAGGGGGGTGAATAGGTGATAAAGCTAATCAATGGACAAATTAAAAATTAAGATGTAACAATCACCCAACAAGATTCACAAGATGAATGAAAGCAAGTAAATATAGCAATGATGATAAGCAAGTAATAAGTGCAAGTAAAGTGAAGTAAGGAGTGCAAGAATGTAGACCTAACGCAAACACAAGGATATGTTATCGAGGTTCGAGCACCCAGCTCTACTCCCCGCCTTCCCCAGAAGGATTCTAGCTACTTCCACTATCACAAAGAAATCACAATTACACCGGAGTACCCAACTCCACAATCTCAAGTACAAGCAATTTCTGAGTAGTCAAAAGACCACAAACTCTCTCTTTCAAAAGTCTCTTCCCTTACAAAAGGTCCTTAGAGAACAATGAGTAGGAATGAAGCTCTTGTTGTAAGTGAAGAAAGAAAATTAAATCAGAGAGTATTTCAAAAACACTTCAGAAAATGAGAGAGAATTTCAGCACAAAAACCAAGAAACAAAGCTCTTTTGAATGCCTTAGACTTTTGAATTTTTCTTGTAATAATTGTTGTAAACAATCTCTCCCCAAACACCCCTATTTATAGGAGAGGGCTAGGGTTAAGGGATAAAACATAATTAGGATTAATCAGAGAGTATTAGGTTTGAAATATATCCCTTAAACTAATTTTAAACACAAAAAGACAAAATATAAAACAGCCCAGAAAATAGCCGTTTACTGTTCAACGGCTAGTCCGGTCGACCGGTCGGGTCGACCACTAGTTCAAAGAAAACGACCGTTGCCGGCTACGGTCGACCGGCCGGTCGACCGAAACAAACAGAGACTAAGGACTTACAGTCAGGCTCGTCCCGGTCGACCGTCCCCGGTCGACCGTGAGACATGCACACTGATACGTGCATTGCCAGAACTACGGTCGACTTGACCGGTCGACCGGACAAGACTGACACAGGCACGGTCGACTGGTGCGGTCGACCGGCTCAGGCCAAAAATCATTTTTCAGACAAAATTTAGAGAAGATAAAAATTTTATCAGAAGATGTTTTAAATAGTAATTAGTTTAAAACATAAGCATGGATATATAGGCAGAGGATTTGTATCAAACTATTTTTTGTATAATTTATATGAAATAAACTTAGAAATAGGATGTGCGCAAAAACGTGTGTGTTAGAGCTTCAAACCTATTCACTATTCTTTAACAAAACTCTAAACCTATAAAACTAAAAACAAATCTTGTTGAGCAATCTTCAAGTCTTGAGCCATGCTATGCCTTGCTAGAGCCCCTTCTTCTATGTTCCTTCCTTGATATGCAATATGCCTTCTTTACTTCATGAAACCTAGAAGTTGTTGCAATAGCTAAGCAATGGCCTCCAAATATGGTACTAACCTGAAACTTATCTTAAACAAACTCATTAGTACCAAATAGCACTAATTTGGTTTGTCATCATCAAAACTCAATAAATGGAGAGTGTAACCTTTTGGGCCAACAATCTCCCCCTTTTTGATGATGACAAAACAAATAGGCTACACGATAAAAATATAGGGGAGGAGAAAACTCCCCCTCAAATTATGCTATATAAAGAAAACATTAAACTCAAAAACACAAGAACTCATTGAAAAACATAAAAACATATATGCTCTTGATACCAATTTAAACCAATTGAAACAATAATGAAAATCACATGTTATTTTCTTGATACTAACAAAACACAAGAATTCTCAAAAACGCATGAAAACAAAACAAGACAACAAAAACATATATAAACTCATATAAACTTATATGGAACCAAGACCATATAAATTTATTTTTATCATGCACTAACTTATTCTCCCCCTTTTTGTCATACATCAAAAAGGGTTAGGAATCACATGTTTAATCAATAATACAAACATTAAGTTCTCCACAAATAAACGAAAATCTAGCAAAATCAAGAGGTTTAGTGAAAATATCGGCTAGTTGCAAATCCGTAGAAACATAATCAATATCTATATCTCCTTTCTCAAAATGATCTCTAAGAAAGTGATATCTAATCTCAATGTGCTTGGTCTTACTATGTTGATTTGCATTCTTAGTCATGTGTATAGTACTAGTATTATCACAAAATATTTTTATATGATCAAAATGCAAATCAAAATCAAGGAGAGTATGTTTCATCCAAAGGACTTGTGCACAACAAGCCCCCGCGGCAACATACTCCGCCTCGACGGTTGAGAGTGCTACGGAATTTTGTTTCCTAGAGGACCATGAAACAAGACAATTACCAAGAAATTGACATGTCCCACTAGTACTCTTTCTATCTACTCTACAACCCGCATAGTCGGCATCCGAATAACTCGTCATTGAGAAATCTCCGATTTTCGGATACCATAGACCCATCCCAATAGTGCCCTTAATATAACGAATAATGCGTTTTACCACAATAAGATGGGACTCTTTAGGACACGATTGAAATCTAGCACAAAGACACACACTAAACATGATATCCGGCCTACTTGCCGTTAAATATAAAAGACTTCCTATCATGCTTCTATATAATTTAATATCAATATTTTTACCTTGGTCATCTTTATCAAGCTTGGTTGTAGTTGCCATGGGAGTGTTGCAAGTCTTTGAGCCTTCAAGTCCAAACTTCTTTACGAGTTCCTTTGCGTACTTGGCTTGACTTATGAACGTCCTGTTTTGCAATTGCTTTATTTGGAGTCCAAGGAAGAAATTGAGCTCACCCATTGAAGACATTTCAAATTCAAGTTGCATGACCTTTTCAAAATCCTTGCATAAAAGCTCATTAGTAGAACCAAAAATTATATCATCTACATAAATTTGTACAATTAATATATCATTATCAACATGCTTAGTAAATAGAGTTGTGTCTACTTTGCCTTTAACAAAATCATTTGAAATTAGAAAACTAGAAAGCCTTTCATACCAAGCTCTAGGAGCTTGTTTCAATCCATATAAAGCTTTATCAAGTTTAAAAACAAAATCGGGATGAATATGATCAACAAAATCGGGAGGTTAAGAAACATAAACTTCTTCATTAATAAAACTATTCAAAAATGCACTTTTCACATCCATTTGAAAAAGTTTAAAATTTTTGAAAGATGCAAAAGCTAGTGTCATCCGTATGGCTTCAAGCCGTGCTACGGGTGCAAAGGTCTCCTCAAAGTCAATTCCCTCAACTTGAGTGTAACCTTGGGCCACTAACCTAGCTTTATTCTTAATGACATTTCCGGACTCATCCATCTTGTTTCTAAAGATCCACTTAGTACCAATTATTGGTCTATCGTGGGGCTTAGGAACAAGGTGCCAAATTTGGTTGCGCTCAAATTGATTGAGTTCCTCTTGCATAGCAAGCAACCAATATGGGTCCGTCTCGGCTTCGAGAATGCCTTTGGGTTCAAAATGAGAAATGAAAGCAAAGTTACCACATAGGTCATGGAGTTTGGAGCGCGTTGTGACTCCTTTAGATGCATCACCCAAGATGAGCTCCTTAGGATGATTTGTAGCGTATCTCCAAGCTTTAGGTAGCGGTTGAGAGCTTTCCTCATTATCCTCTTGAACATCACCAATTGATTCTTGCTTTTCTTCTTGAGCGGGTGAGTCCTTCAAGGATAGTCTCTCCATGTCTTCACCTAATGGTTCAATCTCTACAACATTCTCAACAACCACATTAGATTCTTCAAACTTAACATGCATGGTTTCTTCAATAGTAAGTGAAGATCTATTAAATACTCTATATGCTTTACTAGTAGAAGAATATCCAATAAAGATAGCTTCATAAGCCTTAGCATCAAATTACCCAAATTCTCCTTAGTATTTAAAACAAAACACTTGCATCCAAAAACTTTAAAATATGCAACATTAGGTTTTCTAGAATGATACATTTCAAAAGAAGTTTTGGAAGAATTCTTACACACATAAATACGATTTGAAATATAGCATGCGGTGTTTATGGCCTCGCCCATAAATATTGAGGGAGGTCATATTCACTTATCATTGTCCTAGCCATCTCTTGAAGTGTTCTATTTTTCCTTTCTACTACTCCATTTTGTTGTGGAGTCCTAGGACAAGACATTTCATGCTTGATTCCCTTTTCATCACAATAAGTCATGAAGAGTTGGTTAACAAACTCACCACCTCTATCACTCCTTATTCTCAAAATCGAAAAGCCTTTTTCTTTTTCAACCCTTTTTCGAAAATTTTGAAATGAGAAAAAGTTTGATCTTTATTTTGCAAGAAGAAAACCCAAGTGAAACGGAAAAAATCATCAACTAAAACAAATACAAATCTACTACCATTTAAACTTTTAGTTTGTGTTGGTCCAAAAAGATCCATATGAATTAGTTCTAAGGGCCTAGTAGTCATGATATCCTTAATTGGTTTGAAGGAAGACTTGGTTTGTTTCCCAAGTTGGCACGCACCACAAATGCGGTCTTTCTCAAACTTCAAGCAAGGTATACCCTTTACTAAATCCTTAGAATTAATTCTAGCAAGATGGTCAAAAGATGCATGTCCTAATCTTCTATGCCAAAGCCAAGAATTTTCATCAAGAGCATTCAAGCATTTAGTAGAACAATCTAAATTAAGCATGTCAATGATATAAACATTATTGTCACGAAAATCGGTAAGAATACAAACATCGGATTTAACATCAAAAATCTTGCAAGAAAAATAACTTTAAGTCCACGGTCACAAAGTTGACTAATGCTAAACAAATTATGTTTTAAACCATCTACTAAAATAACATTTTCTATAATAGGAGATGCACCAATTTGAATGTTACCTATACCGATGATAGTTCCTTTGGAGTCATCACCGAAGGTGACGGAGCCACCTTCCATGTACCTTGATAGGGTTGTGAAGTTGTTGATATCCCACGTCATGTGTCTTGAACAACCACTATCAAGGTACCACCGCTCCCTACGTCTTGGAGCCTTGGTGTGTACCTACATCAAATAATTTAGGTTTTGATTTCGGTACCCACATTTTCTTGGGTCCTAAAGGGTTAGTTTCATTAACCCAAATAAGATTATTTGATCTATTAACTTGGTCATAGCAAAATTTAGCTAAATGTCCATTCTTACCACAATATGTGCATCTATATACTCTACCATATTTGAAAGCATAATGAGTGTGTGATTTGTGAGCATGAGAGTTGTGAGCATGAAAAGATTTAGCATGTGTAGTGTGAGCATGTGAATTTTTAGCATGAGAGGTGTGCTTTTTGGAAAACTTTTCTTCAAGTTTCTTAGTGTTAAAAGCACAATCTTTCAAAACTTTTTCAAAATCAACCATTTTAGTTTTTAAAGAGGAAATTTCTTTTTCATCAACAATAGGAGATTTTTCCTTACAAGAAACCTTGTAGGCATTAAACTCATTTTGAATAGAAATAAGATTAGAAGAAATATTATCCTTTTCTTTAGAAACCATAGCAAGTTGATTTTTGAGAAAAGCAACTTCCTTTTGCAATTTTAAGCATTCAAGTTTCTTGTTATCATAAGTTTCGAAAAGTTCAACAAAAGCATGTACTAGAACTTCCTTACTTAATTCATCATCTTCGTCATCAAGAGATTGAGAGGTTACCTTTGGAGTGTTTGCCATGAAACACATGTTTGCCGTATCCACCTCTTCTTCGGACTCGCTTTCCGAATCCCACGTTGCCTTGTATGCTTTCTTTTCCTCCGGCTTCTTTGGCTTGAAGGAGGAAGTCATCTTCTTCTTGAACTCCGGGCAATCCGCCATGATATGTCCGGGTTTGCGGCAATTGTAGCAAATGATCCTTCTCTCCTCTTTGCCTTCAAATTTTCTCCGAAAGTTGAGCTTGTTTTTCCGGTACAACCTCTTGATGTTCCGCACAAGTAGAGTTAGCTCCTCATCTTCTTCTTCGTCTTCTTCATCGTCATCATTGGTGGATGAAGTCTTGAAGGCTATGGATTTCTTCTTTGAAGTAGTGGCCTCTTCTCTTGCTTCTTCTCCATCTCATGGGTCTTTAGGTTCCCAATGAGACTAATGAAGTCCATCTCGTCCTTGTCGTTCAATTCTTTTAGGTGGTGGCCTTTATCTCCCATGAAGACGGAAGAGCCCGAATCACTTTCCGCACCTTTTGATCGTTGGAGATGTCATCACCTAAGGAAGAAAGACCATTAGTGATTTTAGTAAATCTTATAATCATACTATCAATAGACTCATCATCAATCATTTTAAATGACTCATATTGAGACCTCAAGAGATCTATCTTAGCTCTCTTGACTTGTGAAGTCCCTTCGTGTGTGACCAATAAATGTTGCCAAATCTCATAGGCGGATTGGCAATGAATTACCCGTGTAAGGTCATCCTCATTCAAGGCGGTTAATAGGGAGTTTTGGGCCTTGGAGTTAGCCTCATATTCTCTAAAGTTGAAGTCGGTCCAAGTGCTCTCATCACTATCGGGTGCTACATAGGGTTTGGTCAAGGACTTGGCCACTAAGCTACCCAAAGATTGCAAAAATATAGTCATCCTAACCTTCCAAATGGGGAAATTAAGTCCATCAAATTTAGGAGGGGTTTTAATGTTATCGGCCATGTTTACTAGTGTATGAATGTATGAATGAAAATATTGATTAGCAAATTTTAAGGATCTCTCTATGGATGTTAAGCCAAACCTAGAGTCCAAGCTCTGATACCAATTGAAAATCACCTAGAGGGGGGTGAATAGGTGATAAAGCTAATCAATGGACAAATTAAAAATTAAGATGTAACAATCACCCAACAAGATTCACAAGATGAATGAAAGCAAGTAAATATAGCAATGATGATGATAAGCAAGTAATAAGTGCAAGTAAAGTGAAGTAAGGAGTGCAAGCATGTAAACCAAACGCAAACACAAGGATATGTTATCGAGGTTCGAGCACCCAGCTCTACTCCCCGCCTTCCCCAGAAGGATTCTAGCTACTTCCACTATCACAAAGAAATCACAATTACACCGGAGTACCCAACTCCACAATCTCAAGTACAAGCAATTTCTGAGTAGTCAAAAGACCACAAACTCTCTCTTTCAAAAGTCTCTTCCCTTACAAAAGGTCCTCAGAGAACAATGAGTAGGAATGAAGCTCTTGTTGTAAGTGAAGAAAGAAAATTAAATCAGAGAGTATTTCAAAAACACTTCAGAAAATGAGAGAGAATTTCAGCACAAAAAACCAAGAAACAAAGTTCTTTTGAATGCCTTAGACTTTTGAATTTTTCTTGTAATAATTGTTGTAAACAATCTCTCCCCAAACACCCCTATTTATAGGAGAGGGCTAGGGTTAAGGGATAAAACATAATTAGGATTAATCAGAGAGTATTAGGTTTGAAATATATCCCTTAAACTAATTTTAAACACAAAAGACAAAATATAAAACAGCACAGAAAATAGCCGTTTACTGTTCAACGGCTAGTCCGGTCGACCGGTCGGGTCGACCGCTAGTTCAAAGAAAACGACCGTTGCCGGCTACGGTCGACCGGCCGGTCGACCGAAACAAACAGAGACTAAGGACTTACAGTCAGGCTCGTCCCGGTCGACCGTCCCGGTCGATCGTGAGACATGCACACTGATACGTGCATTGCCAGAACTACGGTCGACTTGACCGGTCGACCGGACAAGACTGACACAGGCACGGTCGACTGGTGCGGTCGACCGGCTCAGGCCAAAAATCATTTTTCAGACAAAATTTAGAGAAGATAAAAATTTTATCAGAAGATGTTTTAAATAGTAATTAGTTTAAAACATAAGCATGGATATATAGGCAGAGGATTTGTATCAAACTATTTTTTGTATAATTTATATGAAATAAACTTAGAAATAGGATGTGCGCAAAAACGTGTGTGTTAGAGCTTCAAACCTATTCACTATTCTTTAACAAAACTCTAAACCTATAAAACTAAAAACAAATCTTGTTGAGCAATCTTCAAGTCTTGAGCCATGCTATGCCTTGCTAGAGCCCCTTCTTCTATGTTCCTTCCTTGATATGCAATATGCCTTCTTTACTTCATGAAACCTAGAAGTTGTTGCAATAGCTAAGCAATGGCCTCCAAATATAGTACTAACCTGAAACTTATCTTAAACAAACTCATTAGTACCAAATAGCACTAATTTGGTTTGTCATCATCAAAACTCAATAAATTGAGAGTGTAACCTTTTGGGCCAACAGAAGAAAGTACGCTAATATGACATCATTTCTTCAGTTTGAAAAACAGCCTCTAGCACCGTTCGGAGTAGTTCCCACCCCAAGAGGAGAACTAAGAATGATCAATATAGACCCGCATTACTAACAAGAGAAGAGTCTTGTGCCTGTCCCCACACCTCAGGGAGAAATTATGTGGGTTCATCCCGACCTTATGGAAGGCCAACAGTGGACTACTGTTACCAACAGAAAGTCCAAAGGCAAAGCAAAAGCTTCATCCTGCAACGTGTTGTGTGCTTCTTCCCGGGAAGCAGAAACTGATGTTCCCTCAAAAACTGATTCGGAAGAGGAGACAATCGTCCTTACCGTAGAACTCAATAAACCGCTCGTGGTAGAAACTCATTCGGGTCAGTCATATTTAAAGAAGTATGACAAGATGGTGGCAAGCCCTCCTAAACCTACTGCAGAGTCAGCCAAGCCCTCCGCGAAGCAACCGGTGGAGAAGCAGAAAGAGTTTCAATTTTCTAAGGCTCTCCCAAAGGACAACGCAGAAGGATCCACAACACCTTACTGCTTTGACGTCCTGGCTCAATCGGATAATATCCCGGCTAGAATCACTCTTTACGAGCTCCTGAGACTATCAAAGTCAACAAGAGAAGCTCTGAGGGAAGCCCTAACTAATGCTGAGATTTTCATGGCCCAGATCCCAACTAGATCACAGGAGGAAAATGAAGAAGACTGCCCCATGCCTCCCAAAATGCTCCCCTGCATCACCTTCACGTCAGATGACGTGTAAGTCAAGGGGAAACATGATCGGCCCCTATACTTCACAGGGTACATTGAATCGTCTAAAGTGAGCTGCATTCAGGTAGATGCAGGATCCGCGTTGAACATCATGTCTCACCGAGTCATGTAGCACTTAGGGATTCCTACCCACCGATTGAGCGCCACCCAGACTATCATCTATGATTCAATGCCAATGGTACGCACCCAATGGGGAAGATAAAGCTCAAATGCCAGATCGGGGACCTAAAGTCTGAAGTGTCGACATACAATTTGCTGCTAGGACGACCGTGGATTCATCGTAATTCCATCGTCCCTCCACTCTCCATCAAGTTATGAAGTACATTGACGGAAGTGGGAAAGTCCGAACGTTGATTGCCAAAAGGCATCCGTTCAAGAGGATAGAGAACTATTTCACAAACTCCCTCCTATACCAAGACTCTCTAGAAACAAAGAGAACCTACAGCTAGAGGAACCAGACTCTGGTAACGAAGCTGACACTGAGCTAGAGATGGAAGAAAAGTGCATGTGGGAATTAAATCCACTTGTAACGAGCATTAATAAGCTCGATATTCATAACACCGCCGATAATGTAGGCGAATGGTATATTAATGAAAAGTTGAATTTGGCTTACTTTTCTGTGTTTGCTTCTAATTTAGTGCCGACAGACACTAGTACCGAGGTGGGTGATGACCCCTGGTCGGCAATGGATGCTTTGACATCATTGCATGTACCAATGAAGTCATCCCTCAAAACGTACCAAGATGTCGGTGATGCGCAAGAATCAGTATTCATAGTTCCAGCAAGATGGAGGGCCAAAAACTAATTCTTTTCAGAAGAATTGAGTCCGAATTCATGTCTCACAAAGACTCAGAAAGCGAGAACGAATCTCCTCAGTTCTCTCATTATGAGCCAGGTGTACTCAGAATGATGGAGAGGATGGGGTATGATCTAACAAATGGTCCTGGTTTGAACTTCGATAAAGGAAGAAGAACACTACTTCGATCTTTCATTCCGAAAGGGAAGACCCCTGACTATTACCATTGAACTCGCAGGGGTTTGGGTTATGTGTCAACTCCAATTCCGTTAGCATCTTGTAGACTATCAAAAAATTACTACAGACAAAGCCTCAGACGCGAACCTCCTAAACGCAGAGGTCGCGTTCTAATGCCAGACGCAGAGGTCGCGTTCTAATGCCAGACGTGGATCCCGCGTTCCAGCTTCTGACGCGGAGGTCGCCAGACGCAGACCTCGTATTCCAATGTCAGACGTGGAATCGCAAGACGTGGACCTCACATCCTTTGTCAGACACAGACCACAGCCAGCTCCGCGTTTCGACTCAAACGCAAGCCTAAGCAGCTCCGCGTTCCAACACAGACGCGAGCATGTGAGCTCCGCGTCTCAACATCAGAGTGAGGTCCGTGTCCAGCGCGAGACCCGCATTTTTGCTATAACTGAGCCACAAACTTGGTCAATTACACCCCATTTTCTCTCCACATAATGGGGAATAACTTCCATTATGGAGAGATTTAAGGAGTTGGTTACACCCCTGCCATGATGGAGAGATTAAAGGGGTTGGTTACACTCCTCCCATTATGGAGAGATTTAAGGGGTTGGTTACACCCCAATTCCTCTATAAATAGCTATGAATAGCTAGAGAAGGGAGGAGGCTCAGGGGGAAGGGGACCTCTTCTAAAAGGGCTGAGAAGGAGAGTCCCGATGGAGGAATCCAAGAAGCCATGGGCAGAGGAGGAGAGCTACCTCAGCAGAGTTCGGCCTCGAAGCTCTTGTAGCCTGAGAAGAGTTATAACTCTTTTTGTTAACTTGCTAAGTTCAAGTTCTTTAAATCTCTTTGAGATTCCATTACTGATAAGAGCTGTGCTACTCCATCAGTCGATCTAAAGAGAGGATCCACAAGAGAAACTTGACGTTCGGCTAGTCAACGAAGAACAAGATTCACTCTCCACCGCCACATGAAGAACCCAGCTTTAATAAAGAGGAGAATCAATCAAGAGATCCCCTCTCTTTTGTAATCAGATTGTATCCGTTGTAATCTTCTATTCAAGTAAAAGAATTTTGCAATTCTGATTTTTCTGACGCGTACAAAAGATGGCGACTCCGCTGGGGATTACTTTGTCGTTCTTAACCAACGAGAAAGTAGTGGCGCAAGCCGACGTCGGATGCTTGGATCCACAGTCGAATCGCTTATGATAGAATTCGATCAAGAGAAGTTGAACTCCCCCAAAGCTTCGGGAGTCTCCTGTGGAGACAACGTGGTCAGCCCCAATGTTTCTTCAGAGACCCGGCCATGACCCACGGTCAATATGGCAATGGAGACCAATCTACCGCCAACCTTCTATCAAGACACCGCTAGTTCGAAAGCTGGGGGTTCCCAATAACCTCTACGACTCAATCGGAATGCTGAGAGACGGCAAAAGTATCGCGCTCGTCGTCAGCAGATAGAAGTGGCTGCAACAGCACATATGGCCCGCGTCAATGTCTCCCACGAGACCTGCGAGGCCAATGAAGATGAAGGCCTGTTTCGTCGTACCTCTCCTCTCCAGATTCCTCAACTCCAGGTTACTGGGGATCCCAAACAACCCGTGAAGCGTAACCGGAATGTTGAGCGACGATAGAGACGGCGTGCACATCAACAACAGATGGAAAAAGCTGAAAAAGTCATCTGTTCAGCAGATATAGAAAGCGGGGCTTAGGCCCACGTTTCTTCTGAGCAGCACGAGACTCGCATCTCAGATCCTTAATGTGAGGTCTACATCTCTGTATCAGAACGCTAAGCCCGTTTCTCAGCAAAAATGCGAGGCCCGCGCTGTATCAAAACGGGGAGCTCATGCGGCTCGCATCTCTATATCGAAACGCGGAGCTCATGAGGCCCACGTCTCTATATCAAAACACGGAGCTCATGCGGCCCACGTCTCTATATCAAAATGCGGAGCTTATGAGGCCCGCGTCTCCATATCAAAACACGGAGCTCATGAGGCCCGCGTTGCTATATCGAAACACGGAGCGCATAAGGCTCGCGTTTCTGTAACTGAACACGAAGCCTGCGTTTCTATATTAGAACGTGAGGCTCGTGTTTCACCTCACAGACGCGACATTCAGCAATGCGAGATCTGCGTCTCCTCTCAAAAACGTAAGTGTCGCATCTTTGTGCCAAAACGCGAGACTCACGTCTCTTCTGCAGAGAACGAGCCTGTCGGCTTTGTTACCTTTGAATAGTTCATGAAGATTTCTACTGGCTCTACAAAGAAATGGGTTGATCTCGAGAAGCTCTTCCCTGATCAAGTTCAACACCATACCTCTGATCAAATAAGTACTCAAAGGGAACGCCGATATCCCTATAAGTTCCCCGCAGAGTTTATAAGTTATCTGTGGAACAACAATCTGACGCCTCCGACAGCTAAAGATAGAGGAAAAAAGTTGGCTTTTAAGCCCAACGAAAAATTCTTGACAACTCATCATGCTGAGGGGAATAGCATGGCTAGCCCAACTCAAACAGTAGTTGGTAAAGACACATCAAATCCGTTGATAGCTGAAGGTTTGTTAAAAACCTTGAGGGACCTGATCCCGCCTTTCCCTCCAAAATCCCTTACCAATTCCCATCTATGGAATGGTAGGACCACAAAAAAGCCCGTGACTATTTCCCCAGTGAAATAATCACAGATCAAACATGCCAAGTTAACATTATACCTCTGGCATATTCACTGTCAAGTTAATATTAAACCTCTAACAGTGATTTTTCTCAATTTTTCCAGTGGAATAAATTACAAATCGAACTTGTCATGTTAATACCACACCTCTGACAGTAAGGCTTTGAGCGGGGGTAAAATTTTAACTTGTCAATTCTCTTCAATAGAATGACAAGTCCACTCAAAATACTGTTATGTTCAAAATCACACCTCTAACAGTAGACAAATCCCAGTCAAGTTAACATCACACCTCTGACAAAAATTTCAACTTGTCAGTCCTCTTCAATAGGATGGCGAGTCCACCAAACTATGCAAATCGCAGAATATCCCGGTCAAGTTAACATCACACCTCTGACCAAACTTGCTCCAATCGCAAGACAAATCCCGGTCAAGTTAACATCACACCTCTGACCAAACTTGCTCCAATCGCAAGACAAATCCCGGTCAAGTTAATATTACACCTCTGACCAAAATTTTAACTTGTCAGTCCTCTTCAAAAGAATGGTAAGTCTACCAAACTGCTCAAATCGCAGAATCTCTCGGTCAAGTTAATACTACACTTCTGACTAAAGTTGCTCATACAGTAATATAAATCGTTGTTAAGTTAACACTACACCTATGATAGCGATTCTATCAATTTTCCCACCGGAAATGAGACATTCAATGCCAAGTTAATATTACACCTCTGGCATCTATTTCATTATTATGTTAATACTACACCTATGACAATGATCTTTCCTCGAGCTTTCTGTCCAAAGCTGAGATGTCAAATGCTAAGATAATATAACATCTCTAGCATTTACCTCACTGTTAAGTTAACATTACACCTATGACAGTGATCTCCTCGATTTTCTCAGTGAAAACGAGATCTTTCGATGCTAAGTTAAATATCACACCTCTAGCATGCATTTCATTGTTAAGTTAACATTACACCTATGACAATGATCTTCTTACTTTTGTACTGCTAAGTTAATATCACACCTCTAGCACACATCTTTGTCAAGTTAATATCACACCTCTGACAATTCAATTTGTTCAAATTGTAAACCTAAACCCGTCACGTTAACATTACACCTCTGACGGTAAAAATCTTCATGGATCTTCAACAAATCCAATCCCATTTGTCATTCTCCCCAATAGAATAATAGGTCCACTTAAGTTGCGTAGATCGCAAAATCAACGCTGTTATGTTAATATCACACCTCTAACAGTAACTTTTATTCCATTGATTTCCAGCAGAGTACTAGTCATGTTAACACTAAACCTCTGACGATAGACTTTGGCATAATCCCCAGCGGATCAAACTCCACTTGTTATTCTCATCAACAGAATAACAAGTTCACAAAACTTGTTCAAAACATAAGTCCAGATCTCACTGTCAAGTTAACATCACACCTCTGACAGTAACCTTCTAAAATTTCCCCAGTAGAGTTATTTAATTTGCCAAGTTAATATCACACCGCTGGCAATTAAAACTCTTTCAAAGAAGCTTTGAGCGTGAACTTCGCATCTCAAGTACAGAGCCGCGTCTCAATGAACTTAAGAGTTGCGTCTCAATAGTAAGTAAAAGCCGCGTCTCTACAGCAATGGAGAAGCACGTCTCTGCAACAATTGAGAGAGTCGCGTCTCAATTTTGGTGAAGTTTGCATCTTCACTTGACCAGTGTGCCAGAACTGCGTCTGTGAGAGCTGTGTCCTCTCTCTTCCCCAATACAAAGAGTATATCTCTGCTACTATAATTAGTTCAACAATACACTGGCAAAGGCAATTGATAACTCCACCGGTTCAACAGTACACTGACAATCAAATTATAACGATCTTTCTTGGAGGCTTCAAGCAGTTCAATATTACACTCACGAAGACCAGAATCCAGACAAGATCAAGCTCGGACTGCCTCTCAGAAGAATACCAGTTTGATTACAAGAAGTCCCGATTCAACTGAAGTCCAAAGTATTCCAAAATCCGTCTCAGTCAACCACGGAGTTTCGAAAACTTTGGAGGGGGTTCTATAGACTATCAAAAAATTACTACAGACAAAGCCTCAGACGTGAACCTCCTAGACACGGAGGTCGCGTTCTAATGCCAGACGCGGAGGTCGCGTTCCAATGCCAGACGCGAATCCTGCGTTTCAGCCTCTGACGCGGAGGTCGCCAGACGCAGACCTCGTGTTCCAATGTCTGACGTGGAGTCACAAGACGTGGACCTCGCGTCCTTTGTCAGACACAAACCTCAGCCAGCTCCGCGTTTTGACTCAAACGCAAGCCTAAGTAGCTCCGCGTTCCAACACAGACGCGAGCCTGTGAGCTCCGTGTCTCAACATCAGAGTGAGGTCCGTGTCCAGCGCGAGACCCACATTTTTGCTATAACTTAGCCACGAACTTGGTCAGTTACACCCCATTTTCTCTCCACATAATGGGGAATAACTTCCCATTATGGAGAGATTTAAGGAGTTGGTTACACCCCTGCCATGATGGAGAGATTGAAGGGGTTGGTTACATTCCTCCCATTATGGAGAGATTTAAGGGGTTGGTTACACCCTAATTCCTCTATAAATAGCTATGAATAGCTAGAGAAGGGGAGGAGACTCAGGGAGAAGGGGACCTCTTCTAAAAGGGCTGAGGAGGAGAGTCCCGATGGAGGAATCCAAGAAGCCATGGGCAGAGGAGGAGAGCTACCTCAGTAGAGTTCGGCCTCGAAGCTCTTGTAGCCTGAGAAGAGTTCAACTCTTTTTGTTAACTTGCTAAGTTCAAGTTCTTTAAATCTCTTTGAGATTATATTACTGATAGGAGCTGTGCTACTCCACCAGTCGATCTAAAGAGAGGATTCACAAGAGAAACTTGACGTTCGGCTAGTCAACAGAGAACAAGATTCACTCTCCACCGCCACATGAAGAACTCAGCTTTAAATAAAGAGGAGAATCAATCAAGAGATCCCCTCTCTTTTATTATCAGATTGTATCCGTTGTAATCTTTTATTCAAGTAAAAGAATTTTGCAATTGTGATTTTTTCTGACGCGTACACATCTGAGTCTGAAGAGTCATTATACCATAGTCACTCGTCTGGCACGTCATCATGGGAGTCAGAGGTTAGTGTGGCAACCTCTTCGGAGAACTTTCAGTAAACATGGTGTCAACAAGCCACCTGGAAGATGGAGATGAAGAAGTGATCCTGTCTGATACAGATCCTTAGATCAAACACCTAAATAATCTCTGGGATGATCACTTTGAACAACGCGAACCAGTCACGGAGGATAAAGTTACCCAAATTAATCTAGGAGATGAGGCTAATCTCAAGCCCATCTTTATAAGCGAAAGCCTATCATCCTCCGAGAAAGAAGATTTAATATCTCTTGTGCGGGAGTATATAAACGTTTTCGCTTGGAAATACGAGGACATGTCTGGGCTTGATCCTCGAGTGGCTATGTATCGCCTTAATATTAATTCAGACGTGAAGCCAGTCAAACAGCAACAGCGACGGTTTCGTCCAGAAATAATGGAAACAATCCAGACAGAAGTCAAGAAGCTTATAGACTCTGGCTTCATTAGGGAGGAGCAACACCCTGATTGGGTAGCCAATATCGTCCCCATTACCAAGAAAAATGGGAAGATCCAAATTTGCATCGATTTCTGTGATCTAAATGAGGCCTTTCTCAAAGACGAATTCCCTCTCCCAATCACGGATGTCATGATTGACAATACGTGCGGGTTTGAACGGATGTCCTTCATGGATGGATTCTCAGAGTTCAGTCAAATCAAAATGTACCCTGATAATGAAAAGCATACTTCTTTCAGGATACCACTGGGGGTATATTGCTATACTGTCATGCCCTTTGGACTGAAAAATGCTGGGGCAACATATCAGAGAGCTATGAATGCAATTTTTCGTGATCACATGCGTAAAACAGTAGAATGCTACGTTGACGACATTGCAGTGAAAAGCTGCATTATGAGCGACCATATAGCTAATCTGAAGACAGTTTTTAAAATCATGCGGGCACATCAGTTGAAGATGAACCCCACCAAATCTTTCCTAGGGGTAGCCAGCGGTAAATTCTTAGGGTTTGTGGTGACATCCAAAGGAATTCACCTAGACCCAGAAAAAGTCTGTGCCGTCCGAGAGATGCAACCTCAAAGGAATCTTAGGGAGCTTAGAGGATTGCAAGGGCGATTAGCGTACATCAGGAGGTTTATCTCAAATCTCTCCTGAAGATGCCAACCCTTCATCAAATTGATGAAAAAGGGCGTCTCATTCATTTGGGACGATGCTTGCCAACAAGCGTTCGAGGAAATCAAATGATACCTCATGCAACCACCTGTCCTTACAGCTCCGGTGTCGGGAAAACCTTTTTTGATATACGTTCGAGTGATGGATCATTCTTTAGGAGCTTTGCTAGCTCAGAATGATGATCAGGGACACGAGCAGGCAATCTACTATCTGAGCAGGACCATCATCGGAGCCGAATATCGGTATTACCCGATCGAAAAGGAATGTTTGGCGTTAGTGTTCGCCGTCCAGAAAATGCGGCACTACTTGGTGGGCCAGACTATAAATGTTATATCAAAAGTCAACCCTTTAAGGTTGCTTATGACGAAGCCATCGTCGCTAAATGGTCGACTGGCAATATGGGCCATACTGCTCTCCTAATATGAGATGCGCTTTCACCGCAAAATGCCGTAAAGGGACAAGCGGTGGCAGATTTTCTGGCTGAACATTCAGATCCAAGAGTGACCGACCTTTACGAGAATCTCCCAGATGAAGTTGCTGAAGTTTGTCAGACCCAGATGTCTTTCGAAGGATAAATATGGCAGCTCTTCTTCGATGGCGCATCAAGAACAGGCCCACGAGGGCATGTCATAGCAGGAGTGGGGGTAGTACTAATCTCTGCACAAAATTACGTGATCCCTCATGCATTCTTATTAACCGATCCATGCTCCAACAATGTAGCAGAATACAATACCCTCTTGATTGGAATGTAAATTGTCGATGAGATTGGCATTAAAAATCTCGAAGCATACGGTGACTCTAAACTCATCGTTAACCAAGTTCGCGGAGAGTACGAAGTCAGACATAAAGACTTAGTAACCTATTACAATGCAACTATTCACATGACCGTGAGGTTCAAAAACTTTTACATCAACCATTTACTATGCCAGCAAAATACGCACGCAGATGTACTGGCATCTCTCGCTGCCTCTTTAGCCCTTCTATCTAGAGTAGTAGAGAAAATACTGGTATACAGCCACAACTTGTATTGCCCAAGAACAGCTTTTGAAGATCACCAAAAGCCGATAGGAGACTGTCAAGTCAAAGAAGCTCTAGAAACTTCAATCGGTCTAGAACCTAGGGATTGGCGATTCCCGTACATCGACTGTGCTTTGTACGGCATCCTTCCTGATGATCCCAAAGAGGCAGCTGCCATTAGAGGGAAAGCCCCCAAACTCTATTATAATGCGATCACGCGTACACTGTACGCCGATCGCATGATGGGATCCTCCTCCGCTACCTGTCACAAAAGGAGTCACACGAAGTACTCAAAGAAGTGTATGATGGTATGTGTGGAGCTCATCAGCCCAGTCTGAAACTCAAAGATCGACTCCGAAGACTGAGATATTATTGGCCTAAGATGATCCCGGACGCCATCACTTACGCCAAACGATGTCACGCCTGTCAGGTTCATGGTGACTTCATCCATCAAGCACCAGGATATCTTCGCTCTGCAACCTCAACCTGGCCATTTGAGATCTGGGGAATGGACATCGTTGGCCCTATCAGCCCACCTTCATCCAAAGAACATCGGTTCATCTTAGCTATAACTGGTTACTTCTCTAAATGAGCTGAAGTTATTCCCTTGAGGGAAGTAAAGGCATCTAACGTGATCAAATTCGTTAAACATCACGTCATTTACCGTTTTTGTGTACCACAACGGATTGTTCATGATAATGGGCCCCAGTTCGTCAGCCAGGCTTTTCAGAAGTTCTACAACAAGTTCAGAATCCAGAGTGTGTCCTCAACGACATACTACCCAGCCGCTAACGGCCTCGCAGAAGCTTTCAACAAGACTATTGCGAAACTTCTTAAGAAATTCATCTTAAAAAGCCAACGTGACTGGGACGACAAGTTAGATGAATGCTTATGGGCCTATCAGATGACGGTTCGAACCCCGACGAAGGCTACACCTTTCTCCTTAGTATATGGGTGTGAAGTCGTACTCCCATTAGAAATCCAAATCCCATCTCTACGTGTCGCCTTGACAGTAGAGATGACAAATGAGGAGAAGCATCGATTGCGACTCCAAGAGCTGGAGGCTTTGGACGATAAACGCCTGCAAGCTTAATAGCAAATCGAGCTCTATCAAGCTCGAACTACCATAGCTTCCAAAAAGAAAGTCAAGGAGCGAACTTTTGAGAAAGGCGACCTTGTCTTAGCCGTCAAAAGACCTATGGTGATGACGCATAAGACCAAAGGAAAATTCTCGCTCAAATGGGAATGGCCATTTGTAGTAGAGCCGGTCTGCTCAAATGGAGCATATCGCCTCATAATCTCAGACGGTGATACGCTCATGATGCCAATCAACGACAAATTCTTGAAGAAATACTATCCTTGATGGCACTCTTCTCCTGATCAGGTTAATACTACACCTCTAATCGAAACTCCAAATCCAAGATGAATGCCAAAGAAAAGCTTTCTTCCTCTACTGGATCACTCAATCAGCATCAGGCTAATCAAAAGCTGATTATATCATGCTGCATGATGTAAATATTGAAGAAGGAACAAAATGCAAGACTTCGGTTTCAGCTTAGTCACTCTTCTATTGACATCCTATGCCTCAAATGGCCAAGGATAGAGGAAAATGTTGGCTTTCAAATCCAACATAAGTTTTCGACAACTCATCATGCTGAGGGAATAGCATGGCTAGCCCAACTCAAATGGTAGTTGGTAAAAGTACTCCAAATCCGTTGATAGCTGAGGGTTTGCTAAAAATCCTAATAGACTTGGTCCCATCCTCTCCTCTAAAATCTCTTACCAATTCTCACCTACAGATTGGTAGGGCCACAAAAATACCTGTGTTCATCTTTCTAATGAAATGAACTGAGATTTGTCAAGTTAATATTAAACTTCTGACAAATCAGATCTTTCAATCCTCAGTAAATTCAGTCAAGTTAATAATAAACCTCTGACAACGAAACTCATTAGAAATCATCGCTGTTAAGTTTAATACTATACCTCTCAAATTTCTCATGTCTCAGGAAGTCAACGATGGTCACGTTAATATTAAGCCTCTGACAGTTCATTTTACTCTCCACCCAAAATCTCCTACCAATTCTCTTCCATAAAAGGGTAGGTCTACAAATGCAATCATTGCTATGTTAACACTATACCTCTGACAATGAAAAATTTCAATACTCCCCAACGAGTGCAAACTTCACTTGTCTCTCCTCTACGTGGAGTCACAAGTCTTTAAATCCTTGTCAAGTTAAAATTAAACCTCTGACATTTCAAACTTCACTTGTCAAATCTCATCAATAGAATGACAAGTCCTCAAAATTGCTCATATAGCAAATCAACCACTGTCAAGTTAACACTACACCTCTGATATTCTAAATTTCACTTGTCAATTCTCATCAATAGAATGATAAGTCCTCAAAATTGCTCATATCGTAAATCAACTACTGTTAGGTTTACATCACACCTCTGACAAATTACTGTTAAGTTTAACACTACACCTCCAACAATGATTAATTTGCTGCCAAGTTTAATATTAAACCTCTGACAGTCACTTTCACTCAGACTTCTATATCGAAGCTGAGATGAGCGATGCTAAGTTTAACATAACACATCTAGCATCCAGTTCATTGCTAAGTTCAACAATACACCTATGACAATGATTTTCCCTCGAACTTTCCTATCGAAGTCGAGATGACTAATGCCAAGTTCAAAATTACACCTGTAGAATTACCTTCACTGTCAAGTTTAACATTACACCTATGACAGTGATGTTTTCAATCTTCCCAAATGAAACTGAAATTCCCGTTGAGTCAAGTTAATATCACACCTCTGACCCACATTTCTATCAAGTTAATATCACATCTCCGACAGTAATCTTAAGTTCTTGAAATAGAATTTTTCCCTAACTTTGACTTATTAAGTTAATTATCGCATTTTTAGTAAGTCAAGAGTTTCTACTTCTATGTGTCTGATTTTCAATGCAAAAAGAAAAAGAAATTCAAGACATATCAGAAGACAAAAAAAAGTGTCACTTTTATTTATATTCAAACATATGAAAGTGATACAAGACGCTCTCTTATAAAATAAGATTGAGTGTTACAATAAAGAAGTACAAAGAAGTCCCTCTCTCTCAACAAAAGGTTGCACTCACTCCTCAAGACATCTGCACCGCTCCAAATACAAGATGTTTGGAAGAGCGCAAAAGAAAGACCACTTTCTTCCTCCATTGGATCATATCACAGTTGATCAGTGTTGAGACGATCAGATGTTGATTACACCAAGATGCATGATGTAAACATTGAAGAAGCTCATCGCTAACTGAAAACAATGGTGTTTCTTGAGGTCGAAATGCATAAGAACATTCTGATTCCACCCGACCAACTGGTGTGGGCCGTAATCCTTCGTTGATGAACAACTCCACCACCAGAAAGTCATTTAATGAGCATGAGTTTTTCCTCGATGTCACTTCTGGCAGTAAGATTGGTGAAGGGATGATCCGAGACCTTACAAGTGATGTCTTCTTTCCGTGACCTGCAAGAGGACCATACCCACCACCATACCCACTGTGACCATGACAAACCCGGGGCATTGCTAGTGTGTCAAGTCCAATAGGGCCTTGACGGATGTCATTAACCGCGTGAATCCTCCTCGCCCATGAACAGGAGCTTTGATTCCCCGAATGCTTGCTAATCGAACAAGCTCGCTAGTCAAAATATTCTCCCAAGAGCCCAGTGAAGATGTGGAAGACTGACTGAGGCTCCCAGAACCTGCAAGAAATAAAAAACTAAAAAGTTCAAATTCTGTTAAGACAGAAACAGAAAATCTGAAGAGCAAAGCGATTGAAGTTTTGAACTTTAGACGCGGAGTTGGCCAGTACAGACCTGAATGCAGTTTGGTTTGAGACCCGCGTCCGAGATAAAAAGACACGATTTAACTCAGACGCAGAGGTCGCCACACCCGCATTTGAAAAATAAGGGTTGCCACATCTAATTCCAGAGGTCTCGAAAGAATTAAAATTCTTTAAGTCAAGAACCTCAAACGCGAACTTTGTATACAAAGCTCGCGTCTTAAGATCCAAGTACAAAGTTAGTTACACTCACGTTCAAAGGACTTGTAACTTAAATCAGCCAGATCTCTTCTGCAAGAAGCCTGAAAGACGTGACTTCTGATCGCAGGCGCATCAATCAGACTTCAAGAAGAGATCAAGAGATTGAGTTTCTTCAATGGACAGGAAGATGTTGAAGCCTACAAGATTGAAAGATTTTGATGGTGGATAACAAAGTAATACAGATGCATTTGGAGCTCTATCTCAAGCATTTTATACAGAGTTCTGATTGCTCAACCTCAGTTGAAGACTTTGGGCATTTTTGTGTATTTTTAGAATTATTGTTAAAAGCTTTGAGCACACACACAAATACCTATATAGTCGACTTGACCTCTAAGTATAGTTGACTAACTAATGTCCTAGTCGACTTGACAATTTCCCCAGTCGACTAAGTCCTACAAAAATATCCCAACTCTCTGTTTATTGTCTGTCATCAGAATTAGTCGACTTTCCCTAAATCCTAGTCGACTAACCCTTAAGATAGTCGACTAACCTTATTTATCTAGTCGATTAAAAACAATTTTCAGAAACTTATTATCCGTATCAGTCTAAGTATAGTCGACTTGACCCCTTTATTAGTCGACTAACTTTGGAAAATTTTGTTCTTATAGTCGACTAACCTCCATATCCTAGTCGACTAATAGCAGTTTCTAACTATTGTGCAGTTGGTAATTTCTGGTGTTTTATCCAACATTTTAAATTTCAAATTTGAATTGATAACTTCCCTAACTGACTATAAATTTTAGTTATAAATAGGGATGTTGTCCTAGGATCAATTCACCAATTCAAAACTCAAGTTTTCAGCCTAAAAACTCTGTTCAAAATTCTGTTTTTCTAAAAACCTATTTTCACTTTCTGTTTCTTCACCAATTTCTACTCTATTGTGAAGATTTCTAAAAGTCCACCTATAAGAGACCTTGTCCACAATCACATACAGATTCAAGACTTATAGGATCAATTGTAATCATTCAAAGAGGAGCATTGTACAAGGGCATCTTCTTGGAGTAGAAGAGAAGTTGTACAAGGTGTTTGTCTTCTTGGTTGTAAAAGGAGTTGTACACATTTGCCAAAGGGTGTTTGGTCAAGTGGTGTACAAGGTATTGGTTTTGGGTGTATCCAAATTAGGAAAGAAAAATCTCAAGCGGATTACTTAGGGACTGAACGTAGGTCACAAAGACCGAACCAGGATAAATCTCTTGTCTTTGCGTTTGCATTTTTCTGAGTTTTATCTTGTGAATTTTTATTTTCTGCAAGTAGTTTTATTTAAAATTTTATAAATACTATTCACCTCCCCTCTAGTGTTTGTGCTGATTGAATATAGATCCTACACTTGGTATCAGAGCAAGGATGGCAACGGAGTTCCCTTCATCACAATTCAAAGAAGGACATTCTACACAATGTCCACCGCTATTCAATGAATCCAACTACAATTATTGGAAGTGTAGAATGAAGATTTACTTGCAATCACTCAACTACGAACTATGGAACATAGTAGAAGCACCATACACCAAGCCAACAACCAACTACACCGCTTGGAGTGAAGATCAAAAGAAGAATGCGAACCTTGATGCTAAAGCGATGAATGCTTTATTCTGCGCCTTAACCAAAGAAGAATTCAACCGTGTGTCAACAGCCACTTCTGCAAATCAAATATGGCACACTCTACAGGTAACACATGAAGGCACAAATAAGGTTAAAAAGTCTAAAATTTCTATTCTTGTTCACAGGTTTGAACTTTTCAAAATGAAGGAGAATGAAACCATCTCAGAAATGGTTACAAGGTTCACCGACATAACAAATTCCTTAGCAACCCCTTGAAAAGAAATATACTCAAGTCGAAAAAGCTCGCAAGATCCTTCGTGCACTCACACCAGATTGGGAGAAGAAGACTACTGCAATAGAAGAAGTGAATGATCTCTCCATAATGTCATCAAAAAACCTTATTGGTAATCTAATGGCATATGAAGTGCAACTCGAAGATAGAAAGAAGGACGAACAACAACTTTAATCTAAGAAGAAAGTACTTGCCTTTCATACATCCTCAGATATGGACAATTCAGATGACGATGAAGAGGAGATGGCGATGCTTTCAAGAAAATTCAAAAGATTCTTAAAATAAGGTAAGTTTAAAAAGAATAAAGATACTAATGATAATCCTATTTGTTTTAAGTGTAACAAATCAGGTCACATAAATAAGGATTGCCCATTGATGAAATCAAAAGGACACTTCAAGAATTTCAATAAATTCAATAAGAAGAAGAAAGCCTTCCAAGCAACTTGGGATGATAACGACTCATCTTCCTCTGACAAAGAAGAAGCCACTGAAACTGCTAATATCTGCTTCATGGATTAAGAAGATGAGGTACAAGATTATGATGAATTATTAGAAGCATTTAATGAACTTTTTAATAATTTCAAAAATGAAAAGATTAAGAATAAAGTTTTAACAAAGAAAAATGAAAGACTCAACAATGAAAATGTAATTTTTGTGTCTCAAACATCTTCTTTAAATTCTCAAAAGATGATTTTGAAAAAGTTATTTCATCTTTTAAAAGGGATAATGAAATTTTCTTAAAAGAGAATTCTATGCTTAAAAAGAAACTATTTCTTTAAATTTTAGAATTACTATTTTAGATAAAGAAATGACTAGTTTCAAAGTTAAGTATGAAGAAATTTTAAAAATGTGACAAAATTTAATAAAGGAAAAGAGAATTTAAATGATTTATTATCTTATCAAAAGATATCAAATAATCATCTTGGTCTTGGTTTCTCAAAAGATAAGATTTACAAACCTACACATGTTGGTCTTGAATTTTCAAAAACTAATTTTGTAAAATCTATACATTATAATAATAATCCATATAATTCTTTTGTGAAAAGAAATACTATTTAAAAAAGAATTAGATGCAAATATATATGAATTCTTAAAAATCTAAATAATGTTGCTAAAAATACTTATATTTGTAGGGTGTTTAAAGATCACTAAAAGACAAGTCACAAAAAAGCAGAGTTCCAAGCTCTGGACACAGGGCTAATTATAGCCATCAAAGCCGCACCAGGACGCGAGGATCAAAATCTGCGTCTCAGCTATCACTGCAGCACCAAGACGCGAGGGTCGAAACCCGCGTCTCAGCAGCACTGCAGCACCAAGGCGCGAGGGTCGAAACTCGCGTCTCAGCAGCACTGCGGCACCAAGGCGCGAGGGTCGAAACCCGCGTCTCAGTTATAACTGCCCTTATTATGGAGTCAATCACTGCCACATAACGGGGAAGTTAACCCCCATTATGGAGCGTTTTAGGGGGCATGTTCACCCCTGAAACCTCTATAAATAGCCCCGTTGCTATGGAGAAAGGGTCGGTCAATTAGATCTTGACTTAAGATTTTCCACAGAGAAGGAAAGAGAGTTCAACTCTTCAAGTAACTTGCTGCGTACAAGTTAATCTTTGCCTATAATCTTTTTGAGATTTCTACCATCCAAAGAGAAGATCCCCAAAAGTTCTTGACGTTCACCCGGTCAACGGAAAATAAGATTCACTTTCCACCGCCACCTGAAGAACCCAGCATTAAACAAAGAAAAGATTCAAGACTCAATATCCTCCCTCCCTTGTAATCGGAGTATAAGTCCGTTGTAATTTTTCAATTGATTCAAGAAAATTTTACACGAATTTTTCTCCCACCAAACAAGAGATGGCGACTCTGCTGGGGACTACCTTCTCCACTGACGAGCAAGTGGTGGCGCAAGGTGACGTCATTTACATGGGAAAAACGGTCGAATCACTTGTCGTGAAATTCGACCAAGCAAAGTATGAAGAGTTCCTTTCTTCCGGCTCCAAGAGCCCAACGGCCCGTGCCTACCGCAGGGTCTCTACGGGGAAATGCCCCGAAGCCTGCCCTGAGATTCTCTCAGACGCGGCAGCTCCGAAGGATGTTGTGGTCAATCGCGCCAGGCGTAACACCCGCGCCACCGTCTCTGAGGAGACCCGCGTGGTCAACTTTTCTGGTGTTCAGTCTGTCCATCCCCTTCCTCAGCACCAGGTCGTCGGCGGTTCCATTCCACCCCCACGATGGAACCGGAACACTGAACGGCGGCAGAGAAGGCGTGCGCGTCAACTACAAGTTGAAACGACCGACTGCCCAACGAAAGTAGGACGCGAGGCTCAGACCAGCATACCACATTCGAGACGTGAAGTCCGCTTGGCAGCCCAAACGTGAGGTTCAGCAAGCAGGCTCCTCGGAAGCCCCACTCCCCAGACGCCAAGGCGAAGCTCGCGTACCTTGTCAAGTACAAGAGGCACGCGCTTCTAGGCATGGGGCCCAGCAGCCCTGCAATTTTCAAGCGTCTCTGCCCAAATGCAATTATCAGCAACGTGAGAGCTGCATCTCTCATCAGCAGAGACGCCAAGCTCACGCTCAGAAGCCGCGAGCAAGAGCTGCGTTCATGCGCTCCGCGTCTCTGAACCCTGCGTCCCAGCTGTACAAAGTAAGGATGTCTCCCGCCCTCGACGTTGCGAGGCTAATCTCTTTGATCCTCCTCTCACGGATCTAAGGGATTATTTGACAAGAAAGAGAAGTGCTAATCGAATCACTTCACCATGTTGCTGTGAACGGCTTATCACAATGCTCTCTGAGTGCCGTTGCAGCTCAGATGCAAACCAGCAGTCTCTAGTCAGACAACTGACCCTGATTCCCCGATCAGCTAAAAGAAGTCGTTCCCATAGAAGGAGGGTCTTCTCTGATACTGAGTATCCCGAGCTCACTGCAAACATGGCGAGCAGGAGAAGGGGAAAGCAAACTGCAGTCAGCTCTGATGAGTCTGACACCGAACCGGAAGGAGTGTACCGACACACCCGCACTCGGACTGGGGCAATCTCCCCGATTGACTACAATGCTCTAACCCGGGGCATTGAGGTGAATGACTCGCATTCCGTTATTGCAGAGTCACAGGCTTCAAACTCTTCTATAGAGAAAGAGGCCTTTATATACATGACCAGTACTCCTGAGGAGACCGCTAAGCGTTTGGAGCAGCAAGCCCAGGTTCAGAGGGAACAATTCGAGTGATTCGTGCTCAGCAAGAATCTATCAACTCCCTCAAGCAGATGCTCGCACAGTTGCTTGAAGACAAGAGGAAGTCAACCGACAAAGCCTCCTCTAAAAAGTCTAAAGGCAAACGAAAGGAGGGGAAAGCTCATCTTCTGTACGTATAGAGGAGAAAGAGCAGCCTACTTCTGGTTCATCTAAATCCTCGTTACAAGGAAAGGACGACCGAGACCATGGAAGGGTTCATTCTAAAAGAATGAATCAATTGGAGCAACGTCTTGAGGCCCTTACTAACCGGAAAGGCCTGCAAGAAGCAGGGGTGATCCGACCATATCCGACGGAGTGGGACCTTGTCCCATACCCTCCCAAGTTCAAGGCTCCGACCCTCCAAGCTTTTGATGGGAAAGGTTCACCGAACTAACATATCTACTACTTTAAGTCTCAAACAGGGAATGTGGTAGATAACGATGCCATCTTGGCAAGTTTGTTCATCGGTACCCTGAAAGGGCTTGCCTTTGAATGGTTTATGAAACTCCCAGAAGGCTACATTAAGAACTGGGGCGATTTGGAGAAGCTCTTCCTAACGCGCTTCTGTTGACCCAAGAGGTTACACTCTCCATTTGTTTAGAGTTTTGATGATAACAAAATACTTAAGAGCTATATTGGTACTAATAAGTTTGTTCAAGATGAGTTTCAGGTTAGTACTATTTTGAAGGCCATTGTTTAGCTTTTGCAAGACTTTCTTGGTTCATGAAGCAAATAAGGCAAAAGGCACTAGAAGGAATGATCATAGAAGAGAAGGTCTAGCATGGCATTGGATTCAGTTTGGCTCAAGAGACTTCATTAGTCTTGTTTTTAGTTTTATAGTTTTGTTAAAGAGTAATGGATAGGTTGAAGCTCAATATTCCTACACACACGTTTTTACGCACATGTCTTTTCTAAAAATTTCTCCTATAAATATATACAAAATATTTTTAAATAAAGTTTAATACCTACAAACTCAATTTTGTATTTATACCTGGTAAGGAAAAGTTCTATTTTGAAAAACCATCAAAATCCCTTTAAAAATATTTTCTAATTTCAACTTTTGACCTGAGCCGGTCGACCGCCTCTATGTCAGGTCAGATCAGTCGACCGATCGGTCGACCGGGAATCGACCGTTGGGTGCGTGCATGTGTGCACGTTTACCGGACGATCGGACGGTCGACCGGACCCCCTACGGTCGACCGACCTTCGGCCGACTGTAAGCATGCTACTCTCTATTTGTTGCGGTCGACCGAGCGGTCGACCGTGGGCCGCAACGGCTCTTTTTATTTGAAACCCGGTCGACCGGCCAGTCGACCGAGAGTGGGTTTTCTACCATAACAGCTAGTTTTTAAAAACATGTTTTAATTCATTCTTTTTCGTTTCTAAACAAATTTTGGGGATATTTTATGGGTCAAATACTTCCTAATTACTATTATATGAGTTTACTCTTTAAACCCTAGCTCTATCCTATAAATAGGGGTGATTAGGGTTGTAGGATCAACAACAAGCATTGGCAAAATATTCAAAGTTTTCAAAGGCTTTCAAAAGAGTTTGGTCCTTTGTTTTTTGTGCTGAAGAATCTCTCATTCCTGAAGTTTTAGTTTCAAAACTCTCTCAAGTTCTTTTTCTTTTTCACTTATAATATTTGAGCTTCAATTCTAACCATTGTTCTACAGGGTTCTTGTAAGGGAAAGAGGCTTTTGCAAAAGAGAGTTTGTGGTCTTTTGATCACCAAGAGATACTTGTATTCGAGATTGTGGAGTTGGGTACTCCATTGTGATTGTAACTCTTTGTGAAGTTATAGTGGTTAGAAATCCTTCTGGGAAGGCGGGGACGTAGAGCTGGGTGCTCGAACCTCGGAAAAATTCTTGGTGTTTGCGTTTGGTTTACTTGCTCTTATCTTTTGCACTATATTCTTGCTTTAATTACTTGCTTCAATTCCTTGCTCTATATATATTCATTGCTTTATTCACTTGTTGCATATTCATTTTGTCAATCAAATACTCATACAATAAGATTGCATTGCATACCTCAAACTCTTATCAAGAGGAATCATGAGGAAGGAGTTCAGAGCCCTTCACGGGGTATTCGGCTTCTAGTCTTGTTTTGGATGATTGTTGCATCATAGATTTTTAAATTGTGCATTGATTAGCATTATCACCTATTCACCCCCCTCTAGGTGATTTCAGTTGGTATCAGAGCTAGGACTCTAGTTTGTGGCCTAACATCCTTAGAGAGATCCTAAAAATTTGCTAATCACTATTTGCATTCTTTCATTCATACACTAATAAATATGGTCGACAACATTAAGACCCCTCCTAAATTTGATGGACTCAATTTCCCCATTTGGAAGGTTAGGATGACTATCTTTCTACAATCTTTAGGTAGCTTAGTTGCTAAATCCTTGACCAAGCCCTATGTTAGACCTGATAGTGAGGAGAGCGCTTGGTCCGACTTTACCTATAAAGAATATGAGGCTAATTCTAAGGCCCAAAATTCCCTTCTCACCGCCTTGAATGAGGATGATCTTATACGGCTTATACACTGTCAATCCGCCTATGAGATTTGGCAACATTTGTTGGTCACTCACGAGGGGACATCACAAGTCAAAAGAGCCAAAATAGATCTCTTGAGGTCCCAATATGAAAGTTTCAAAATGCTTGAAGATGAGTCTATTGATTCTATGATTACAAGGTTTACAAAGATTACTAGTGCTCTTTCTTCTCTAGGTGACGATATAAGCAATGACCAAAAGGTGCGAAAAGTGATTCGAGCTCTTCCTTCATCATGGGAGATAAAGGCAACCACCTTAAAGGAGTTGAATGATAAAGATGAAATAGATCTCATAAGTCTTATTGGAAACCTTAAGACTCATGAGATGGAAAAGAAGGCAAGAGAAGAAGCGGTACCTCAAAAGAAGAAGTCCATAGCCTTCAAGTCTTCCTCCACAATTGACGACAATGAAGAAGATGAAGAAGATGATGAGGAGCTATCTCTCCTAGTAAGAAATGTGAAGAGGTTGTACCGCAAGAACAAACTCAACTTTAGAAGAAAATTGGAAGGAAGGAGGAGAGAAGAATCATATGCTACAATTGCTGCAAACCCGGACATATCATGGCCGATTGTCCCGAGTTCAAGAAAAAGGTGACTTCCTCCTTAAAGCAAAAGAGGGCGGTTGAAAAGAAAGCATACAAAGCCACTTGAGATTCGGAAAGCGAGTCCGAAGATGAGGTGGACACGGCAAATATGTGTTTCATGGCAAACATACCCAAGGTAACCTCTCAACCTTTTGATGAAGAAGATGAATTAAGTAGAGAAATGCTTGTACATGCTTTTGTTGAACTTTCTGAAAGCTATGATGATAAAAAGGTAGAATGCTCAAAATTGAAAAAGGAAATTATTTTTCTTAAAAATCAACTTGCTATTGTTTCACAAGAAAAGAATGAAATTTCTTCCAACCTTGTTTCAACAAAAAGAGAATTTGAAGCTTATAAAGTTGCATGTAAAGCAAAATTTTCAAAAGTTGATAAAAATGAATTTTCTTTATTAAAAACTAGAATTGTTGATTTTGAAAATGTTTTAAAAGATTGTGCTTTTAATACTAAGAAATTAGAGGATATGTTTTCAAAGAAGCACACTCCACATGTTAAGAATGATAAAACAACCCATGCTAAAAATGCTCATCATGTCAACACTTCTCATATTAAAGCTACTCATGCTCACAAGTTACATGCTAGTAAGCCACACACTCATTATGCAATTAAATATGGTAGAGTTTATAGATGTACTTATTGTGATAAAAATGGCCATTTAGCTAAGTTTAGCTATAATCAAATTAATAGAACAAATAATCTTGTGTGGATCCGTGATACTAACTCTTTAGGACCCAAGAAAATGTGGGTACCAAAAGCTCTAAAGTTTTTTATGTAGGTACACACTAAGGCTCCAAGACGTAAAGAGCGGTGGTACCTTGATAGTGGTTGTTCAAGACATATGACATGGGATGTCAACAACTTTACAACCCTATTAAGGTATGTTGAAGGTGGCACCATCACCTTCGGAGAAGACTCCAAGGGCACTATCATCGGTATAGGTAACATTCAAATTGGTGCATCTCCTATTATAGAAAATATTATGCTTGTTGATGGACTTAAACATAACTTGCTTAGTATAAGTCAACTTTGTGATCGTGGTCTTAAAGTTGTTTTTGATCTTGCAAAATCTTTGATTGTAAAACTAATGATTGTATTCTCACCGGTTTTCGTGATAATAATGTCTATATCATTGACATGCTTAATTTGGATTGTTCTACTAAATGCTTTAATGTTTTTGATGAGACTTCTTGGCTTTGGCATAGAAGATTAGGACATGCATCTTTTGATCATCTTGCTAGGATTAATTCTAAGGAATTGGTGAAGGGTATTCCTTGCTTGAAGTTTGAAAAAGACCGCATTTGTGGTGGGTGCCAACTTGGGAAACAAACCAAGTCTATTTTCAAACCAATCAAGGATATCATGTCAACTAGGCCAATAGAATTAATTCACATGGATCTTTTTGGACCAACTAAAACTAAAAGTTTAAATGGTAGTAGATATGCATTTGTTTTGATTGATGATTTTTCTCGATTTACTTGGGTTTTCTTTTTGGAACACAAAGATCAAACTTTTTCACATTTTAAGATTTTTCGAAAAAGGGTTGAAAAAGAAAAAGGTTTATCGATTTTGAAAATAAGAAGTGATAGAGGTGGTGAGTTTGTTAACCAACTTTTCATGACTTATTGTGCTGAAAAGGGAATTAAGCATGAAATGTCATGTCCTATAACTCCACAACAAATGGAGTAGTTGAAAGGAAGAATAGAACACTTCAAGAGATGGTTAGGACTATGATAAGTGAATATGACCTCCCTCAATATCTATGGGCCGAGGCCGTAAACACCGCATGCTACATATCAAACCGTATTTATTTGTGTAAAAATTCTTTAAAGACTTCTTTTGAAATTTATCATTCTAGAAAACCTAATGTTTCATATTTCAAAGTTTTTGGATGCAAGTGTTTTGTTTTGAATACTAAAGATAACTTGGGTAAATTTGATGCTAAGGCTTATGAAGCAATATTTGTTAGATATTCTACTACTAGCAAAGCTTATAGAGTATTCAATAAATCTTCCCTTACCATTGAAGAATCCATGCATGTTAAATTTGAAGAATCTAATGTTGTTATTGAGAATGTTGTAGAGTTTGACTCATTAGGTGAGGACATGGAGAAGCTATCCTTGGAGAACTCACCCATTCAAGAAGAAAAGGAAGAATCCATTGGTGATGTTCAAAAGGATAAAGAGGAAAGCTCTCAACCGCTTTCTAAAGATTGGAGATATGCTACAAATCATCCCAAGGAATTCATCATAGGTGATGTATCTAAAAGGGTAACAACTCGCTCCAAACTCCATGACTTGTGTGGTAACTTTGCATTCATTTCTCATTTTGAACCTAAAAACATCCTCGAAGCCGAGGGTGACTCATATTGGTTGCTAGCTATGCAAGAAGAGCTCAATCAATTTGAGCGTAACCAAGTTTGGCACCTTGTTCCTAGACCCCACGATAGACCAATAATTGGTACTAAGTGAATTTTTAGGAATAAGATGGATGAGTAGGAAATATTATTAGGAATAAAGCTAGGTTAGTGGCCCAAGGTTACACTCAAGTTGAAGGAATTGACTTTGAGGAGACCTTTGCACCCGTAGCACGGCTTGAAGCCATACTGATGACACTAGCTTTTGTATCTTTTAAAAATTTTAAACTTTTTCAAATGGATGTAAAAAGTGCATTTTTAAATGGTTTTATAAATGAAGAAGTTTATGTTGAACAACCTCCCAGTTTTGTTGATCATGTTCATCCTAATTTTTTTTTAAACTTGATAAAGCTTTGTATGGATTGAAGCAAGCTCCAAGAGCTTGGTATGAAAGGCTTTCTAGTTTTCTCATTTAAAATGATTTTGTTAAAGGCAAAGTAAACACAACATTATTTACTAAGCATGTTGATAATGACATTCTTATAGTGCAAATTTACGTTGATGATATAATTTTTGGTTCTACTAATGAGCTTTTGTGCAAGGAATTTGAAAAGTGTATGCAACGTGAATTCGAAATGTCTTCAATGGGTGAATTAAACTTCTTTCTTGGACTCCAAATCAAGCAAATGTGGGATGGGATATTCATATGTCAAGCCAAGTATGCAAAGAAACTCATAAAGAAATTTGGACTTGAAGGTTCGAAAGCTTGCAACACTCCCATGGCAACTACAACCAAGCTTGATAAGGATGACCAAGGTAAATGTGTTGATATTAAGTTGTATAGAAGCATGATTGGTAGTTTGTTGTATTTAACGGCAAGTAGGCCGGATATCATGTTTAGTGTGTGTCTTTGTGCTAGATTCCAATCATGTCCTAAAAAGTCTCATCTTATTGCGGTAAAACGCATCATTCGTTATATTAAGGGCACAATTGGAATGGGTCTTTGGTATCCAAAAACCAGAGATTTTTCAATGACGAGTTATTCGGATGCCGACTATGCGGGTTGTAGAGTGGATAGAAAGAGTACTAGTGGGACATGTCAATTTATTGGTAATTGTCTTGTTTCATGGTCCTCTAAGAAATAAAATTCGGTAGCACTCTCAACCGCTGAGGCGGAGTATGTTGCAGCGGGGGCTTATTGTGCACAAGTCCTTTGGATGAAACATACTCTCCTTGATTATGATTTGCATTATGACCATATAAAAATATTTTGTGATAATACCAGTACTATACATATGACTAAGAATGCAAATCAACATAGTAAGACCAAGCACATTGAGATTAGGTATCACTTTCTTAGAGATCATTTTGAGAAAGGTGATATAGAGATTGATTATGTTTCTTCGGATTTGCAACTTGCCGATATTTTCAATAAACCACTTGATTTTGATAGATTTTCCTTTATATGTGGTGAACTTAATGTTTGTGTTATTGAATAGACTTGTTTTTCTTGTTTCTTTATCCCTTTTTGATGTATGACAAAAAGGGGGAGAAGTATAATATGCGTATGGTTTTAGTTTTTTGCAAGTTTTTGCAAAGTGTGTTTTTATGAATTCTTGTATATGAGTTCTAAGTTTATATGGTTTTGTGTTTTCAAGTTTTGTGTTTTATGACTCATGATTCTTAGTCTCATGGTTTTTTGATTGCAATTCAAATTGCTTTTACTTGTTTAATATAGCATAATTTTAGGGGGAGTTTTTACCTCTCTTTTATCTTGTTTATATAGCCTATTTGTTTTGTCATCATCAAAAAGGGGGAGATTGTTGGCCAAGAGGTTACACTCTCCATTTGTTTAGAGTTTTGATGATAACAAAACACTTAAGAGCTATATTGGTACTAATAAATTTGTTCAAGATGAGTTTCAGGTTAGTACTATTTTGAAGGCCATTGTTTAGCTTTTGCAAGACTTTCTTGGTTCATGAAGCAAATAATGCAAAAGGCACTAGAAGGAATGATCATAGAAGAGAAGGTCAAGCATGGCATTGGATTCAGTTTGGCTCAAGAGACTTCATTAGTCTTGTTTTTAGTTTTATAGTTTTGTTAAAGAGTAATGGATAGGTTGAAGCTCAATATTCCTACACACACGTTTTTGCGCACATGTCTTTTCTAAAAATTTCTCCTATAAATATATACAAAATATTTTTAAATAAAGTTTAATACCTACAAACTCAATTTTGTATTTATACCTGGTAAAGAAAAGTTCTATTTTGAAAAACCATCAAAATCCCTTTAAAAATCTTTTCTAATTTCAACTTTTGACCTGAGCAGGTCGACCGACCGGTCGACCGACTCTATGTCAGGTCAGATCAGTCGACCGACCGGTCGACCGGGAATCTGACCGTTGGGTGCGTGCATGTGTGCACGTTTACCGGACGACCGGACGGTCGACCGGACCCCCTACGGTCGACCGACCTTTGGCCGACTATAAGCATGCTACTCTCTGTTTCTTGCGGTCGACCGAGCGGTCGACCGTGGGCCACAACGGCTCTTTTTATTTGAAACTCGGTCGACCGGCCGATCGACCGAGAGTGGGTTTTCTGCCATAACGGATAGTTTTTAAAACACGTTTTAATTCATTCTTTTTCGTTTCTAAACGAATTTTGGGGATATTTTATGGTTCAAATACTTCCTAATTACTATTATATGAGTTTACTCTTTAAACCCTAATTCTATCCTATAAATAGGGGTGATTAGGGTTGTGGGATCAACAACAAGCATTGGCAAAATATTCAAAGTTTTCAAAGGCTTTCAAAAGAGTTTGGTCCTTGGTTTTTTTGTGCTGAAGAATCTCTCATTCCTGAAGTTTTAGTTTTAAAACTCTCTCAAGTTCTTTTTCTTTTTCACTTATAATATTTGAGCTTCAATTCTAACCATTGTTCTACAGGGTTCTTGTAAGGGAAAGAGGCTTTTGCAAAAGAGAGTTTGTGGTCTTTTGATCACCAAGAGATACTTGCATTCAAGATTATGGAGTTGGGTACTCCGGTGTGATTGTAACTCTTTGTGAAGTTATAGTGATTAGAAATCCTTCTGGGAAGGCGGGGACGTAGAGCTGGGTGCTCGAACCTCGAAAAAATTCTTGGTGTTTGCGTTTGGTTTACTTGCTCTTATCTCTTGCACTATATTCTTGCTTTAATTACTTGCTTCAATTCCTTGCTCTATATATATTCATTGCTTTATTCACTCGTTGCATATTCATTTTGTCAATCAAATACTCATACAACAAGATTGCATTGCGCACCTCAAACTCTTATCAAGAGGAATCACGAGGAAAGAGTTCAGAGCCCTTCACGGGGTATTCGGCTTCTAGTCTTATTTTGGGTGATTGTTGCATCATAGATTTTTAAATTGTGCATTGATTAGCATTATCACCTATTCACCCCCCTCTAGGTGATTTCAGCTTCTTTGAAGATGACTCGAAGGTCACCATGCCAACCCTTTTGGCCACCAAATAGCGAAAAGGAGAGTCCGTTAAGTCATTCGTAGAAAGATTTCAGAATATAACACTCCGATGTCCAAGCGGTATGACCCAGGTCACCCTGGTAGAAACATGCCGCCACAATCTACAAACTTCACTCCTCGCCCGAATAGGAGTTGCCGAAAGCCACACCTGAAAGCAGTTGATCCAACAAGGTGAACAGGCTGAGGAAATTATCGCCCGAGTTAGGGCACAAGAAAACAAACCCAGACCTGAGAGGTTAACAAGGCGCGCGCCAGACACATCTTTCCAAACAAAAAGGAAGGATAACTTGGCGACAGAGACCAAGCCCCCCGTCAAACCTCAACCGGTCAAGGGGAGTGGCTCTTCAAGCCAACCACGCGCCAGCAAGCAGTATTCCTTCAAGGATGAACATGTCGACTCGCTCTTCAAGTTACTCAACAAGAGCAACAGACTGAAGCTTCCTGAAGCTAGGCGCCCTGATGAAGTCGGTAAAACCGATAATCCCAACTACTGCTTGTATCACAGGATGCTGGGACACCCCACCAAGTGCTGTTATGTCTTCAAGGACATCCTTCAAGCTCTGATTGACGCGGAGGTATTAAAACTCCGTCCAGAGCAGAAGAAGGTGACGGTCAATATGACGTCATTTCTCCAGTTCGGAAGACAACCTCCAACGCCCTCTAGGGTAGTCCCTGTCCCAAGAGGAGAGCTGAGAATGGTCAATTTCACAGACCCTCACCAGCAGCAAGAGAAGGGCTTGGTACCTGTTTCCACACTTCGGGGAGAAGTCATGTGGGTTCATCCCGGCCTTGTGGATGGCCAGCAATGGACCACTGTAACCAGCAGGAAGTCCAAAGACAAAGCTAAAGCCTCATCCTGTAATGTGGTATGTGCCTCTTCTCGGGAAGCAGAGACTGATGTTCCCTCGCTGACTGATTCAGAAGAGGAAACAATAGCTCTGGCCACAGAACCCAACCAACTTGTGGCAGAAACCCGTTCAGGACAGTCATATTTGAAAAAGTATGACGAAATGGCGGTAACTCCTCCAAAACCCGCTGCAGAGTCAGCCAAGCCTTCCACAAAACAACCCGTGGAAAGACAGAAAGAGCTTCGATTCTTCAGAGTCCTCTCAAAAGACATCGCGGAAGGATCCGCAACACCTTATCGCTTCGATGTCCTGACTCAATTGGCCAATATCCCGGCCTGAATTACTCTTTATGAGCTCCTTAGGCTATCGAAGTCAACCAGAGAAGCTCTACAAGAGGCCCTCGCTAATGCTGAGGTTTTCATGACTCAGGTGCCAATCGGACCAAAGGAGGAAGATGTAGAGGATTGCCTCCATACCTCCCAAAATGCTCCCTGCATCACCTTCACAGCAGAATATGCAGGTCAAAGGGAAAATGATCGACCCCTGTACTTCACAGGGTATATTGGATCATCTGAGGTGAACCGCATTCAGGTAGATCCCTGGTCTGCATTGAGCATTATGCCTCGCCGTGTCATGAAGCATCTAGGAATTCCTACTTATCGTTTGAGCGCTACCCAGACAACCATTTATGGGTTCAATGCCAATGGAACCCGTCCAATGGGGAAGATCAGCTCAAATGCCAGATTGGGGACCTAAGGTCAGAGGTGACATGCTACGTCATCGATGCCGACACTTCCTACAATCTGCTGCTGGGACGACCATGGATTCATCGTAATTCTATCGTTCCCTCTACTCTCCACCAAGTCATGAAATACATCGACGGGAGTGGAATGGTACGAATGTTGATTACCGAAAGGCATCCGTTCAAGGGAGTTGAGAATTATTTCACAGATTCTCTCCTGTATCAGGACTCTGTGGAAACAGATGAAATCCCGCAACCAGAGGAGCCCGACTCTGGTAATGAAGCCGACACCGAGCCGGAAAAAGAAGAGTGCATGTGGGAACTAGATCCACTTGTAACGGGCATCAATAAGCTCGATGTTGATAATACCACCGATGATGTAGGCGGATGGTATATTAATGAAGAATTAGATTTGGCGTATTTCTCTGTATTTGCTTCTGATTCAGTGCCGTCAAACACTAGTACCGAGGTGGATGATGATCTCTGGTCGGCAATGGATGCTTTGACATCATTGCATGTACCAGTGAAATCGTCCTTCGAAACATACCGAGATGCTGGTAATGCGCATGAATCCATATTCGTGGTTCCAGCGAGACGGAAAGGCCAAAGACCAATTCTTTTAGGACGAGTTGAATCTGAACCAATAACCTGTGAAGAATTAGAAGGCAAGGAGGAATCCCCTCAGTTCGGTCATTATGAGCCAAAGGCACTCACAATGATGGGAAGCGTGGGGTATGATCTGACAAACGGACCAGGGTTGAATTTCGGCAAAGGAAGAAGAACGCTACTTCGATCTTTTGTGCCGAAAGGGAAAACCCCTGATTATTATCATCGGACTCGCAGGGGGTTGGGCTATGTATCAACTCCGATCCCATCAGCCTCTGACTTTGGAGAGTCATTGGGCCATGATTGCTCATCGGGCACATCCTCGTGGGAATCAGATGCTAGTGTTGGCAACATCTTCAGAGAACTTTCAGTGAACATGGTTTCAACAAGCCACCTGGAAGACAAAGGTGAAGAGGTAATGCAATCCGATACAGATCCTTGGATTCAACATTTAAACAATCTTTGGGATACTTGCTTTGAACAACGCGAGCCACCAACAGAAGATAAGGTTGTCCAGATCAATCTAGGAGATGAGGTTAATCCTAAGCCCATCTTCATAAGCGAAGGCCTATCACCTTCTGAGAAAATATATCTAATATCTCTTGTGCAAGAATATATAGACGTCTTTGCCTGAAATTATGAAGACATGCCTGGACTCGATCCTCGAGTAGCTATGCATCGCCTCAACATTAATACGGACGTAAAGCCCATCAAGCAACAACAGCAACGGTTCCGTTCAGAAATAATGGAGGCAATTCAATCAGAAGTCAGAAAACTTATAGATTCTGGCTTCATTAGGGAAGAACAACATCCTGATTGGGTAGCCAACATCGTCCCCGTTGCTAAAAAGAACGGGAAGATCCAAATCTGTATTGATTTTCGTGATCTAAACAAGGCTTGTACCAAGGACGAATTCCCACTGCCAATCACGGATGTCATGATTGACAATACGTGTGGATTCGAGCGAATGTCCTTCATGGATGGATTTCAGGATACAATCAAATCAAAATGTATCCTGACAACGAAAAGCATACCTCTTTCAGAACACCACTGGGGGTATACTGCTACACTATCATGCCCTTCGGACTGAAGAATGCAGGCGCGACATATCAAAGGGCCATGAACGCCATTTTCCACGAACACATGCGCAAAACGGTGGAATGCTATGTTGACGACATCGCAGTAAAAAGCCGCGCTAAAGGTAATCATATAACTGATTTAAAGGTTGTCTTCGACATCATGTGGGCCCATCAATTGAAGATGAACCCCACCAAATCCTTCCTGGGGGTGGTCAGTGGAAAATTCCTAGGATTTGTCGTAACTTCCAGGGGATTCATTTGGACCCGAAAAAGGTTCGCGCTATCCAGGAAATGCAACCTCCGAGAAACCTCAAGGAATACAAGGGATTGTAAGGACGATTGGCGTATATCCGAAGGTTTATCTCAAATCTCTCCGAAAGATGCCAACCCTTTACCAAATTAATGAGGAAAGGCGTTTCGTTCATCTGGGACAACGCTTGCCAAAAAGCATTTGAGGAAATCAAACAATACCTCACACAACCACCAGTCCTTGCAGCTCCGGTATCTGGAAAACCTTTCCTGATATACGTCCGAGCGATGGATCATTCTTTAGGAGCTCTACTAGCTTAGAATGATGATCAAGGACGAGAGCAAGCAATCTACTATTTGAGTAGAACAATGATCAGAGCGGAACATCGGTACAACCTGATCAAGAAGGAATGTTTGGCATTGGTGTTTGCTATTCAGAAAATGTGACACTATTTGGTAGGTCAAACTATAAATGTCATATCAAAAGTCAACCCTGTACGCGCTGGAAAGAAGAGAAAGAAAGGTGATGTAAAGATTTCCTTGAATCAAATGAAACTATTACAACCAGACTTTTCCTTCCAGTTACAACGGAGGGAGGATGTTGAGTCTTGAATCCCCCCTTTGTTTAAGGCTGGGTTCTTCGTGTGGCGGTGGAGAGTGAATCTTGTTCTCCGTTGACCGGATGACCGTCGGGACGGTCGGGGGATCTTCTCTCTGGGTGGTAGAAAGAGTAACACAGCTCCGTCTACCAAAACTCTCAAAGAGAAGGTAGGCGAAGAGCAGCTCGTACGCAGCAAGCTTGACGAAGAGTCTTCTCTCTCTCTCCTTGTTGATGATCTCCTCTTCTTTTTTTTTACCGCCTCCCTCTTCTGATTGCCGATCGCCTCGACCTCATAGCAAACGAGGCTATTTATAGAGGTCCTAGGGGTGAACGTGCCCCCTGAAAATGCTCCACAATGAGGGGCCACTTCCCGCTACTTGTGCGGTGACTGGCCCCGAAATCCGGGTGGTTACAACTGAGGCGCGGGTTTAGACCAACGCGCCTTGATGCTGAGACGCGGGTGTCGAGCCAACGCGCCTTGATGCTGAGACGCGGGTGTCGAGCCAACGCGCCTTGATGCTGAGACGCAGGTGTCGAGCCAACGCTCCTTGATGCTGAGACGCGGGTGTCGAGCTAACGCGCCTTGATGCTGAGACGCGGGTGTCGAGCCAACGCGCCTAGACTTTGAGACTCTGCCTTTATCGGCTTGTCTTTTAGTGACTTTTAGACAGCCTACAGAACCCCCTCCAAAGTTTTCGATATTCCGCAGTTAACTGGAACGGATTTCGAAATACTTTGGACTCTAGCTGAATTCACCTTCGTGACTGGACTGTTAATGCTCCGGGTTCGATCTTATCTGGAGTTGGTCTTCGTGAGTGTACTGTTGAACTCTTTGAAGCCACCAGAGTTGATCGTGTCGAGTGTCTAGATACACAGTCTAAACCTCCCCGATTGCTTTTTAAATCTGTCGTGGGTGTGCTTTAAGCCAAGAGTGGTTGGTCTTCTGTTTGTGCCAGTGTACTGTTGAACTGATTTGCAGAAGCAGGAGGCCGAACGCAGGTTCCTTTTGAAAAGCAGAGATGGTACTGCTTTAAAGACGCGACTTCCATAGGGTGCGTCTTTTGGCAATGGAAATGCGACTGATCTTCCATAAGGTAGACGTGATGTTAGGCCCGCTTGGACGGACGCGGACTTAGGCAAGACGCACCTCTAATAAAGACGCGATTTTCTGAGCGCAACGCGACTTTCTGGGTGCATTTATGGTGGTGCTGACGGGGCACGACCATTGAAGAGACGTGGCCGTCGGGTGCGAATCTGTGCCATGTCATGATTGCGCTGCCAGTTGGCCTGGGGGAACCGGTGGGACTTCACCTTTTGGTGCGCGGGTCATGATTACGCTGCCAGTTGGCCTGGGGAACCGGCGGGATTTCACCTTTTGGCGCGCGGGCTTCCTGGTTCATTAAATGATTCGCTCCACGTGTCAAGCGATGACTCGCTGCAGGGCTACGGTGCGCGATCTTCGCTGCAGAGAAATTGATTTGCTCCACGCGTCAAGCGATGACTCGCTGCAGAACTAATCGAGCCACGCGCCGCGTATCTTCGCGAATCCTTGTGCCTATAAATAGCCACAGTTGGAGAGAGACCTCTTCTTCTCCGAGCGTTTTATTTTTAGGGTTTTAAGAAACAGAGTTCTTCTTTCCCTGTTCATTATCAGATTCTTGATCGACGATGGCACCCAAGACCAAGCCAACCGCATCTTCTTCACGGGCGACCATCGCCGAGGTCCAGAGGGGCGCTTCCTTTGCGCAGGATGTCGCTTTCCCAGGTATAGTGCCTTTTAGGCGTGGATTTTGCCATTAACGGAAGCTCATAGAACCCTAGGAATCCTTAACACAAAATATAACTCGTGTTTGATTCTCAGATGCGGTCTCAGACGCAATCTTTGAGTTGATAACCGAGGCGCGGGTTTGGACCCTCGCGCCATTGGGTCCTGCATTTCGGATTCTTCACTTAGAATATTTCTAATTGTGAAGGGTTCAGACGCGGACTTGGTTTGCAGAACGCGGATTTGATCCTTGCGTTCTGTTTCATCAGCTGCCGATTTTGATGAATCTGGCACCTGAGTCCAAGCAATTAGATACCTGGGGGTGTGAAAGGAAGGGAGTTACCCTCCTTAACTTCTAGCGGTTGTGGTGATGGAAGGGTTAAGGTGGACACGGCGGCAGATAGGATCCTCTTCCTCTCCCATTCCAGAAGTGACATCGAGGACTTTCCATGTCTGCTGGATGCCTGCTGGGGAAATAGATTGTAACGCCCCGATCCTAAGGATACGGAGACGTTATGGCGACGCATATACGCGAGGGAAAAATACCCCTCGTATACGCGCTAAGCCTAAATTGTAACCTGAACAAGCTATAAATTGGAAGCATAATGATCAATGAACACTGCAATAATACATATAGTGACAATTCTAAGGATAGCAGATAAATGATGGCAAGAACATGGCAGCTGAAAGCAATAAATGCAGAATCAGAAAATGACAGAATATAAAGAGGTGAAATACCAGAAATAGAAGAAAGAGCGTCCCGTCCCTCGCAAGACGAACAGTCTCGTCGAACCCTGCACATTAGAACAACCGTCCAATATCTGGACGTGCAAATCCAGGGTCGTCAGAACGCGACCATAATGAGTGTGTGTGTAAAGGGGAAACAGCTCGTGCAGAAGAAACCATGTGCATATATATAGTAAGAACAACTGCAGATAGAAAGACTAAATAACATAATAAATAACTGAACAGTAACACATACAATAAAAACATGAATAAAGGTAGTAGACAAATGGCACAACTGTAAATATGCAATCAATGTCAATATAGGTATCCATCACATGTCACTAAACTGGTATCCAAGTCTGGTCATAAGTCTGGTCCTGGTTATAATCATGTATACGGTCATGTGTCATAAGGCAGGGGTAACCATTCAGGGTATAACACAATGTGTTCACTCAAATCATTCAATAACAATCAGTAATGTTCTACGTTATCTTTATCACTTTCCCACCGGCGTCCCACAACATCCGACAGTTCACCCTGGAGCCCGCACATCCAGTAGAACTCATCCGAACTCCGATATGCGGGTATCATTGTTCGAATAGGGAAAGAGAACCAAATAACATGCATCCTAGGGGTTATCATCATACAAGTGCGTGTGGATGCTAATAGGCACTGAGAATGCAATATCACGCTAACACCAGGCGTCACGTACAATAGATAGCCCTACAGATTCAAGAGGTGGCCCCCACAGATTCAAGAGGTGGCCCCCACCATGTGTATGGTGTGGCACTTTGCTCCGTGTGGCACTTTGCTCTGAGGGAAACAGGATTCTAGAGGTGGCCCCCGTGGATTCAAGAGGTGGCCCCCACCATGTGTATGGTGTGGCACTTTGCTCCACGTGGCACTTAGTTCCTTTCAAGATTCGCCGGACGCTAGCACGATTGTGGGATACATCCTCGTCAATCCCGACACCAGGCGGCAAACCGCCGGACGCCGGTTTGACTGTGCTATTAACAGGTCAACAGTACATGGGACATGGATACAGGGGGGTACAGGAGTACTAGATGTCAAGTAACAGTGATACAGTCATATGTCAAGGTCCAGTGAAAGGTGTCTAGTGTACAGTCAGTTAGGTAATGCCATCAGTAACAATCAATACTTTATGCCATTTCAGTCACTGGGATGCTACTGGACGGTAACAATATCAGTACAGTAATAATCAATCAGTAATCGTATACACGGTGAACAATATCAGTAACCGTGTATACGATGAACAATAGGACTGTACTCTGGTTACAGTCAAACAATCATTTCCCAGTAACTTCATTAACATGGATAAAATAACAGTAACAGTCTAGCTACTGCTCAATAAACAGTCTCCACTAAAGCTGATCATAATCTCACCCATCCACACTAAAGAGATATCATTAACTATTCCATCAACTTATATTCCCAATACTATCCTTGCAAATCGTTAAGTATCAGTCCATATCAGTGTAAGCCAAAATGATAAACTACCATATCAATGAATCTGTAATTAATCCTCTCCTCAACACCAATATGTTCTAGTCCTATAACCACCAATAACTGAGATCAATTAATAATTGTTATCAAACTCCAAGATATAGATCGCTGATATCGACTAGATTACTATCGTCATAACTCAATCTCTATCAATAGGTGTAATCAATAACTATACATGTCCTCGAGATCAACAAGTCAAACGCATACCCCAATCATAACTGAATAGGAGACATCTCAAAGAACATCGTAACCAGTCAACCTCAATATCTGAATGAATCATCAACTAAGTTATTATCAATGAGAGAATATCAAGTCAAGAGGTCCTCTACATAAAATATATCAACTATCCTCTATAACTCAAGTCCAGTCCAAATGACAGTCCAACTCTGAAATAGTCCATGTACCATCCAGTCATAAAGAACTCTAATCCTTTGATAAAGTAGATCATATCTAACATGTACTCAAATAGCTGCAACATAGAATGGCTACTACTGATATTTAACATCAACGACATATCATCTGATAGTTCTCATATATTCAACTATAGATCCAAGTCATCACAACCAATTCATAATCCCAATATTTCTATAATCATCTAGTTCCATTACTCGTCTAGTAATCTGATATAATAATTGTCATTCCAACATATATCCATAATCAAGCTCAGCTCTCTCACTCTAACAATTTAATCTGATTCCCAAATCCTCAAGGGTTCACACTTCTATTAAGATCAAACATGATATCCCAATACTCGGTATCACAACATATACATGCATCTAAGTTCTATTAGATCAAGTCATTACCACCAATATCCATCTCAATTACCCTCATGCTACATCCTGATATGTCTACAACAATACTCTAGATATACATAGAACAAACATGGGGGTTCTAACATGTATCAAGAATCATGCATATCATATTCCTATACATCCAACATGTAAAATAAACGGGAGATGACCATCCACCTTCATGCTCGGCGATCTCCACACATAAACATGTAATCTAAGTATTCTACTCAACATTTACATCACATATAAAATAATAGCTGCGATTACTTAATAAAAGAGAGAAGGAGGAAGAGACACTCACATTGGGGAATCTGGTCGTCGCCGGGCGAGTCGCCGTTACGGTCGCTGTGGTGCCGCTCTTCGCTGTTGAACTGCATAGGAGGGTAGCCAGGGTACTGGGGAAGGCCACCGTGCCGGTCTCCGACGACGGCCTGGCGTGGATCAGGAGAACGGCCTGCTCGCCCGTCATGTGCGCTGGTTCTGGACTGCCGTGCTGCTGCTCTCCTTCCTGGGCTGCTGGTCCGGATCTCACCAAACAAATCCAAAATACTGTAACACGCAACCAATACATACAAATAATCATAAATACACTCTAAACACCCACACGTGCATACGAACATATACGCGTACACACATACATACGTATACAAGCATACACATACATACATACATATTATATAAACATGCCTACACATTATATACTTACGCATATATTAATGCGTAATTACACATACACCCATATACATTAATTTAATGCAAACATATCCAATTTAATTAAGTTCCAATTATTAATCACTAAATATACACAAATGATTAAAGAATAAATTCATGCATAAATATATACTATGCATAAATGTCCAAATTAATAAATATCTATTATTAACTATAATTACCTATACATATTTAATCCACATCCATGCATACACATGCATGCATAACACCATTAAAGACACTCACGTACACACACAATCACACACATTTAATAACTTCTCAATTATTACACAAATGCCCTTATACACAAAAATAAAGCTAACCTCGGGACAACTTGCGGCGCACCGATGGAGGCTCCGACGGAGACGTCCGGGATTACGGAGAGTGTCGTTGGATAGAGCAACTCGCCGTGAAGGGCGTGGGGTGCGCTCGCGCTCGCCGACGGCGATCAACGGCATCCCGCGGAGAGCCGGAAAATGGTTCCCACACAAGCATATAAAACATGAAATTTATATACATATTATATTATTCTCATCCATACAAATTGTAAAATAAAAGAAAGGATGTGCAGGGGACTCACGGGGCTTCTTCCTCTCTTCCCCAAACAAACTATCCCGATCAAAATCGCCAATGTCACAAAATCAGAGCAAATCCTCCAATAGAGATCCCAAGAATCTCTGACGAACCCCATCACCTTGTGCCGCTCCTTCAAACCACCGCCGCTATCAGATTCGGATCCGACGGATCCACTACCACTTCCCTTCTCCCAACGATGGAAACGGATGTCGGCTCGAAGTTGCTGCATCCGCGACCCGAGACCACTGGCCTCGATATCCAGATCGATCCGAAGAGAAACCCGAGGATGCCAACGATCAGGCAGAAGATCGAAAAGGCGGAGGAGGAGGAGAGGAGACCGAGGCGGGCGGCGAACGAGGGGGGTGGAGGTGTGCTGATCCGCATGGGGGTTTGGTGCTGTGCGATTGGAGAGGCGGCTGCAGATGATAGGTTTTGGGATTAGGTTTTGGTTAGAGTTAATTAAAGAGGGTTTATATAAAGAGAGAGAGATATTGGGTTTCGGGTGTTTCAGTGGAAGAGAAAGACAAGGCTTAAAAAGTATAAATAAAATTGGTTGCTAACATTCACAACAAAAGGAAGGGTGTGGTGGTTAGTTGTTTCAATACATTGGTGGGGGTCACGGGTTCAAAGCCTGTAACAAGCAACAATCATGTTGTGGGGGACCTGGGTTCAAAACATGTTATATTAATATGAACATGCAGATTTTCTTATTTAATTTAATTTAATTTTATTATTTTATTTTTTTTTTGAAAGAATCAGATTTGGGCCTGCAATTGGGGTTGAGCTCAGTTAGAAAATAAAGAGAAAGAGAAAAGTGATAAGAGGGGCTTGGGCTTGAAATAAAGGAAAGAAGAATGAGATAATAAAAATCCTAAAGATAATAATTAATTAAAATAACATCTCAACTTTAAAAATGACAATTTCCTTAAAATAAAATATACATACACTTTATAAGTATTATTTTCCACTATTAGTTCATATATTGCAAGATATGGGTATTACATTCTACCCACCTTATAAAAATTTCGTCCTCGAAATTCAAATAAGGCAGGGTAAAGAATCAAAAATCAAGAGAGAACACAAACAAGCTTCCACATCGCCTCGTTGGGACACCACGATTCCGCTGCGCGCTCTGATCTCTGCTACCAGCTTCAACATGGAGTAACCGATCTCAAGAGATAGAATCAGGAGGACTGAATGGGAAGGGAGGATGAAATCAAGATGGACATCCAAATCACTTTAATTGAAGTGCTTGAATCATGAATATCAACAGATCAAGAACGGAATTCCAAAGGGAGGACGATCAATTTCCAAATGGAGTCAATATTATCACGTGGATAGTATATGTATATTGCAGTGTCAACATAACTGTTTCAGGTTACAGGTAGGAACTAGGTTCTCTTTTATGTCGAACCTGGCTCTGATACCACTCTGTAACGCCCCGATCCTAAGGATACGGAGACGTTATGGCGACGCATATACGCGAGGAAAAATACCCCTCGTATACGCGCTAAGCCTAAATTGTAACCTGAACAAGCTATAAATTGGAAGCATAATGATCAATGAATACTGCAATAATACATATAGTGACAATTCTAAGGATAGCAGATAAATGATGGCAAGAACATGGCAGCTGAAAGCAATAAATGCAGAATCAGAAAATGACAGAATATAAAGAGGTGAAATACCAGAAATAGAAGAAAGAGCGTCCCGTCCCTCGCAAGACGAACAGTCTCGTCGAACCCTGCACATTAGAACAACCGTCCAATATCTGGACGTGCAAATCCAGGGTCGTCAGAACGCGATCATAATGAGTGTGTGTGTAAAGGGGAAACAGCTCGTGCAGAAGAAACCATGTGCATATATATAGTAAGAACAACTGCAGATAGAAAGACTAAATAACATAATAAATAACTGAACAGTAACACATATAATAAAAACATGAATACAGGTAGTAGACAAATGGCACAACTGTAAATATGCAATCAATGTCAATATAGGTATCCATCACATGTCACTAAACTGGTATCCAAGTCTGGTCATAAGTCTGGTCCTGGTTATAATCATGTATACGGTCATGTGTCATAAGGCAGGGGTAACCATTCAGGGTATAACACAATGTGTTCACTCAAATCATTCAATAACAATCAGTAATGTTCTACGTTATCTTTATCACTTTCCCACCGGCGTCCCACAACATCCGACAGTTCACCCTGGAGCCCGCACATCCAGTAGAACTCATCCGAACTCCGATATGCGGGTATCATTGTTCGAATAGGGAAAGAGAACCAAATAACATGCATCCTAGGGGTTATCATCATACAAGTGCGTGTGGATGCTAATAGGCACTGAGAATGCAATATCACGCTAACACCAGGCGTCACGTACAATAGATAGCCCTACAGATTCAAGAGGTGGCCCCCACAGATTCAAGAGGTGGCCCCCACCATGTGTATGGTGTGGCACTTTGCTCCGTGTGGCACTTTGCTCTGAGGGAAACAAGATTCTAGAGGTGGCCCCCGTGGATTCAAGAGGTGGCCCCCACCATGTGTATGGTGTGGCACTTTGCTCCACGTGGCACTTAATTCCTTTCAAGATCCGCCGGACGCTAGCACGATTGTGGGATACATCCTCGTCAATCCCGACACCAGGCGGCAAACCGCCGGACGCCGGTTTGACTATGCTATTAACAGGTCAACAGTACATGAGACATGGATACAGGGGGGTACAGGAGTACTAGATGTCAAGTAACAGTGATACAGTCATATGTCAAGGTCCAGTGAAAGGTGTCTAGTGTACAGTCAGTTAGGTAATACCATCAGTAACAATCAATACTTTATGCCATTTCAATCACTGGGATGCTACTGGACGGTAACAATATCAGTACAGTAATAATCAATCAGTAATCGTATACACGGTGAACAATATCAGTAACAGTAACAGTAACAGTAACCGTGTATACGATGAACAATAGGACTGTACTCTGGTTACAGTCAAACAATTATTTCCCAGTAACTTCATTAACATGGATAAAATAACAGTAACAGTCTAGCTACTGCTCAATAAACAGTCTCCACTAAAGTTGATCATAATCTCACCCATCCACACTAAAGAGATATCATTAACTATTCCATCAACTTATATTCCCAATACTATCCTTGCAAATCGTTAAGTATCACTCCATATCAGTGTAAGCCAAAACAGTAAACTACCATATCAATGAATCTGTAATTAATCCTCTCCTCAACACCAATATGTTCTAGTCCTATAACCACCAATAATTGAGATCAATTAATAATTGTTATCAAACTCCAAGATATAGATCGCTGATATCGACTAGATTACTATCGTCATAACTCAATCTCTATCAATAGGTGTAATCAATAACTATACATGTCCTCGAGATCAACAAGTCAAACGCATACCCCAATCATAACTGAATAGGAGACATCTCAAAGAACATCGTAACCAGTCAACCTCAATATCTGAATGAATCATCAACTAAGTTATTATCAATGAGAGAATATCAAGTCAAGAGGTCCTCTACATAAAATATATCAACTGTCCTCTATAACTCAAGTCCAGTCCAAATGACAGTCCAACTCTGAAATAGTCCATGTACCATCCAGTCATAAAGAACTCTAATCCTTTGATAAAGTAGATCATATCTAACATGTACTCAAATAGCTGCAACATAGAATGGCTACTACTGATATTTAACATCAACGACATATCATCTGATAGTTCTCATATATTCAACTATAGATCCAAGTCATCACAACCAATTCATAATCCCAATATTTCTATAATCATCTAGTTCCATTACTCGTCTAGTAATCTGATATAATAATTGTCATTCCAACATATATCCATAATCAAGCTCAGCTCTCTCACTCTAACAATTTAATCTGATTCCCAAATCCTCAAGGGTTCACACTTCTATTAAGATTAAACATGATATCCCAATACTCGGTATCACAACATATACATGCATCTAAGTTCTATTAGATCAAGTCATTACCACCAATATCCATCTCAATTACCCTCATGCTACATCCTGATATGTCTACAACAATACTCTAGATATACATAGAACAAACATGGGGGTTCTAACTGTATCAAGAATCATGCATATCATATTCCTATACATCCAACATGTAAAATAAACGGGAGATGACCATCCACCTTCATGCTCGGCGATCTCCACACATAAACATGTAATCTAAGTATTCTACTCAACATTTACATCACATATAAAATAATAGCTGCGATTACTTAATAAAAGAGAGAAGGAGGAAGAGACACTCACATTGGGGAATCTGGTCGTCGTCGGGCGAGTCGCCGTTACGGTCGCTGTGGTGCCGCTCTTCGCTGTTGGACTGCATAGGAGGGTAGTCAGGGTATTGGGGAAGGCCACCGTGCTGGTCTCCGACGACGGCCTGGCGTGGATCAGGAGAACGGCCTGCTCGCCCGTCATGTGCGCTGGTTCTGGACTGCCGTGCTGCTGCTCTCCTTCCTGGGCTGCTGGTCCGGATCTCACCAAACAAATTCAAAATACTGTAACACGCAACCAATACATACAAATAATCATAAATACACGCTAAACACCTACACGTGCATACGAACATATACGCGTACACATATACATACGTATACAAGCATACACATACATACATACATATTATATAAACATGCCTACACATTATATACTTACATATATATTAATGCGTAATTACACATACACCCATATACATTAATTTAATGCAAACATATCCAATTTAATTAAGTTCCAATTATTAATCACTAAATATACACAAATGATTAAAGAATAAATTCATGCATAAATATATACTATGCATAAATGTCCAAATTAATAAATATCTATTATTAACTATAATTACCTATACATATTTAATCCACATCCATGCATACACATGCATGCATAACACCATTAAAGACACTCACGTACACACACAATCACACACATTTAATAACTTCTCAATTATTACACAAATGCCCTTATACACAAAAATAAAACTAACCTCGGGACAACTTGCGGCGCACCGATGGAGGCTCCGACGGAGACGTCCGGGATTACGGAGAGTGTCGTTGGATAGAGCAACTCGCCGTGAAGGGCGTGGGGTGCGCTCACGCTCGCCGACGGCGATCAACGGCATCCCGCGGAGAGCCGAAAAATGGTTCCCACACAAGCATATAAAACATGAAATTTATATACATATTATATTATTCTCATCCATACAAATTGTAAAATAAAAGAAAGGATGTGCAGGGGACTCACGGGGCTTCTTCCTCTCTTCCCCAAACAAACTATCCCCATCAAAATCGCCAATGTCACAAAATCAGAGCAAATCCTCCAATAGAGATCCCAAGAATCTCCGACGAACCCCATCACCTTGTGCCGCTCCTTCAAACCACCGCCGCTATCGGATTCGGATCCGATGGATCCACTACCACTTCCCTTCTCCCAACGATGGAAACGGATGTCGGCTCGAAGTTGCTGCATCCGCGACCCGAGACCACTGGCCTCGATATCCAGATCGATCCGAAGAGAAACCCGAGGATGCCAACGATCAGGCAGAAGATCGAAAAGGCGGAGGAGGAGGAGAGGAGACCGAGGCGGGCGGCGAACGAGGGGGGTGGAGGTGTGCTGATCCGCACGGGGGTTGGGTGATGTGCGATTGGAGAGGCGGCTGCAGATGATAGGTTTTGGGATTAGGTTTTGGTTAGAGTTAATTAAAGAGGGTTTATATAAAGAGAGAGAGATATTGGGTTTCGGGTGTTTCAGTGGAAGAGAAAGACAAGGCTTAAAAAGTATAAATAAAATTGGTTGCTAACATTCACAACAAAAGGAAGGGTGTGTTGGTTGGTTGTTTCAATACATTGGTGGGGGTCACGGGTTCAAAGCCTGTAACAAGCAACAATCATGTTGTGGGGGACCTGGGTTCAAAACATGTTATATTAATATGAACATGCAGATTTTCTTATTTAATTTAATTTAATTTTATTATTTAATTTTTTTTTTGAAAGAATCAGATTTGGGCCTGCAATTGGGGTTGAGCTCAGTTAGAAAATAAAGAGAAAGAGAAAAGTGATAAGAGGGGCTTGGGCTTGAAATAAAGGAAAGAAGAATGAGATAATAAAAATCCTAAAGATAATAATTAATTAAAATAACATCTCAACTTTAAAAATGACAATTTCCTTAAAATAAAATATACATACACTTTATAAGTATTATTTTCCACTATTAGTTCATATATTGCAAGATATGGGTATTACAGAGATGTTCATGAATGAAGGGTTGCAGGACTTTCTGCTGCCACCAGACCTCAAGAACACCATTGCTCTTAGCTTAGTCAGCTAGGGCTCTTTCGATGTTTACATCATGCATCGTGGTGTAACCAGCTTCTATTGTAGCCACAAAATATCGCGCACTTGGAATCAGACGCGGCTTTAAGGAGTGAGTGCAACCTCTTGAGAGAGAGAGGGACTTCTTTGTACTCCTTAATTGTAACACTCCATCTTATTGTAAGAGAGCGTTTTGACTGTAACACTCAATCTTATTGTATAAGAGAGCGTTTTGACTGTAACACTCAATCTTATTGTATAAGAGAGCGTTTTTGTATCACTTTCATATGCCTGGAAATAAATAAAAGTGACACTTCTCTTTTTGCCTCTTTCATTGTCTTGAGCTTTTTGTCTTCAGTTAGACGCATAGAAGCAAAGAGTCTTTGACTTTGTCAAAATTATGATGGTAATTTTAATAAGTCAAACTTTGTGGAGAAAGATCCTATTTCAGGAACTCTCACGATACTGTCAGAGGTGTAATATTAACTTGACAGAGATGAAATTTTTGATGGACCTGTCACTTTATAAGAGAAAGTGACAAGTAGAATTGGTACCCCCAGGGAGGGTGAACTTTTATCAAGTGTTTGGGATTAACTCGATTGAGCTCAACTGGGGATTTGATGGAAACACTGTTGATGGTGTAGTATTAACCCAACAATGTTTTTAGGTAGACTTGTTATTCTGTTGAAGAGAATAACAAGTGGGACTAGACTCGTGGGGAATCTAGGAAAGTTTGTTACCGTCAGAGGTGTGATATTAACTTAACGGGCTGAAAGTGGTCTTGTCAGAAGTGTAATGTTAACTTGACAAGGATGTGAGTCAGAGGTGTGATATTAACTTAACTCAGAAGTGTCACTGTCATAGGTGTAATGTTTAACTTGACAGTGAGGGTAATGCTAGAGGTGTAATGTTAAACTTAGCATTGGTCATCTCGGCTCGCATAAGGAAGTCCGAGTGAAAGTCATGGCCATAGGTGTATTGTTGAACTTAGCAATGACTTGGATGCTAGAGGTGTGGTGTTAAACTTAGCATCGTTCATTTCAGCTTCGATATGGAAGTCTGAAGAAAGGTGACTGTCAGAGGTGTGATGTTAACTTGACAGAAACTCGATGTACTGTTTAGAAGTATAATGTTAACTTAACAGTAATTTGTCAGAGGTGTGGTATTAACTTGACAGAAATTGACTTGCGATATGAGCAGTTTGAGGACATGTCATTCCATTGATGAGAATTGACAAGTAGAGTTTAAAAATGTCAGAGGTATAGTGTTAACTTGACAAATTTGAATTTGCGAAATGAGCAATTTTGAAGACTTGCCATCCTATTGATGAGAATTGGCAAATGAAATTTGAAGTGCCAGAGGTATAGTGTTAACTTGGCGACAACTGTATTTTGTAGACCTACCATTCTGTGGATGAGAATTGGTAAGAGATTTTGGAGGGGAAAGTGGAGTCGAGTCCACTTAGGATTTTTAGCAAACCCTCAGCTATCAACGGATTTGATGTGCCTTTACCAACTACCGTTTGAGCTGGGCTAGCCATGCTATTCCCCTCAGCATGATGAGTTGTCGAAGACTTATGTTGGACTTAGAAGCCAACATTTTCCTCTATCCTTAGCCGTCAGAGGCGTCGGATGTTTGATCAGAGGTGTACTTTTACCTTGATCGGTGGAAGGATACCATCTAGGGATAGTACTTCTTCAGGAATCTGCCATTGATCGGCATCATGAGTGTATCGCCATTTGAGGTTATGAGGCGATATGACCCATTTGAGTAGACTGACTCTACTACAAATGGTCCTTCCCATTTGGGCTGGAATTTGCCTTTTGTCTTGTGCGTCATTACCATGGGTCTTCTGACGGTTAAGACAAGATCGCCTTTCTTGAAAGTTCACACTTTAACTTTCTTGTTGAAGGCTCTGGTAATACGAGCTTGGTAGAGCTCGATTTGTTGTTGGGCCTGCAGACGTTTATCATCCAAGGCCTCCAGTTCCTGGAGTCGCTGTCGATGCTTCTCCTCTGTTGTCATCTCTGCTGTCAAAGCGACGCGTAGAGATGAAATTTGGATCTCTAGTGGGAGCACGGCTTCACACCCATAGACCAAAGAAAATGGCGTAGCTTTAGTTGGGGTTCGCACAGTTGTGCGGTAAGCCCATAAGCATTCACCTAACTTGTCGTCCCAGTCTCGTTGACTTTTCGAGACGAACTTCTTGAGAAGCTTACCAATGGTCTTGTTGAAAGCTTCTGCGAGGCCATTAGCGGCAGGATAGTATGCCGTTGAGGACACACTCTGGATTCTGAACTTGGCACAGAATCTCTGGAAAGCCTGGCTAATGAACTGAGGCCCATTGTCATGGACAATTCGCTGAGGTACACCGAAACGATAAATAACGTGATGTTTTACGAACTTGATCACGTTCGACGATTTGACCTCCTTCAAAGGGATGGCTTCGGCCTATTTAGAGAAGTAATCGGTTATTGCCAAAATAAACCGATGTCCTTTTGATGATGGTGGGCTGATAGGGCCAACCACATCCATCCCCCACATTTTAAATGGCCAAGTAGAGGTCGTAGAGTGGAGGTACCCTGGTGCTTGATGGATGAAATCCCCATGCACTTGGCAAGCGTGACACCTTTTAGCATAGGTGACGGCGTCAGCAATCATCTTGGGCCAATAATAACCCAATCTTTGAAGTCGATGTGCCAGTTTTGGGCCAGGTTGATGGGCTCCACACATACCGTCATGGGCTTCCCTCAATATCTCTTGGGCTTCTTTTGGTGAGAGGCACCGGAGTAAGATCCCGTCATGCGATCGACGATACAATGTTCGCGTAATCGCATTATAATAGAATTTGGGGGCTTTCCTTCTAATGGCAGCCGCCTCTCTGGTGTCTTCAGGCAGAATGCCGTATAAGACGAAATCAATGTAGGGGAATCGCCAGTCTCTAAGCTCTGGACCGGTTGATGCTTCAAGTGCTTCTTCACGGTGACGACCTCCCGTTGACTCCTGATAATCCTCGAGAGCATTTCTCGGGCAATACAGGTCGTGACTGTAGACGAATATCTTCTCCATTGCTCCAGCTGGAAGAGCTAAGGAGGCAGCCAGGGATGCGAGTGCATCTGCGTGCGCATTTTGCCTGCGTGGTACATGGTCGATGTAGAAGCTTGTAAACCCCTCGGCCATGCGGATAGTCACGTTGTAATAAGATACTAAGTCTTCATGTCTGACTTTGTACTCCCCGCGAACTTGGCTGACGATGAGTTTAGTGTCGCCGTATGCCTCGAGATTTTTAACGCCAATCTCATCGGCGAATTGCATCCCAATCAAAAGAGCGTTGTACTCCGCCACATTGTTGGAACAAGGCTCAGTTAATGAGACGGCTCGGGGAATCACATAATTTTGTGGGGATACGAGTACTACTCCTACCCCTACTACTACGTGTCCCTTCGGGCTTGTTCTTGATGCACCGTCGAAGAAAAGTTGCCATACTTGACTTTCGAACGATGTCTGAGTCAGGCAGACTTCAGCAACTTCATCTGGGAGATCCTCGTAGACTTTGGCTGCCCTCGGATCTGGGTGCTCAGCTAGGAAATCCGCGACTGCTTGTCCCTTAATGGCCTTTTGTGGTAAAAAGCGCATCTCATATTGGGAGAGCAATATGGCCCATTTTACCAGTCGGCCATTTAGCGATGAAGGTTTAGTCATAAGTAACCTCAGGGGGTTGACTTTTGATATGACGTTTATAGTTTGGCCTACCAGATAGTGTCGCATTTTCTGGATAGCGAACACCAGTGCCAAACATTCCTTCTCGATCGGGTTATACCGATGTTCGGCTCCGATCATTGTTCTACTCAGATAGTAGATTGCTTGCTCTTGTCCTCGATCATCATTCTGAGCTAGTAGAGCTCCTAAAGAATGATCCATTGCCCGGACGTACACCAGAAACGGCTTTCCGAATACTGGAGCTGCAAGGACTGGTGGTTGGGTAAGGTATTGCTTGATTTCCTCGAATGCTTGTTGACAAGCGTCGTCCCAAATGAACGAGACACCCTTCTTCATCAGCTTAGCGAAGGGTTGGCATCTTCCGGAAAGGTTTGAGATGAACCTGCGGATGTACGCCAATCGTCCTTGTAATCCCCTGAGCTCCTTGAGGCTTCTCGGGGGTTGCATCTCCTGGATAGCGTGGATCTTTTCCGGGTCCAAATGGATTCCTGTGGAAGTTACAACAAATCCTAGGAATTTTCCACTGGCCACCCCAGGAAGGACTTTGTGGGATTCATCTTCAATTGATGAGCTCGCATGATGTCGAAGATCACCTTCAGGTCCGCTATGTGATCACCTTTAGTGCGGCTTTTTACCGCGATGTCATCAACATAACATTCCACCGTTTTGCGTATTTGCTGATGGAAAATGGCGTTCATGGCTCTTTGGTATGTTGCCCCTGCATTTTTCAGTCCGAAGGGCATGACGGTGTAGCAATATACCCCTAGAGGTGTTCTGAAGGAGGTATGCTTTTCGTCATCAGGATACATTTTGATTTGATTGTATCCTGAGAATCCGTCCATGAAGGACATTCGTTCGAATCCACAAGTATTGTCAATCATGACATCTGTGATTGGCAATGGGAATTCGTCCTTGGGGCAGGCCTCGTTTAGATCGCGGAAGTCGATGCAGATCCGGATCTTCCCATTCTTCTTGGCGACGAGGACGATGTTGGCTACCTAGTCGGGATGTTGTTCTTCCCTGATGAAGCCAGAATCAATAAGTTTTCTGACTTCTGATTGAATTGCCTCCATTATCTCTGGACGGAACCGTCACTGCTGTTGTTTGACAGGTTTTGCGTCCGGATTGATGTTGAGGCGGTGCATAGCCACTTGAGGATCAAGTCCAGGCATGTCCTCGTAATTCCAGACGAAGACGTCTATATACTCTTGTACAAGAGATATTAGATCCTTCTTCTCCGATGGTGACAGGCCGTCACTTATGAAAATGGGCTTAGGATTAGCCTCATCTCCTAGGTTGATCTGAACAACCTTGTCTTCTGTGGGTGGCTCGCGCTGTTCAAAGCAGGTATCCCAAAGAGCATTTAAATATTTGATCCAAGGATCTGTATCAGATTGGATCATTTCTTCATTTCCATCTTCCAGGTGGCTTGTCGAAACCATGTTCACTGAAAGTTCCTTGAAGATGTTGCCGACACTGACATCTGACTCCCAAGATGATGTGTCTGAAGAGTAATGTTGGTCGACGATTCTTGAGAATCGGAGGCTGATGGGACCGGATTTGATACGTAGTCCAACCCCCGGCGCGTCTGATGATAATAATCAGGGGCCTTCCCTTTCGGCACAAAGGATCGAAGCAGCGTCCTCCTTCCTTTGCCGAAGTTCAACCCGGGTCTGTTGGTCAGGTCGTACCCCATGCGTCTCATCATTTTGAGTGCTTTTGGTTCATAATGACCGAACTGAGGGGACTCCTCCTCACTTCCCGAGTCTTCACAGGGCATTGGCTCAGACGAGATTCGCCCAAAAAGAATTGGTTTTTGGCCTTTTCGTCTTGCTGGAACCATGAATATAGATTCTTGCGCATTACCATTGTCTTGGTATGTCTCGAAGGACGATTTCACTGGTACATGCAACGATGTCAAAGCATCTACTGCCGACCAGGGGTCATCGTCTATTTCGGTGCTAGTGTCTGATGGTACTGAATCAGAAGCAAACACAGAAAAATACGCAAAATCTACATCTTCATTAATATACCAACCGCCTGCATCATCAGCGGAGGTATTATCAACATCGAGCTTATTAGTGCTCTTTACAGGTGGATCCAGCTCCCACACGCACTCATCTTCCTCGGGCTCGGTGTCAGCTTCGTTACCAGAGTCTGGCTCCTCTGGTTGTGGGGCTTCATCCGTCTCCACCGGATCTTGGTACAGTAAAGAGTCGGTGAAATAATTCTCGACCCCTTTGAACGGATACCTCTCGGCGATCAACCTCTGCACATTTCCACTCCCGTCAATGTACTTCATGACTTGGTGGAGAGTGGAGGGAATGATGGAGTTGCGGTGAATCCACGGTCGTCCCAGCAATAGATTGTAGGAAGTGTCAGCGTCGATGATGTAGCATGTCACTTCCGACTTGAGGCTTCCAATCTGACACCTGAGCTTGATCTTCCCCATCGGACGGGTCTGGTTGGCATTGAACCCATAGATAGTCGTCTGGGTGGGGCTCAAATGATGGGTAGGAATGCCGAGATGTTGCATGACCCGGCGAGGCATGATGCTCAACGCGGACCCTGGATCTACCTGGATGCGGTTCACCTCAGACGATCCAATATACCCTGTGAAGTACAGGGGTCGATCATGCTTCCCTTTCACCTGCATATCATCTGCCGTGAAGGTGATGCAGGGGGCATTCTGGGAGGTGTGGAGACAATCCTCTACATCTTCCTCCTTCGGCCCCTGGGTCATGAAGACCTCAGCATTTGCCAGAGCTTCTTGCAGAGCTTCCCTGGTCGACTTTGATAGTCTAAGAAGTTCATACAAGGTAATGCGTGCCGGGATGTTGGCCAACTGAGCCAGGACATCAAAGCGGTAAGGTGCCGTAGATCCTTCCGCGATGCCCTTTTGAAGGGCTCGAGAAAATCGAGTCTCCTTCTGCTTCTCCACAGGTGGCTTTATGGAGGGCCTGACTGGCTCCGCAATTGGTTGTGGAGGGGCTACTGCCGTCTCGCCGTACTGTTTCAAGTACGCCTGTCCTGAACGGGTTCCCGCCATCGGTTGATTGGGCTCTGCGGTCAAGACTATCGTTTCCTCCTCTGAGTCGGTCAGTAAAGGGATATCAGTCTCCGCTTCTCGAGATGAGGCACCCACCACATTGCAGGATGAGGCCTTTGCCTTGCCTTTGGATTTCCTGTTGGTCACAGTAGTCCACTGCTGTTCATTGACAAGGTCAGGGTGGACCCACATAATTTCCCCTTGAGGTGTAGGGACGGGTACCAAGCCTTTCTCTTGTTGCTGGTGAGGGTCTGTGTTGACCACTCTCAGCTCTCCTTTTGGAATAGGAGTTACCCCCGCAGGCGTTGGAGGTTGTCTCCCGAACTGGAGAACCGACGTCACATTAGCCGTCACCTTCTTCTGCTCTGGTCGGAGCTTTAACACCTCCGCGTCAATCAGAGCCTGAAGGATGTCCTTGAAGACGTAGCAGCTTTTGGTGGGGTGTCCCAACATCCTGTGATACATGCAGTAGTTGGGATTGTCAGTCTTGCCGACTTCCTCTGGGCGCCTAGCTTCAGGGAGCTTCAGTCGGTTGCTCTTGTTGAGTAGTTTAAAGAGCGAATCGACATGTTCCTCCTTGAAGGAATATTGCTTGTTGGCGCGAGGCTGACTTGAAGAGCCACTCGCCTTGCCTGATTGAGGTTTGGCGGGAGATTTGATCTCCGTTGCCAAATTATCCTTCCGCTTTGTTTGGAGGGATGTGTCTGGCGCACACCTTGTCGGCCTTTCCGGCCTAGGCTTACCTTCCTCCGCTCTGACGCGGGCGACAATCTCCTCAGCCTGTTCACCTTGTTGGACTAATTGTTTCCAGGTGCGGCTTTCAGCAACTCCTATTTGAGCAAGGAGTGAGGTTTGGAGATTGTGGCGGCATGTTTCCACCAGGGTGGCCTGGGTCATACCGCTTGGACACCGGAGTGCCATGTTCCGAAATCTTTCCACGAAAGATTTGACGGACTCCCCTTTTCGCTGTTTGGTAGCCAAAAGGGTTGGCATTGTGACTTCGGAGTCATCCTCGAAGAAGCGTGTTAAGAACAGCTTCTCCAAATCGCCCCAGTTCTTGATAGAACCTTCCGGGAGCTTCATAAACCATTCAAAGGCTAACCCTTTCAGGGTGCCGATGAACAGACGCGCCAGGATAGCATCGTTGTCTACTACATTCCCGGTTTGAGATTTGAAGTAGTAGATGTGCTGGTTGGGTGACCCCTTCCCGTCGAATGCTTGGAGGGTTGGAGCCTTGAACTTGGGCGGGTACGGAACCAAGTCCCATTCAGCCGGATAGGGCCGGACTACTCCTACTTCTTGGAGGTCTTTGCGATTGGCAAGGGCCTCGAGGCGTCGCTCCAGTTGACTCATTCTTTTAACATGAGCCTTTCCCTGGTCTTGGTCGCCTTTTACTTGCGACGAGGACTTGGGCGAGCCGGAAGTAGATCGCCGCGTCTCCCCAGAAGGTTCAGAAGATGAGCTTTCTCCCTTTTTCCCTTTGCCCTTTGACTTTTTAGGAGGGGACTTCCTCCTGTCTTCGAGCAGCTGTGCAATCGCCTGCTTGAGGGAGTTGATAGATTCCTGCTGAGAAAGAATCATATCCATTTGTGCCTTCTGGATCTGCTCCAAACGTCTAGCCGTTTCCTCAGGAGTGCCTGTCATGTAGGCGGAAGTCTCCTTCTTGACGGAAGAGTTTGAAGCCCTTGATTCCGCTACGGCGGAGTGAGAATCGTTCACTTCAACGCCGTGGGCTAAGGCATTATAGTCAATTGGGGGAATGGCCCCAGTCCGGGTGCGAGTGTGTCGATACACCCCTTCCGGTTCAGAGTCAGACTCGGACTCGTCTGAGCTGACTGCAAGTTGTTTTCTTTGCTCCTGCTTGTCATATTCGCAGTGAGCTCTGGGTACTCAACGTCAGAGAAGGTTCTCCTTCTGTGGGAGCGTCTTCTTTTAGCTGACGGAGGAATCAGGGTCAGCTGTCTAACTAAAGACTGCTGGTGTACGCCTGATCCGCAACGGCACTCAGAGAGCATATGGATGAGCCGTTGGCAGCAACACGACGAAGTGGCCTGATTGGCACTTCTTTTCTTCGTCAGATAATCCCTCAAATCCATGGGAGGGGGATTGAAAAGATTAGCCTCGCAACGTCGAAGACGGGAGGCATCCATGTGCTGTACAGCCTGGACGCAGGCATCAGGGACGCGGTTCTTGCGCCGCAGCTGTTCAGCGCGCGTCTGGCGTCTCTGTTGAGACAAAACGCGCCTGTCGCGTTGCTGTTTGGTGTGTCGGAGCAGAGACACTTGAGAGAGGATGGGCTGCTGGGCCCCACGCCTATGGGCTCGTGCCTTTTGCGCTTGACGAGGCGCAGAGGTCTCACCTTGGCGTTTGATGAGTTGGTCCTCAGAGGACCTAACTGAAGGAATCTCGCGTTTGGGACGCCAAACGCGGATTTCACGTACTGGACGTGGCGCGGGCAAGGCGCGAGATTGTACGTCGCGTCCAGCCTCAGTTGGACAACCAACGGTTCCAACTTGCAGCTGACGCGCACGTCTCCTCTGTCGACGCTCAGCGTTTCGATTGCGTCGAGGAGGTGGAGAGAGACCAACGACATCCTGATGCTGGACACCAGGGACTTTGACCACGCGGGTCTCCTGAGAGACGCTGACGCGGGTGTTCTGTGCGACGCGGTTGGTCGCAAAGGCAGACGTGCCTGGGACCACGCGGGCCTTCTGAGAGGCGTTGGCGCGTGTACCTTGCTTGGCACAGTCGGCAGCAGGGGAGCTCGAAAAGCCACAGATCGGGCCTCGAGGCCATTCCCCGTCGAGACCCGGCGGCAGACGCGGGTCTTTGGGCTCTTGGAGCCGGAAGAGAGAAACTCTTCGTACTTCGCCTGGTCGAACTCGACAACGAGCGATTCGACCATCTTTCCCTTATGGTGGACGTCATCGTGCGCCACTATTTGCTCCTCAGTGACAAATGTAGTCCCCAGCGGAGTCGCCATCTCTTGTACGACCCGGAAAAGGAGAAGACAGGAATTGCAGTAAAAGTTTTCCTTGAATCAAATGAAAAGGATTACAACAAAAACTGTTCCTTCCAGTTACAAGAGAGGGAGGATGTTGAGTCTTAAATCCCCCCTTTGTTTAAGGCTGGGTTCTTCGTGTGGCGGTGGAGAGTGAATCTTGTTCTCCGTTGACCGGATGACCGTCGGGACCGTCGGGGGATCTTCTCTCTGGGTGGTAGAAAGAGTAACACAGCTCCGTCTACCAAACTCTCAAAGAGAAGGTAGGCGAAGAGCAGCTCGTACGCAGCAAGCTTGACGAAGAGTCTTCTCTCTCTCCTTGTTGATGATCTCCTCTTCTTTTTTTTTTTACCGCCTCCCTCTTCTGATTGCCGATCGCCTCGACCTCATAGCAAACGAGGCTATTTATAGAGGTCCTAGGGGGTGAACGTGCCTCCTGAAAACGCTCCACAATGAGGGGCCACTTCCCGCTACTTGTGCGGTGACTGGCCCCAAAATCCGGGTGGTTACAACTGAGGCGCGGGTCTAGACCAACGCGCCTTGATGCTGAGACGCGGGTGTCGAGCCAACGCGCCTTGATGCTGAGACGCGGGTGTCGAGCCAACGCGCCTTGATGCTGAGACGCGGGTGTCGAGCCAACGCGCCTTGATGCTGAGACGCTGGTGTCGAGCCAACGCGCCTTGATGCTGAGACGCGGGTGTCGAGCCAACGCGCCTTGATGCTGAGACGCGGGTGTCGAGCCAATGCGCCTAGACTTTGAGACTCTGCCTTTATCGGCTTGTCTTTTAGTGACTTTTAAACAGCCTACAAACCCTTGAGGTTACTCATGACAAAGCCTTCATCATTGAACGGCCGGCCAGCAAAATAGGCTATATTGCTATTCCAATATGAAATGTACTTTTTACCACAAAAAGCCGTGAAGGGACAGGCGGTGGTAGATTTCCTAGCTGAGCATCCAGATCCGAGGGCAGCCAAACTTTACGAGGATCTCCCAGATGAGGTCGCTGAAGTCTGCCTGACCCAGACATCGTTTGAAAGACAAGTATGGCAAATTTTCTTTAACGGTGCATCGAGAACAAGCCCAAAAGGACATATAGTGGCAGGAGTAGGAGTAGTACGCGTCTCCCACAGAACTATGTGATTCCTCGAGCTGTCTCATTAACCGAGCCTTGTTCCAACAATGTAGCGGAGTATAATGCCCTCTTGATTGGGATGCAACTCGCCGATGAGATTGGCGTTAAAAATCTCGAAGCATATAGTGACTCCAAACTTATCGTCCGTCAAGTTCGCGGGGAGTACGAAGTCAGACATGAAGACCTAGTACCCTATTACAACGCAACTGTCCACATGGCCGAGAGGTTTACAAACTTCTACATTGACCATGTACCACGCAAGCAAAATGCGCATGCAGACGCACTGGCGTCCCTCGCTGCCTCCTTAGCTCTTCCAGCCAGAACAGTGGAGAAAATATTTGTCCACAGCCACGACCTATATTGTCCGAGAATTGCTCTTGAGGACTACCAGGAGCCAACGGGAGATTGTCAAGGCAAAGAAGTTCTCGAGTCGTCAGCCGGTCCAGAGCCTAGAGACTGGCGATTCCCTTATATTGATTATGTCTTATATGGCATCCTGCCTGAGGATACCAAAGAAGCGGCTGCCATTCGAAGGAAAGCCCCCAAATTCTACTATAATGCGATTACGCGAACATTGTATCGTCGATCGCATGACGGGATCTTGCTCCGCTGCCTTTCACCAAAAGAGGCACAGGAGATATTGAAAGAAGCCCATGACGGTATGTGTTGAGCCCATCAACCTGGCCCAAAACTTACATATCGACTCCAAAGGTTGGGATATTACTGGCCCAAGATGATTGCTGACGCTATCACTTATGCCAAAAGATGTCACGCCTGCCAAGTACATGGCGATTTCATCCATCAAGCACCAGGGTACCTTCACTCTACGACTTCTACCTGGCCATTTAAGATGTGGGGGATGGATGTGGTTGGCCCTATCAGCCCGCCATCATCAAAGGGACATCGGTTTATTTTGATCATAATCGATTATTTCTCCAAATGGGCTGAGGCCATTCCTTTGAAGGAGGTAAAGTCATCTGACGTGATCAAATTCGTTAAACATCATATCATTTACCGTTTTGGGGTACCTCGGCGAATTGTCCATGACAATGGACCCCAATTCGTCAGTCAGGCTTTCCAAAGGTTCTGCGCTAAGTTCAGAATCCAGAGTGTGTCCTCAACGGCATACTATCCTGCCGCTAATGGTCTCGCAGAAGCTTTCAACAAAACCATCGGCAAACTTCTCAAGAAATTTGTCTCGAAAAGTCAGCGTGACTGGGACGACAAGCTAGGTGAATGCTTATGGGCCTATCGCACAACTGTTCGAACCCCAACTAAAGCTACGCCATTTTCTTTGGTATATGGGTGTGAAGCCGTGCTTCCACTGGAAATCCAAATTTCGTCTCTACGCATCGCCTTGGCAGCGGAGATGACGAAGAAGGAGAAGCATCGACAGCGACTCCAAGAATTGGAGGCCTTGGATGATAAATGTCTGCAGGCCCAACAACAGATCGAGCTCTACCAAGCCCGGATTACCAGAGCCTTCAATAAGAAAGTTAAAGTGCGAACTTTCAAGAAAGGCGATCTTGTCTTAGCCGTCAGAAGACCTATGGTGATGACACATACGACAAAAGGAAAATTTCAGCCCAAATGGGAAGGACCATTTGTAGTGAGTCAGTCTACTCAAATGGATCATATCGCCTCATAACCTCAAATGGCGATACACTCATGATGCCGATCAATGGCAGGTTCCTGAAGAAGTACTATCCTTAATGGTACCCTCCGCCGATCAAGTTAAAAGTACACCTCTGATCAAAACTCCAGATCCAAGAAAAGTTTCTTTCCTTCATTATGTTACATCACGATAGATCAGTGACAAGCTAATAGCGCATTGATAGCACCATGATGCATGATGTAAATATTGATAAGGAGACAAAAGGCGAAACTTAGGTTCTAATGTTCCCATCTTCATTAACATCCGACACCTCCGACGGCTAAGGATAGAGGAAAATGTGGCTTCTAAGCCCAACATAAGTCTTCGACAACTCACTATGCTGAGGAGAATAGCATGGCTAGCCCAACTCAAACGGTAGTTGGTAAAGGCACCTCAAATTCGTTGATAACTGAGGGTTTGCTAAAAATCCTAAGTGGATGTAGTTCCACCCTCTCCTCTAAAATCCCTTACCAATTCTCATACACAGAATGGTAAGTCTGCAAAGTATAATCATTGCTATGTTAACACAATACCTCTGGTAATGAAAATTTTCAATACTCCCTATCAAGTCCAAACCTTACTTGTTAACCCTATATGGAGTAGCAAACCTTCAAATTTGTCAGGTTAACACTATACCTCTGGCACTTCAAACTTTACTTGTCAATTCTCTCCAATAGAATGGCAGGCCCTCAAATTACTTGTATCGCAAACTAATTTTTGTCAAGTTAATACCACACCTCTGACAAATTACTGTTAAGTTAACATTACACTTCTAACGGTAATCAAGTTGCTGCCAAGTTCAATGTTAAACCTCTGACAGCCATTTTCCCTCAGACTTCCATATCGAAGCTGAAATGAATGATGCTAAGTTTAATACTACACCTCTAGCGTCCAAGTCATTGCTAAGTTTAACAATACACTTAAGGCCATGACTTTTCCTCGGACTTCCTTGTCAAAGTCGAGATGACCAATGCCAAGTTCAAAATTACACCTCTAGCATTACCCCTCGCTGCTAAGTTAAACATCACACTTATGCTAGTGATACTTTCAGTTTTCCCAAATAAAACTGAAATACTTTCGAGTCAAGTTAATATCACACCTCTGACTCACATTCTTGTCAAGTTAACATCACACTTCTGACAAGACTACATTCAACCCGTTAAGTTAATATTACACCTCTAATGGTAAAAACTTTCCTAGATCCCCCGCGAATCTAGCCTCACTTGTTATTCTCATCAACAGAACAACAAGTCTACCTAAAAACATTGTTAGGTTATCATTACACCGTTAACAGTGTTTTCATTAGATCCCCAGCTGATCTTAATCAAGTTAATCCCTAACCTCTGATAAGAGCTCATCTTCCTTGGGGGTACAAGTTCCACCTGTCACTTTCCTTTATAGAGTGGCAGGTCCACAAAAATTATCTTATCCCTTGTCAAGTTAATATCACACCTCTGACAGCATTGTTGAATTCCTAAAATAGGATCTCTCTCTACAAAATTTGACTCGTTAAGATTATCATCATAGTTTTGACAAGTCTTAAAAAAAAGGGAGTTCAAGACAATAGAAGGAAAAAAAAGTGTCACTTTTATTTATATCCAACATATGAAAGTGATACAAAACGCTCTCTTATACAATAAGATTGAGTGTTACAATAAAGGAATACAAAGAAGTACCTCTCTCTCAAAGGTTGCACTCACTCCTTGAAGCTTCTCACCATTCCAAGTACAAGATGTTCGAAAGGGCGCCAAAGATGGGTTGAGCACTGTGATGACGTTTGGAGGCTGATTGCGTCACCATGCATGGCGTGAACATCGAAATAGTCCATTGTTGACCAAGAACAATTGTGTTTCTTGAGGTCGAAAGGCAGCAGAACCTTCTGATTCCACCTGACCAACCGAAGTGGACTATGATCTTTCGTCGATGAACACCTCCACCACCAGAAAGTCATCCAATAAGCATGGAGCTTTCATCGAGATGCCATTTCTGGGGTAAGTGAAGGGAGAATCCAAGACCGTACCAACCACTATATCCACCGCCATACCCACTGTGACCACGCCATGTCAGAAGCATGACTGGTGCATCATGTCCAATAAGGTCTCGGCGGATGTCAGATCCTCATCTCCCGAGAATAGGAGCCATGACTTCTTCTCCAGTGGTCGACCATCGAACAGGTTCGTTGGCCGAAATATTCTCCCAGGGGCCCAGCGGATATGAAAAAGGATGATTAAGCCTACCTGCGAGAAGCAAAAATCAGAAGATTAGAAGCTCAGGATACTTCAACAAAAAACTAAGTGACAGACGCGGCTATTACTGAAAGCTTCAGACGCAGGGATGACCCGCGCAGCAAATCAAAATTCTGCTGTGACAGAAATAGACGCAATCAAAGTTGTGATACACACATATTCGAACGCAGTCCAGTTTTGCACCCGCGTCTAAAATATGAGACGCGAAGAGAATCAGACGCGAAAATTGCCATTTCCCTGTTTGATAAACAAGGGTTGCTACATTCAAGTCTGAAACCTTCGATCTGAGTTGAAATTCTTCTAAGTCTACAGCCTCAGACGCGAGCTCTGTATGGAAAGCTCGCGGTCCAGATGCAAAAGTCCATTATACTCGCGTCCAGAGGATTCTGAGTCAGAGTTTACACTCAATCAATGTGCACTTCATCTGAAGTCTCAATGGCGCAACTTCCAAATGATGGGTGCACCAGTCAGATTTCAGGAGAAGGTCAAGAAGATGAATCTCTTTAAGAGATAGCAAAACTGAAACCCAGTGGGCTGAAAATTTCGTGGCAAACCACGAAGGCCATACTCCAAACAAGATCAAGCCCGGAGCATTGTCAATCAATCATAAGGGTGAATTCAACTAGAGTCCAAAGTAATTCAAAATCCGTTCCAGCTAACTACGGAATATCGAAAACTTTGGAGGGAGTTTTGTAGGCTATCTAAAGATCACTAAAAGACAAGTCACCAAAAAGCAGAGTTCCAAGCTCTGGACACAGGGCTAATTATAGCCATCAAAGCCGCGCCAGGACGCGAGGATCAAAATCTGCGTCTCAGCCATCACTGCAGCACCAAGGCGCGAGGGTCGAAACCCACGTCTCAGCAGCACTGCAGCACTAAGGCGCGAGGGTCAAAACCCACGTCTCAGCAGCACTGCAGCACCAAGGCGCGAGGGTCGAAACCCGCGTCTCAGCAGCACTGCGGCACCAAGGCGCGAGGGTCGAAACTCGCGTCTCAGTTATAACTGCCCTTGTTATGGGGTCAATCACTGCCCACATAACGGGGAAGTTAACCCCCATTATGGAGCGTTTTAGGGAGCACGTTCACCCCTGAAACCTCTATAAATAGCCCCGTTGCTATGGAGAAAGGGTCGGTCAATTAGATCTTGACTTAAGACTTTCCACAGAGAAGGAAAGAGAGTTCAACTCTTCAAGTAACTTGTTGCGTACAAGTTAATCTTTGCCTATAATTTCTTTGAGATTTTTGGTCGACAGAGCTGTGTTACTCCATCCACCATCCAAAGAGAAGATCCCCAAAAGTTCTTGACGTTCACCCGGTCAACGGAAAACAAGATTCACTTTCCACCGCCACCTGAAGAACCCAGCATTAAACAAAGAAAAGATTCAAGACTCAATATCCTCCCTCCCTTGTAATCGGAGTACAAATCCGTTGTAATTTTTCAATTGATTCAAGGAAATTTTACACGAATTTTTCTCCCACCAAACAATATTGCATCTTACATACATGATGTGTGTAATTTTGGTAATTATGTTTATACTAACAAATGGAAACCAAATTCCAATTAGATTTGGGTTCCTAAAGGCTAATCTTTTTCGGACCCTATTATGATGGTTACCATAAATTTGTTTTATCTTGTAGGTACCAAATAAAGAAAAGTGGATACTTGATAGTGGGTGTTCCGAACACATGACGGGACACATTCAACTACTGTCTTCCGTTCAAATCAAAAGGAGAGGTACAGTAATATTTGGAGACAATAACAAAGAAAGGTTATTGGTACCAGCATGGTTGGTAATATTTCAAAACCCTTATTGAAAATGTTCTTTTGGTAAGAGATTTAAAACACAATCTATTAAGTACTAGTCAGTTATATGATAAGGTTACAAATTGCTTTTGAAAAAGATACATGTCTTATATATGATACTAACATGAAAGATATTTTGTTTAAAGGTTTTTCGTAACAATAATATTTATGAGTTATCAATAACCTGTATATCATCAAATGATAACTTATGTTTACTTGCTTCTAATAATGATTATTTTTATGGCATAAAAGATTTGGTCATTTGAATATGAAAACAATTTCTAAGATTTTTAAATTTGATTTAGTTAAAGGTCTTCCAAGAATAGCTTTTAAAAAGGATTATTTTTGTGATTCTTATCAATTAGGAAAACAAGTTAAATCATCTTTTAAATCTAAAGATTTGGTTTCTACCAATAGACCTTTAGAACTATTATATTTGGATTTATTTGGTCCTACTCGTGTTGCTTCTTTAAACAAAAGTATGTATGTTTTTGTTATTGTTGATGATTATTCACGTTTTTCATGAGTAATTTTTCTAAAAAATAAAAATGATACTTTTGATGGGTTTTCAAGTTTTTGTAAAAGAATTCAAAATCAAAAGTCTCTAAATATAGTCACTATTCGAAGTGATCATGGAGGAGAATTTGAAAATGAATCTTTTGCAAATTTCTGTGATAAGTATGGTATTACACATAACTTTTGCATTTCCTAGAGCATCTCCTTAAAATGGTGTTGTGGAGAGAAAGAATAGGACCTTACAAGAATATGCTAGAACTATGCTTATGGACAGTCATTTACCAAAATATTTTGGGCTGAAGCTATTGCTACTGTATGTTATGTTTTAAATCATGTACTTATTCGACCTATTTTAAACAAACCATCTTATGAATTGTTTTATAATAGAATTCTAAAAGTTTCTTATTTCAAAATTTTTGGATGTAAATGTTTTATCTTAAATACAAGAGATGCTTTAGATAAATTTGATGCTAGATCCAATGAAAGTATTTTTGTTAGATATTCTACTCAAAATAAAGCATATAGAATATTTAATAAGAAAACATTTACTATTGAAGAATCATTACATGTTAAATTTGATGAATCTTTGACTAAGCCTATTTCTAATACTTCTTCACATGATGATGATAATATCATAGATACTCCTATTGATAATACTGTTATATCTTCTGATGATACTAACATTTCTAATGTTGATGAGACTCCTACCGAGTTACCTAAAGCATATGTTGAAGTAAGAAATCATCCACGTGATTTGGTTATTGGAGATATAAATTAAGGCATTCAGACAAGATCCAAGTTGAACTACATGACACAAATTGCTTTCATATCACTCATTGAACGAAGAATATCAAAGAAGCATGTGCAGATGATTTTTGGACAATTGTAATGCAAGAAGAGTTGAATCAATTTGTCAGAAATGATGTTTGGGATTTTGTACAACGTCCTACTGATCATCCAGTCATCGGTACCAGATGGGTCTTTAAGAATAAACTTGATAAATTAGGTCAAGTTATTAAGAACAAAGCAAGTTTAGTAGCACAAGGATACAATCAAGAAGAAGGTATTGATTTTGATAAAACTTATGCACCAGTAGCTAGACTTGAATCAATTCGTATTTACTTGCTTTTTCTTACTTTATGAATTTCAAACTTTATCAAATAGACGTTAAAAGTGCCTTTTTAAATGGTTTTATTAAGGAAACTGTTTATGTTGAACAACCTCCAGGTTTTGAACATGAAAAATTTTCAACCATGTTTTTAAACTTAAGAAAGCTTTATATGGTTTAAAACAAGCACCCCATGCTTAGTATGATAGATTAAAAACTTTTCTTTTAAATTCTGATTTTAAGATGGGAAAAGCAGATACAACTCTCTTTATTAAACATGTTAATAAAGATATCTTAATTATTCAAATATATGTTGATGATATTTTATTTGGATCTACTAACGATAATCTTTGTCAAGAATTTTCTAAGACTATGCAGAGTGAATTTGAGATGAGTCACATGGGCGAACTTACTTACTTTCTCGGTCTGCAAATAAAGAAAATGAATGATAGAATCTTCATTTTCCAGTGCAAATATGCAAAGGAACTTCTGAAAAGATTTGGTATGGAAAATTCTGGTCATAAGAATACTCCCATGAGTACTACTACATTCCTAGACAAAGATGAAAATGGTAAGAATGTTGATCAGAAACTATATCGAGGTATGATTGGTTCTTTATTATATATTACTTCAAGTAGACCTGATATTATGTTCAGTGTTTGCTTATGTGCTAGATGTCAATCAAATCCTAAGGAATCACATCTTAAAGCAGTGAAAAGGATTCTTCGATATATTAATAACACAATCAATTATGGCTTATTTTTTCCAAAATCAAGCACATTTGATTTACTATCATATAGTGATGCTAATTTTACTGGATGTAAATCTGATCAGAAGAGTACTAGTGGTATTTGTCACTTTTGGGACATTCACTAGTATCATGATTCAGTAAAAAGTAAAATTCTGTATCATTATCAACAACCGAAGCAGAATATATCGCTGCTAGTATTGTATGTGCTCAAATTTTATGGATGAATATACCTTATTTGATTATGGCATGTCTATCACAAACTCACCTATTATGTGTGATAATACCAATGCTATTAATTATCTAAAAATCCAGTTCATCATTCACGTACTAAACATATTGATATTAGACACATTTTTTACGTGATCATGCTTTAAAAGATGATATTTCTCTAAATTTTATATCAACTGATAATCAAATTGCAGATATTTTTACAAAATCTCTTAAAGAAGATATTTTTATGAGATTTCAAAGAGATTTTGGTATTTACAATATTTCTGATCTTTGAATATTTTTTTCAGAATTGTTTTAAGGCATTTTTTTCAACTATTAGTCAACTTGTCAAGGCCTCTTAGTCGACTTATTGAACACCTAGTCGACTTAACAGTGACCCAGTCGACTAATTGCATCTAACGAAACATGATTTTTTGAGCTATTAAGCGTTAGTCGACTATATCGAAAAACTAGTCGACTAGTATATCACTTAGTCGACTAGTCGCAAACTCCAAGTCGACTAACTCTGTGAAAAACTGTGCTCTGTTATTGCTTTTTAACTTTCGAAACCCGACCCATATCATTAAATCTAGATCCGATCTAACTCTATTTTGATCCTAACCATTGATTTGGTATTTACCACTCTTTTCTACCCTTTACCCTAATAAAAACCCTAGTTTTCACCTGGTTTCTCTCTCCAGCCGATAGATCCAGTCGACTACAGAATTAGCAGCAGCAGCGACCCATCTTCTTCCTCCTTCAATTTCTTGGTAATCTTGTTCCAATCTCTGTTTTATCCTGTCAATTCTTGCTTTATCTTCCTTTAATTGAGTTCAAATCATGTCTAGGTCTAAGAAAACCAAATTTACACCATCTTCTTCCTCATCTCAAGCTGATTTCAGGGCTTTTCTGAAAAATCCATCCCTAGAAGATGATTTTCTTAGAATTTCTTCTTAGAAATTTTACCTGGTAGGTTTGTTAAATATGAGGACTTTAATGACTATGATATTGTCTCATATTTACAAAATTATGGTCTTTATTATTGTTTTTCTACTGATTCTAGACAAGGCTATTATCCTTTCTTGATTTACTTATTTTATACCAACTTAACCTATAAAGACAATGAGAATGATGTTCATATATATATTCTATGGTTAAAGGTATCAATATCAAGTTATCCCCAAAATCCTTAGGTCGTATTTTTTCAATTCCTTATCGCGGCCTCTCTATTAATGACATTAATATGGATGATGCAGAGGTCTTATCAAATATATTTCTTCCAGGTCAAGGGTTACCTATGTCTAACATAATTGAAACCCATTCGCCGTCTTATTGGTCATATCCTTGCCTATAACATTTGCCCTAAATCCGGGAGTTATAATTATTATTCCCGTAATTTAGCCACTTGTATCTATGCCATCATGGCTGAACTAAAAGTCAATTAGGCAAAGATAATCTTTGATACTCTTGTGAAGGACTATACCTCCTTTTTACCTTATGGAGCCTTTTTATCACATCTGTTTCAAAAATTTCACATAGATCTTGCTTCCAATACAAGTGATGTAAAGTCTTCGAACCTTTTGATCGTGCCGTACTTCATCGTATGAAACTTCACGATTTTTCTCACCCTCCACCACTGTAACCCTCTGATCCCGGTGTACGTATCACAGTATCAGTACGCGATACGATGTATAATATTACTTTGACCTCCGTGGCAGTCCGATGGAGCTGATTTCAGTTTCAAAAATCATTTTTTAATATTTTAGATTTTTCAGGATTTTCTGGAATTTTTCTGGATTATTTTAGAAAATCTCTGTAGTCGGTGTTGACCGATACCGATAATCGGATCTTCAATTTTTAATTCACAAACGGAGTTGAATTTTGAGAATCCGCTTTCACCTTATATATTAGAATCATATTTTCTACACTTTGGTATTTTTGGGGATTTTTCTGAATTTATCAAAAATCCGGCCAAACCGGTGTCGCCCGGTATCGGTGAGACACTCCAGGATTTTTAATTTGCAAATCAGACAGAATTTCTTCAAACTGTTTTCATATTACATCTCAGGATAATATTCTCTATTTTTTATAATTTTTGGGCACCGTTCGGAGCTAGTCAATTTTGACCCATTAAAAATATATTTCTTTAATTAAATCCCTATTTAATATATTTCTTTCTTCCTTCCTTCCCTTCCTTTTTCCACAAGCTTCCTCCCCCCACCGCCATAGCCCAACCGCTTTCCCCTCTCCCAAATGTTCTCTCTCTCCTCTTCCTCTTTCACAAACCTCTCTCTCTCTAAAATTTCCCTCTCTTAATTCCAATTTCTCTCTCTCTTTAAGCCCTCTCTCTCTCTCTCCGCTCTCTTTTCTGATGGGGCCTGACCCATGCCCGCCGCCAGCGGCCGCGCCCCAGCCCGGCAGTCGCCTCCCCTCCGGCCGCGCGGCCCCCGGCCCGGCGCCTCCCCTCCGGCGAGGCCGCCATGGCCGCGCGCTCCTTCTCTCTCTCTCTGTTAAACTCTCTCTCTCTCTCTCTCCCCTTTTTCCGCTCCCTCTCTCTCTCTGTTAAAAATCTCTCTCTCTCCCCTCTTTCCCCTCCCCTTGTCGCCGACGGAGGCCGGCCTGAACCACCCACGGCGACGTCGCGGCCAGCTTCAGGGGCGTCGCCGGCCAGCCCAGCTGGCCGGCCGAATAGCAGACGACAGCGGCAGCAGCTCCTCTGCTGCTGCTGCTGTTTATTGATGGGTTCGGGTGAAACCCAAACCCATTAATCTTTGGTTGGGTTGCAACCCAAAACCCATTAAACCCCCGTTAGCCCAAGTACCCAATAACTTAAGTTAATGGGTTTGGGTTATCAGATCCAAACCCGACCCGTTAAAGCCCGAACCCGCTCCGAACCCAATAAAGGTAATTTTGCAGAAAACCTGATTCAATTTATTAATTGCATTTGAATTCTTTTTATTTCCATATTTAACCATTTCCGTTACTTTTAGCGTTCGGGCGATATCGGGAGCATCCGGACTCTGATTTGGACGATTCTGGATCCGTTGCGATCGTGAAAACGAGAGCTATCTTCTCACGGCTAGTTTGTGAGTGTTTTCTTTTCTAAATTATATTTATTTATTCATGTTTAACTTTCGTTATGAAACCGTAATTATGGGTTAGTTAAATTACGAACTTAACTCGAGAAACGTCATGTTTTGTAATAAGAATTGTATACAATGTGAGTAACATAGACACTAAGCTAGATGATCAATTAAAGAATCACTAGACACTGTCACTGCATGGATAACTATTACGGTTACACACTACTGCTACTTGGACACCAAGACACGCGTACTTCATTATACGGGATCTTGTCACTATTCCACTGTCACCCTTACCGACCCACTGGTACACTAAGCACCGTGCATGTAGATATCGTTACACGGGATATCGGTATTGCATGTAGCTTTCATATAGTTTCATGTACACGCCTCACCATTACATATGTTTGTGACCTACTGATATACGGATACACTAGTACACTGGATACGGTCATGTTAGATTGATATCCTCGTTACATGGATGCACTGATCACTGTTATTACATGCATTATCATAGAGATATTACATGGATTATTGCTACACATAGATGTTCCACTGGTACACGGATAGACCAATGCACGGACTACCGCATTTCATATTATTGTTACCGTTATGTCATGTTTACATATCACTGTTACACCATGCATGTCATGTTTCCATATCCCTGTTACACATGCATGTATGGTTTCTTATTCTTGTCATATGGATTCCCGTCATATTACATGTATTCCATGTTATCGTATTCATGTTATATGATTGTTTCCTGTTACTGATATGGATATTCCCGTTACTGGACATGAGAGCTGTTGATATGCGATATGTGGAATTCCACATCTCTTGTTCCTGTTTCCCGTTATATTGTTCCCGTTTCCTATTATATTGTTCTATGCTATCACAGAGCTCAGGTCCAGTTATCATGTTACCCGTATCATGTACTGTATTTGTTCTTGTTACATTGTATACTTGACATATCAGATCATAAAGCTAACTTGGGTATGGGGGAGACTTGACGGTTGATTAGATCTTATCAGGTGATGTACTGGATTCATATTATTCTCCCACTGCAGGGGACGGTAGTGCTACCTACCAATTGCTCCATGAGCTCTCGTTACTTGTTTCATGCTCCCCTCTTAGCGGAGGGCCCTGATCTTAGCAGCCAGGGGTTTGTTTAAGGCCGTGATCCCGGGTATGCACGGGATACATCTACCCGATAAGAGCTCCTCGACCACGGGTTTCCAATTAACATAATAAAACAGTATACACAATAGTGACGTCGGGAACACTTGTTATTTGGTCACTCTCTCGTTTGGATAATGGTACCCGTAAGGCCATGTCCGGATGGGTTCGACTGGAGTGCGGGCTCCAGTATGAACTGCTAGTGGTATGGGACACTGGAAGAGATTGATTATAATACCATGTGGTACTGATTGCTACTATTGTATAAATAACATGACTTGCCTGATACATGTATACTATTGTTTAGTTGTACTTGTTACTGTTCTGCTCATGTATTCGCTATCATTGCGCCATGTATGCATTGTTACTTTACCTGTTTTTATGCTACACTTTCTGAGGTGGCATACTGCTCATGTACATGCATACTTTGGCATTGCTTATATTCTGTTTTGCATTGTCTATCTGCTCACTATGCACAACACAGTATTGTGTTATATTGCATATGCCCACCTGCATATTCATATTGCTTATGCCCACCTGCATGTTCACTTCTATCACGTCACCACTAGCATGTTCATTTCTATTAGTCATCACTAGACAACATTATTATGATATAAACTGGATACGACCATAGACCTGACCTGATGATAACCGGCTAAGTAGTGATTGTATTAAAAGATGACCTACTTATATATTTTTACTGCTTATATGTTTATATATTTCTACTGCTTATATATACTTATTATATGGTATCACTAGTACAACATCATGTATTATATATTATTATCGTGCTTATATTACTATTGTATCTATTACACCTCCTTCATTTTACCACTCACTAGTCGCTTTCTGACGACCCTAGTTTGCGTGCCCAGTTGGAGAGCCGAGTTAACGTATTCTCAGATAGTCCATTGGGTTCATATCGAGACTCCTCATCGAGACTATTCATAGGTATCTTGGTATTTACTTCTGTTATCCTATTTCTCCCTATTTTTATATCTGTTATGATCACTACCCCTTTCTGCAGGTATTCTTGTACTTATTTCCTGCTGGAACCATTGTGTCTAGGAGGTGATTCCCTGTACTGAGGCTTAACGTACGCGTGAGGTTGTTTTCACCTCGCGTATGTATGTCGCCATAACGTCTCTGTATCCTTGGGATCGGGGCGTTACATAGTGGTATCAGAGCCTAGGTTCACACCTGGTGTGGGTAACCACCTGGGTCCATACTCGGGATCTTACCACCAGTACAATCAGATTCAGATTTAAGCTTATCTGTATCTGAATTTGGGGATTCCAGCGACGAGTACAAGACTACCATGTCATTGACGCTTCATTCCTTGACTCTTTTCTCTTCCTTCTGCCAGTTATCCACTAGCCTATCTAATTTCCGTCTTGCTTTCTTTTCATCTTCTTGCTTCCAATCCGTTAGTAATTGTTCACTACACTACTTCTCCATCCCGAGTTCTTTATAGATATCAGAGTGCGCAGCGGAAGCGTCGTGTGCCCGTAACATTTCGGCTTTGGGGTTGGAAATATGATTCTCACACCTGAATTGAAATTTCGAGGACGAAATTTTTTGTAAGGTGGGGAGAAATGTAAACCCCCTGATCACCGGTGTACGTATCAAAGTATCAGTACGCGATACGACATATAATATTGCTTTGACCTCCATGGTAGTCCGATGGAGCTAATTTCAGTTTCAAAAATTATTTTTTAATATTTTAAATTTTTCAGGATTTTCTGGAATTTTTCTGAATTATTTTGGAAAATCTCTGTAGTCGGTGTGACCGATACGATAGCGGATCTCCGATTTTTAATTCACAAAACGGAGTTGAATTTGAGAATCCGCTTTTACCTTGTGTCTTAGAATCATATTTTCTACGCTTTGGTATTTTTAGGGATTTTTCTGAATTTATCAAAATCCGGCAAAACGGTGTCGCCCGGTATCGCGAGACACTCCAGGATTTTTAATTTGCAAATCAGACAGAATTTCTTCAAACTGTTTTCATATTACATCTTAGGATAATATTCTCTATTTTTTATAATTTTTGGGCACCGTTCGGAGCTAGTCAATTTTTGACCCATTAAAATTATATTTCTTTAATAAATCCCTATTTAATTTATTTCTTTCTTCCTTCCTCCCCTTTCTTTTTCCACAAGCTCCCTCCCCCCACCGCCATAGCCCAACCGCTTTCCCCTCTTCATAAATGTTCTCTCTCTCCCTCTTCCTCTTTCACAACCTCTCTCTCTAAAATTTCCCTCTCTTAATTCCAATTTCTCTCTCTCTAACACACACACTCTCTCTCTCTTTTAGCGCTCTCTCTCTCTCTTTCTAATGGCGGCCTGACCCATGCCCGCCGCCGGCGGCCGCGCCCCAGCCCGGCAGTCACCTCCCCTCCGGCCGCCGCGCCCCCGACCCGGCGCCTCCCCTCCGGCGAGGCGCCATGGGCCGCGCGCTCCTTCTCTCTCTCTGTTAAACTCTTTCTCTCTCTCCCCTCTTTCCGCTCCCTCTCTCTGTTAAACTCTCTCCCCCCCCCTCTTTCCCCTCCCCTTGTCGCCGACGGAGGCCGGCCTGAACCACCCACGGCGACGTCGCCGGCCAGCTTCAAGCGGCGTAGCCGGCAGCCCAGCTGGCCGGCCGAATAGCAGACGACAGCGCAGGCAGCAGCTCCTCTCCTGCCGCTGTGTTTATTGATGGGTTCGGGTGAAACCCAAACCCATTAATCTTTTTGGGTTGGGTTGTAACCCAAAACCCATTAAACCCCCGTTAGCCCAAGTACCCAATAACTTAAGTTAATGGGTTTGGGTTATCAGATCCAAACCCGACCCGTTAACAGCCCGAACCCGCTCCGAAACCCAATAAAGGTAATTTTGCAGAGAACCCCCTGATTCAATTTATTAATTGCATTTGAATTCTTTTTATTTGCATATTTAACCCATTTCCGTTACTTTTAGCGTTCGGGCGATATCGGGAGCATCCGGACTCCGATTTGGACGATTCTGGATCCGTGCGATCGTGAAAACGAGAGCTATCTTCTCACGGCTAGTTTGTTAGTGTTTTCTTTTTCTAAATTATATTTATTTATTCATGTTTAACTTTCGTTATGAAACGTAATTATGGGTTAGTTAATTACGAACTAACTCGAGAAACGTCATGTTTTGTATAAGAATTTGTATACAATGTGAGTAAACATAGACACTAAGCTAAATGATCAATTAAAGAATCACTAGACACTGTCACTGCATGGATAACTATTACGGTTACACACTACTGCTACTTGGACACCAAGACACGCGTACTTCATTATACGGGATCTTGTCACTATTCCACTGTCACCCTTACCGACCCACTTGTACCTAAGCACCGTGGTGCATGTAGATATCGGTTACACGGGATATCGGTATTGCATGTAGCTTTCATGTAGTTTCATGTACACGCCTCACCATTACATATGTTTGTGACCTACTGATATACGGATACACTAGCACACTGGATACGGTCATGTTAGATTGATATCCTCGTTACATGGATGCACTGATCACTATTATTACATGCATTATCATAGAGATATTACACGGATTATTGCTACACATAGGTTCCACTGGTACACGGATAGACCAATGCACGGACTACCGCATTTCATATTATTGTTACCGTTATGTCATGTTTACATATCACTGTTACACATGCATGTCATGTTTCCATATCCCTGTTTACACATGCATGTATGGTTTCTTTATCTTGTCATATGGATTCCCGTTCATATTACATGTATTCCATGTTACCGTATTCATGTTATATGATTGTTTCCTGTTACTGATATGGATATTCCCGTTACTGGACATGAGAGCTGTTGATATGCGATATGTGAAATTCCACATCTCTTGTTCCTGTTTTCCGTTATACTATTCCCTTTTCCCGTTATATTGTTCTATGCTATCAACAGAGCTCAGGTCCAGTTATCATGTTTACCCTGTATCATGTACTGTATTTGTTCTTGTTACATTGTATACTTGACATATCAGATCATAAAGCTAACTTGGGTATGGGGGAGACTTGACGGTTGATTAGATCTTATCGGGTGATGTACTGGATCCATATTATTCTCCCACTGCAGGGGACGGTAGTGCTACCTACCAATTGCTCCATGAGCTCTCGTTTACTTATTTCATGCTCCCCTCTTAGCGGAGGGCCCTGGTCTTAGCAGCCAGGGGTTTGTTTAAGGCCGTGATCCCGGGTATGCACGGGATACATCTACCCGATAAGAGCTCCTCGACCACGGGTTTCCAATTAATATAATAAAACAGTATACACAATAGTGACGTCGGGAACACTTGTTATTTGGGTCACTCTCTCGTTTGGATAATGGTACCCGTAGGCATGTCCGGATGGGTTCGACTGGAGTGCGGGCTCCAGTATGAACTGCTAGTGGTATGGGACACTGGAAGAGATTGATTATAATACCAGGTGGTACTGATTGCTACTATTGTATAAAAACATGACTTGCCTGATTGTAAGTTATTTGGTCAAACTTGAGTTACTTGTAAGACTGCAATTTTTTTTTATATTAAGAAGGTAAATAACTCCAATATTTTGCCCTAAATAAGGGATTAATTCGGTTCAATTCATGGCCTTATGACCAATTCGAGCACAGCAAGTGCCTTAGGCAACTATTAGTCCCTCTCTTGCTAGGTCGTTAATCATATTCTTCACTTGAAAGGTTTCAAGTTTTTGGCCGCATTAATAGGAGTCTAAGCTAAATGTTGTCATACTCAGAAATTTACTTTGTCTCAATCTATTCCCCTATTTTTTGTTCACAAGGGGGAAAAAGGAAAATCTATTCCCGTTATATTAAAACATTTTATTTTCTTCCTGAAATTTACGCCATGAAACTATAATACAAGATTCTGTTTTCAACTCATTCTACTCTGATAATAAGTTAATTTTTCCAGTGATTTTGTCTTTCTCAGTCTGAATAATTTTATCTAGTACTCTGATAATAATTACCCCTCATATGTCTTACTCAAAAAAAAGAAAAAAAAAAGAAAAAAAAAATAAAAGCAGAGTTGATTTCTGAAGCCTATTCAAAGATGTAGAACTCTAAGACAAGGTTTTCATGCAATAAATAAAAGAGTGATATGTAACTGCGCAATGCAAACAACTGTCTATCACATGATGTCCTCATTTTGATTTCTATAGCTTGAGTTCCATTATTTGATGAAACATGACAAGCTATTACTTTGATGATCAACAGTAAGGAGGTGAAAGATCTTATGTACCTGTGAGCCAAAGAAATAATAATTCTGAAGACAGTGCAGTCTGATTTCACCTCCTCCAACTTTATAAGTACCTGTACGGATCCAGTGGAATCTGAAAAGGTGTATACACTTGCGCAAAAAATATCAACTCAGATACATACATAATCTCCCTTGAAAGAAAAAGATGTAAAAAAGATTTCAGGTGATGCAAGGAAATTTGTTTCTGTGAGCAGACATGCAACTAAAAAGTTACAAAATTCTGTGATTAAACTCTCATGGAAACACAAATCACAATATAAGGAACAAAAATCCCTAACTACAACTAATTGTCTCAAAGAATTCTACCTCCTCCTGACTTGATCAATTGAGGGAAAACCCTATTCATGGAGACATCCGAATCATTACCAATAGTCGCAGTTATTACCTCCTCCAAGGCAACTGCATCAAAGGTCCAGCAATCCGATTGATACTGTCATCCTCAAGTGTACTAGGCCCTGCTCCTTGGCGTTGCAATGCATAATCCAAATTCCACAATACATCCCCCATGGGAGGCCGATCCACACCATACTCTGCGAGGCACTTCTCAGCGGTCTCTGCCAAACTTTCTCAGAGAATCAGACTTGATTGTTTCTGCAAACAGGGATCGACAATTTGCTCTAGCTCCCCTTTCTTCAGCAACTTCATCGCCCATTCTGCCAAGTTCACCATCTCCCTCGGCCGAGTAGGATCAATAACTGGCCTAGCACATAACACTCAGTAAGCACCACACCAATGAATACTCAGCTGTTGCCTTCGGAAATACTCAGGATCAAGATAACCTAAACTCCCTTTCACTGCAGTACTCATGGTCTGATCCAATTCAGGCCGCATCTTTGAGAGCCAAAATCTGCAACCTTCGCCATGAGATTCTCATCGAGTAGAATGTTAGCGGATTTCACATCACGGTGGATGATGGGATTTGCTGAACCAGTATGAAGGTAGTGAATCCCTTTGGCTGTCCGATGCAAATTTCAAGCCTTTGTTTCCAACTGAGATGAGGAAATCCGAGCCATACAAATGGCTCTTAAGAGTCCCCTTCTCCAAGTATCATAAACGAGAATCATCTCGCTATGCTCATCACAGTACCAATGAGAGAAACCAGGTGTCGGTGCCTCAGTCGGGATAGCAAATCAATCTCCGTGCGGAACTCTCTGAGACCTTGTTGCGATTTTGGATTGCCCCTCTTCGCTGCCCACCTGAGTACCGTCTCTTAGAACCCTTGTAGACCTTCCCGAATCCTCCAACTCCAATCACCAAATTCTCGTCAAGTTCTGTGTAGCCTATTGCAATGCAGCAAACGAGAACTGAAGACCGAGGTTTGTGTGTTGCAGAGATGAAATGGTGAGCTGTGTCCGAAGATGGAGAAAGGCACCCATGATTTTGAATGGTGCTTCCCCACGAGTTCTGCCTTCTGCGCACCATGAAGAGAAGAACAACAGCTAAATCATCAGCGCAGCAACTGAGGCAGGGGCTGAGCCCAGTACCACAGCATGGTTAGCTTTTGAATTGTTTACAGGACCATCGAAACTTCCTGCAGAGACATTCATCTTCATAACCTCAAGCCCCTTAAGGATGCCATCAGGGTCGACATTACTCAGAGACGAAGGTCCAATGCTAACACGAAGCTACCAGATCCATCACTGACTCCTACCACAAAATCCGCATAATATGGCGCAGGCAATTTATTTACCATCGCTGTAACAGATCAACATTACGAGCGCTGACAAGCCATTGATATAAGCATTGAAGTAGAGCAGATTGAGTGCCTGCTAACCATATCACAGAAATGCAATCGGACAAAGTACAAAGGGCCTTCAGCCACATCGAACTCCCATGTCACGTTGAAACGCGCATCCAGAATATTCGATGTGGCCATCTTCCTCGCAGTTGCATACACAACATCAGGAGCAGTGTCTTCTGCTGCTCCTCCAGGTTCTGGATAGTTAATTTTCCTGGAGAAATTAAGTGACAATGCAAGATTTTCATCAAGCAGAAAGCTTTGATCCGGGACCCAAATCTTCCCCAATGTATCTTGGCCAGGGGTGACCTTCGGCCCACCCATATTCACCCTATATACAGTCTCCAATGCGTCTCTCCGGCAAATCCTTATAATTTCCTGGGGATCAAAGATCAGGGCATCATCAGTGACCAAACCATCAGGGGACGGAAAACAATTTCGATTGCATTGATGAATGAAATGGGGTAGCCTTGGGATGGCGTGAAGCCAAGCACAAGTGTATCAGAGGCTATCTTAAAGAATACTCCTTGAACACAACAACTGAACTGTTATTTGCAGTGGAATTCTCAAGCAAAAGCAAATCTTTGGTTAATACTGAGAATCGAGAGAGGTGAGATTGTAAGTTTTTTGTGTACAAATGGGAAGAAGTAGAGGCGAATGAAGTGCCTCCCTTGCTCCTAATTGGGAAGGAGTAGCAGGGGGTTGGGTTTTGGGGGGGGGGGGGGGGGGGGGGGGGGG
>JAVJIF010005859.1:0-158461 GCA_038442645.1 Agave tequilana | reverse complement strand
CTTGGGACAGGCAGTGAACGGTGCACTGGCGGAGTTAAACAGTGCTACAAATAAATCCCGAGCCGCCTTTGGGTTGTCAACATCTCGAATGTGCTCGAGAAGGTCTTCCTCCACCTTTGTCTTGAGGACAAACAAGGCATTGCCAGTTTTTATCTTTCACTTTCGCATTACATCACCTGCCTCTTGAGGTGCTCCAGTCTCACCGCCTCCAACAACCTCTCAGAGGTCCTGGCCTGTAAGTTTGACTCTATGCAGGTCTTTCATTAACTGTAATTGTTCTCGTTCAACTTCTTAATTGCATTGATTGTGTTCGCCAAATCTGCCATCGTGACATAGTATACCCTTGAATGTTAATATGTAAGCTTGGTCCCTGAGCTTCACAATTCCGAACTGTGCACGAACTTAGGCCTCCACAAATAATACTGATCCCTGACCGCCCACTTTGATACCAATTGTAGATATATGTGTTTTTCTATTTGCTTGCTTATTCAAATGCATGTCATCCCTCTTATATAGCTTTTGGGGGATGAAATAGTACATGAACAATTTATCTCACTTTAATGAATTACATTAGGAGTAGTTTAGTAAATAAGAGTTTGTTTTTATGGATTTATCTCAATGAAGCTTCTGGAATGAGTAATAGGGTAATCTATCATCACAATTTATGTAAATCTAAATAGTAGAAAAAATAACTTTTCCAAACACTAGTTTTGCATCAGAAGTACTGCACCTCCTTATTAGTTCCTCCACTAACTCCCCGAGATATAACATTGACATAAACTCCCTGGTAAAATCATGTCTTAATGTATTAAGCATACACAAGACCACTCAGGGATCATGTCAACAGTTAAGCTAACTTGAAAAACCTCATGAAATTTAATATAACACATGAAACATGATATCCTAATGAGACAGTGGGCAGGATACTCAGAAAATACGTTTCTTAAATCTGAATAAAAGTTCAATAGAGTTTCCATCCAAGATGTTAGATAGGAAAAGCAGAAAATTCTACTAGTCAGAAATCCATATCTTCAAAACGGGCTGTGCTAGGCTTCTTCAGATCAGATCCAGTCTCAGTGCAAAGTTGTGGCATACGCCAGTAATGTAGCCAAACTGATATTTGGGTTCTAGATTCCAAGTGCTAGTCAACATAAAATGACAAGGCTAAGCCCAGAAAAAATATGTCATCCCCACAGTCTGTAATTTACACATTTTGTACATATACGAGTGATGTCCCCACAGCGAAAAAGATTCAAGACAGTATAGCTCTGGCTCCTCCATGAAATGAATACAACCTCTTGTGCCTCAAAACTTCCTTCCCTCAGATCCTACAGATCTTCCTGACTTTTATTGACAAGTTCACAAGAAATTGAGAACCTTGCAAAAGCAATGTCGAGCATTACAATGCTTCCTTTCTTCTATGTATAACTAATTGAACAGGATAATATAATTCAACACATTAAACACTATAAACGAACAATAAGAACCATCTGATTCATGTTACTATAGAGAAATTGTCTTTAACTAAAAAATCATATTGTTTTATCATGGTCAACAATGTCATTTTTGGTTTAATAAATGATAACTATTTCATGAAACATGTGTTAAGAACAATATTAGGATTAGTATTATGTAATACAATATTATTTGGATTAGTGGTTTCCTTATCATGTAATTGTAATCTCTTTATATTTAGGCATTGTCCTCATCACACAATTCTTAGTTTCTTCTTCAGCTGATTTAACATGGTATCAGAGTCATTCATCTAAGTTATTTTCTCCATCAAAAATTTTCCCTACTGATTGACATTCTCACGCCGTCCTTGGATTTGTTGGGCTGCGCTTGCAAAACGTGTGCCTGGCGCCAGGTCACTTTTCTGCATACGACAATTTCGTCTTACTGCCAACAATATCTCCGTCAAGTGCAAACGTTCCAGATTGCCAACCATGGTGCATATCAGCTCATGTACGCCAATTCAATTTTTGTGATTGTGCGTGCAACCAATCACAAATCACGCATCACAAATCACACATGCATTGAGATTTTAAATCACACCTATTACTCGCCTTGATCAATTTATGCATGAGAAGCTTCTCCAATACCAAGTCGGAAGCAACTTCCAGGTTCAATTTTCCGATTCACCGAGTCGAGTCAACTCCATCAATCTGCTCCTCCACTGATGCCAAGCACTACCTCGTCTGCAATCCTCAGCACCTTGTCTTTTGATCCTCTTCAATTTACAACCCGACCTCTTCTCCTCTTCAAATTCGAAATTAATTCGGATTCTAATCACGAGTTTGTTGTCGACCTTCTTCGGATGTGTTGGAAAAACTCTTCTACTCGAATAGAGCAAGCGACATTCCTTGTTCTAGATGGCGATCACCTTCTCTCATCTGACAGATTTGTAGCTGACTAACTCTTCTCGTAAAATACTGATATCCCTTCTTCTCTGTCGGGTCTCCTCTTCTTTAACTGAGATTGAGGACCTCTCAAAATCTCCTCTTCTACTGAGTTTACAAATATCTCAAAACCCGTCTATTTTCTCTCTGACCGATATTCTTTTTCCATCAACAGATCCGCACAATGTCAATGTCCATCAAGCTTCACGTGAACGAGACATAAGGTTTCTTTTAGAGTCTGTCCTGACTATTCTAAAGAGACTTATAGATTTAATGTCCACATCACTTCCTAGCAAAAAAGACACCAAGAATTTTTGGAGTTCACCCTGATTATTCTAAAGAAACATACATGCCCAAAGTTTTCCTTGCGACTTGAAAAAATCTTAAATCAAGCTTCAAATAGTGCCCCATTATTAATTGGAATTCATCTCTACTTCTCCCTCTCATCACCACATTAATCCAAACTCTCAATTTTCATCATCATTAGTTTGCGAGGGAGAGTTCAAGATTTTATAAGTTCTATTCATCGATCTTCAAAGAGCACAATGTAGGATCAACATCAATTTTTAGATTTTTCAGCAGATACTTTTCAGTTTATTTTTCTTTTTCTTTTATTCAAACTCGCAATTTCTTTCCATCGTGAGTTTGGAAGGGGGTGTTAAGGAATAGGATTAGGATTCGGATTAGGATTATAATATTACTTGTATTGGAAGTGGTATATTCGGGCATTGCCCTCATCAATAATACACAATTCTCGATTTCTTCTTCGACTAATTTAACAATATGCAAACTGACCATTGTTCTCAATTATCTTATTTTCTTTACCGGTATAGTTACTTACCAGTATGCAATCTGAACCTACAAGGCTACAATTGTCCATCCTCTCATTATTGTGTATCATCAATAAGTCATTTGGGAAATGTGTTCTGCAAGACTTTTTGGCTTTGCGCCTATAGCCGAATGCAATTCCCTATAGCAAATCCATCATCTTTACCTTTCTTCCTGACTTCTAGTCTAGGAAAATTTTGGAGAGTTACTCCGTGGTTGCATGAGCTTAAACTGCAGAACCGATAAACAAAATGAAGTTTTGGTATTCATAGAAACCCTTCTGCAGTTCCCTTCTCTACGATTTCAGACAAATTTAAAGGTTGATCTCAAGTTGCAGTAATCATTAGATTTGAGCAACCTTCATGGACCTTGCACTCAAAGCCAATACCATTTAATGTGAAAATCTTAAATGATAATGATGATTAAGTAAGCCAGTATGTAGAATAGTGCATAACAATATATCTCAATGCGGTAAATTGTAATATACGAAACTGCATCGTTTCAAATCGGCAAGGTGAATATTTGATGTGGGACAGAGGGAGATCTAGGGTTTGTGGTGAGATTTTGAAATTAGGGAGAACAAGAGAAAAAAAAAAGATATGATCACGGATCGCAACTTCGATCTTGGCTTCACCGCTTATGATTCAATCCAAAGGGATTCGAACTAATACCAAAGCAAATAGCTTCATTTTGTTTATCAAAATCATCAATAATTTTTAAATATCACTACATGGCTATATATACCCTACAACATGTGCACTATACGTTCAATTATTAATCAATCAAATCTCACAAAATCTAATCACATCTAGTTCAAATAACTCCTAAATCTCAACCAAATCTATCCAAATCTAATTTAAATAAAAATGCCCCATCATTCTCCCTGACTTGAAAGCATCCATCCTCGATGAATGTAGTGGTAGGAACAAGATATGCACGATAGGGTGGAATTGATCCGTATCACGATTCTCAATCAGGCCAATGTGATGGTAGTGGAATTAGCATTGACACATCCCGACTGAACCAATGTGGTGGAGGTGGAACCGACTTTTGTGGCAAACCGGCTGAAGTTGACGGTAGCTCAAACAAGATACATGTAGCATAAGAAGGCAACTCAACTCCACTGAAAATTAACTCACACGCCAAGGCACCAATCTCCGGTGACCCGTCTCCTGTAGAAAGATCTACAATGGGTCGTAGACATCAGGTGATCTTAACGATATAGCTGTCAAAGATGGCTCCATGGTAGGCTCTACTGGAAGATATACAAGAGTCTCAATAAGAGGCTCTTTCACTTCTGGCTCTAATTCTGTCTCATCAACTTTTGATTTGGCTCATCAATAATATCTAGCTCAACGAGGACTGGAGGCTCTGGATCTGGCTCATCAATAACTTCTGGCACTTGGCTCTTTGTAATTGCCTCATATGAATAAAAAAGGTGTGGAGTATACAAATACGGAGAAGATCTTTTAAGACAAACCAACATCGATAGTCGATATGACTGTCTTTCCCTAATAATAAGCTTTTCCAACCAGCTTCATCTGGGCATAATGACACTTCTGTTCAGAAGTCAGAACAAAATAACAGAAGAAAGCTTCAAGATTGTTTTCTTGTTTCTCATACCCATAATGATCATCAGAACCCCGAAAATACAGGATAGCCGCGTACATATCCCGTTCAACCTCCTTGTCATCAACATCAGTATTTATGTAACTACCACAAAAGTAAGAGCCCATGAAGAAAATTCAGTGCATAAATATTAGAAGTTACATAAGAATCTCAACGATTCGAACTGGACTCAAATCGGATAGAAATGTGGCCTGAAACGCTGATCTTCTGCTGTAGGAACAGTACTGCCACCAGACACGGGCTTGTGGAGGTCAGATCTACTATCCAACGGCTGTGAAATTTTTCCAGCAGCCCAGAGATTCAGTCACGCATCCAACGCTTCAAATAAAACTCAAATCGGACTCCAAATGGGTTTGAAACAGACTCCAGACTGTGACTACGCTGTGTAGTGAATAATAGCCGTGAACAGTAAAAAATTGTTCACGGAACAATAAAAAAAAATTGAAGTGGATTTTTGTGGAAGGAAAAAAATAGGAAATTCGGCTCTGATACCAAATTGATATGGGACGGAGAGAGATTTAGGGTTTATAGTGGAGATTTTGTGAAATTGAGAAAAAACAAGAGAAGAAAAGATATGATCGCGGATTGCGACGCGGATCTTGACTTCACCGCCTATGATTTAATCCAAAGAGATTCAAACCAATACCAAAGCAAATAGCTTTTTTTTTATCAAAATCATTCAATAATTTTCAAATTTCACTACATGGCTATATATAGCCTACAACATATGCACTATATGTGCAATTATTGATAACATCAAATCTCACCAAATCTAATCAAATCTAACCACATCTAAATTCAAATAACTCCTAAATCTCAACCAAATTTATTCAAATCTAATTTAAATAAAAATTTAAAATCTACTAAATCTAAACTATTTGTTTCCCCTATTAATGTCTCTCCGCACAACTATTACAGTGAATTATAAGGGGAAATTGTTAGTATTTTAGAGAAATTGTTATTTATCTGCCAATGAAGCAGCTTTATATGTGATATATCTGTAGCCTAGACAAGGACAAACCAAGATATATGCGTAAGACACAACTTCACAAAATTTACATCTCCAATTTTCTGTCAAACTGCTAGTCATCTCTCCACCTTCTGTTGGGCCTAGGTCCATAAAATAGATATACTTACGTATATAGAAGTTATCAGAATTTGAGAGGAGACAGATCTGATAGAGTTGACGAGTTCTCTATCTACACTCTTATTTATAAGCAAATACAATTACAACTCATAATACAAGTAGGACTCTTAATAATAATATAATAATATATATATATATATATATTATATATATATATATATATATATCAATATGAGTCCTGATTATTAAACTACAATATTATTCATAATTAGGTAAATAACTAATCAAAGAGTTTAACACTCCCCTCAAGCTGAAGCTTAAATATCAATTATGTCCAGCTTGTTACAAAGACTAATAAAACATCTTCTAAAGAAAGTTTTCAAAAAAAACAAGTAAATTTCTTAATGTTTGATACCAGTCTATTGAATCAACGATATTGATATCGAAGCTGCAAACCGAAATGAACCAGATCTGAGTCGAAACAAACACTTAGACAAAGACTGCACGAAAAGTCATATTCATAGCCTTCAATAGAATTAGGATTTTAAATATCCTCAAACTCAGTAAAAGTAGAGATTTTAGATATCCTCAAACTCAGTAGAGGATGAGATTTTGAGAGACCCTCAAACTCAGAAAGAGATAATAAAGGCAGATTTTAAATGTTCAACTGTAAAGCATGAACTTGACACAGCTATAAATTAGCTCAGATCACACTCTCAAAACAGCAAATCAACAATGTTTAATACTAGTAAAGGACGCATCAGAGACAATAGACGACTGCAGATCTGTAGAGGTAGCATGATGGTCGACTGAGAAGCAAAGATGTCGTAGATGACACATACAGAAAGTATTCGATGAGAAGAAGTTACAAACTATGAAAGTCCATACAGATGAAGAAAGGTCTAAAATATGATGAGCAAGGCCTTGTTGAAAGAGAAGTAGGAAGATCAAAGATATGGTGATATGGATCACTTGATCAGTCACGAATGATGGGATCCCTCTCTTCAGACTGAACGGAGGGATTTTTTAGCGGGTTCAGTCCGAACCATACCTCCTCCCTAACGGCCTGGCTTGCTTCTCTGAAGAGAAGTTGGAGTCAGACTCAAGGAGGGACTCATGATTGACCAAAAGGAGTTGGACATGTAATCAACCAAAAAGAAAAAAAGGCCTTGAATTGTGTTGACGTCGGAAAGCATAATTGAAAAAGAGGAGAATCAGTCGATTATCTATAGAACTCGAGAAAAAACGAGTTATCCATTAAAATTCAACAATAAAATTAGGGTTTCACGAAATTTGAGGTTAGGCAGTATTTGTTCTTAGAGAAGTGTCATTGTAATGCAGTGAGTTCGTTGTAGTGAAGAAGCAAGCTATAGAAGATCTGCAGTGATCGTAGAAGATGCAGCGGTGGTCAACAAGGGCTGAAAATGATGCAGAGGAGGTGATTGTGGCTTATAGAGTTGATCGACAGCACAAGCAGTGGCACAGGTAGCAACAACATTTAGCGGTAGACAACAGAACAAGTAGCAACAACACAAACAGATAACATCAATATGTAAATGTTGACTAGTTGATGGTAGCAATCTATGTAGCACAACTCTTATCATGAAGTCGTGTCATATCTGACACGTGTCCGACACGTGTCGTCTATTTTTAAGAATTCATCGTGTGCTCAAGTGTTATGTCCATTTCAATATTGTCGTGTCCGTGCAACCTAGGTACCAATAAGAATAAGTAGTAGTAGTAAGTAAATTATATCAATTTAGGCTTTTCCTTTCTTATGAAGCTAGAAGATATGCAGAAATGACAGTAGCAGAGCACAATAGCGACAGTAATCCAGAGGCGTCAACTTCAACTGCAGAGAGGTGGCAGAAGAGCATATTTCATGGCAGCAGAGTTGATGGGGAGAGCGCGACACAATAGGGGCCGATCTGATAGAGAAGTGACTGAATACCCTTTTTTTCTAGATAGATGAAACTATTCTAACAATATTTGATGGTTATTATTCACAATGAACTTAACTTTTTATTTTTATTTTTTCTGATAGAAAAAAATAAAGCTAGGGTTAAAGTTTTTACCGTATCAAATTTGAGAGAAGAACTGGGAGAGTTAATGAGTCCAATCTCTGTACTCTTATTTATAAACAAATACAAGCACAACTCATAATACAAATAGAATTCCTAATAATATATAACAATATGACTCCTGATTAGGTAACTATAATATGACTCATGATTAGGTAACTATAATATGACTCCTAATTAAGTAACTAACTAATCAAAGAGTTTAACAAAAGTATTTTTTGGCTTTCAAGAAAAATATGTAAGGTCTCATAATTAGCTCTTGCCAACCAACATGCATAAAGGGAATAACCGTCATGTCAATTGCCACGTTGCATACAATGACACATATTAATCAGGTTATCCCGTCAAAATGGGTAAAAGAGTTATATTTGTACCTAAACCGTTAAAGGTGTAAAACCATTTTCACCCCTTAGAGTTCTATAATTGGTATCAGACCTTGATACTCATTTATATAGGCTTAACATCCCTGAGATTGATCATATGGCTACTTTCAATATCAATAAGTTACACCCTCCTTTTGTTCAATGAAACAAATTATGTCTATTGGAAAGTATGAATGAGGATCCATATCCAATCAATTGATTGGAAAATGGGAAGTATGATTAGTGTTTTAAATGTAGGATATCGGGAAAATGTCGGATGTCGTATCGGATATCGGATTTCGGAGATATTTCGGGGTCATCTAGTAAATTTCGGATATCATGGCGGATAACAAATATATGCCCTAGATGTCTTAAATAATGTAATTTTAAAATTCTTATCAAAGTAATACATACATAACCTATGCAAACATAAATATGTTTAAGATAGATATACTTATCTTAACATTTTGCATACACTCACTAACTCATTATAGAAATTTCTCGATTGTTCCAACTTTCAAGACCAACTAACATATTGATTTTTTTTAAATGTCGGCCAATAATTTCTAAAACGCCATTTCAAATGAGGGTGGGGAGTCGTAGCGGTGAGGGCTTTAAAACGAAATGTCAGCCGATATTTAAAACACAGGGTATGATAGAAGCTAGGTATAAGGCTCCCACTAAGCTAGATGGTGAGAAATTGTACCTAAGCCTCGCTCTGAATTGGATGAGAAAGATTTCAACATGGCTAACTCTAATTCCAAGGCAATAAGTTGCATCATAAATGGCTTAACTTGTAATGAAATTTTACAGAGTCATGAATATTACTTGTGCCAAGGAATATGGGATTACCGTGAGGTTACCTATGAGAGAACCAATGAAATCAAGAATAATAAAATTAACATACTTTCACAAGAATTTGAATATATTGGATTGTTGCCTAATGAGACAATTGATGATTTTCTTAATAGGTTTAAAGCATCACTAACAATCTTCGATGACTTGGAAGAGAAGTCACTCGCTATGAAATGAACAAGGTTTCTAAGATCTCTATCAATGAAGTACAATGCACCATTAATCCTATTGAGATCTACAAGAACATCAACAAGTTATCATTCGGAGAACTGATAGGAATTCTAAAGAATATTGAAATCAGTGTTTTAAAACCGTTATAACTCGTTATACAACGTATCGTCGACCAAACGTTATGTAACAGGTCTAAAAAATACAATATTTGATAACTATATTTATTTTGCTCGTACTTACGTTACGTTACGCTATTAACGTAATGTACCATAACTTACGTTACGATGCAAGTCAACTTTTTATAAATAAAAAAAACCCATATTCACCCGATCTAGGGGAAAAAATCCCCTCAAATTCACTCGCTCGTCGTCCTCTTTGCAACCTCATCGTCATCTCCTCGTCGGCGCTGAGAAGAAGAAAGAGGAAGACGTACTTCTCTCCGATCGTCAACAAAAGAAGACCTACCTCTGGTGGTTTTCCCTTGCGTCTCTAAGCGGCGGTTCTCCGTCTCCAAGCACAAGTAAGCTCTCTCTCTCTCCATCGATCTCTCTCTTTCTCTAGTCCCTCCGGATCTTTCTCTCTCCCCGATCTCTCTGCTCTCTCACCCTGATTACTTCCTCTCTCTGCTCTCTCCGTCTCCCGATCTCTCTCAATCTCTCTCTGTTCTTTCTCGAGGGGGGGAGAGAGCAAAGAGAGATGGGGGAGAGAGAGAGAGCTGAGAGATCGAGAGGAAGAGAGAGATCAGAGGGAGAGAGTGATGGGGGGAGAGAACATAGAGAGATCGGGGAAAAATATAGGAGAGAGTGAAGGACACTCAGGTATAATTGACTAGCATATTGTAAATTGAATTATGAATTATAATGAATGAAAATACTATAAAATTATGAATTATAATTGATTTATGAATTATTGTAGATTGAATTATAAATTTTTTTGTAGATTGAATAGCATGGCTAAAATTATGAATTATACTGAAATATGCGGATCATATTATTGTTTGTGTAGGTGGAATTATGAATTATAACTTGTGAATGTGAAAAGTTATTGTGAGACTTGCCAAAATGTGTTATATTTATTTTGATATTTTTTAGAGTTTTTTAAAAAAATTCTATTTATAAAAATTCTTAAATATAGTATATATATTTATTTTTATTAAATAAATATTAAATCGAGTAACTTACGTTATGCGTTACGTTATAACCTATGTTAACATAACAAAAGAAAATGTTATTGTTACGTTATCATTATTTTAAACATTGATTGAAATCAACATGAATCTCCAAAAGAAAAGAGAGCATGAAGCAATACAAGCTGAGTGTGGCTCTCAAAGGAACAAAGGAGACTCCTCAACCTATGATAGCGACATTGACGATAATGATGTAGACTATACCTTTGTCATTAGAAAGGCAAACAAGATGCGAAGAAAGTTCTAAAAAAGAAGGGATTACACAAGCCTAATCTACAAAAACAAAGAATCCAATCCTTCTACCTGTTTTGAATGTAAGAAGTTTGGGCACATCAAGGATTGTCCAATGTTGAAGGATAAGCCCATGAAGTTCAAGAAGGCTCTCTATGTTGGATGGGATGAATCGGGGCCAAGTGACTTTGAAGATGAAGAAAGTGCCAAGAGGCAAACTTAAGCATCACCAATCCAAACATTTGCTTCATGCAAATGAAAATGAGGTAACTTTCGAAACCGAAGAGTGCATAACTTTAGAGGAAGTAGAAGATGCATATATTGACCTAAGTGATGAATATAAGAAGCTTAGATATATTAATCTGCTAAAGGAGAATGCATCTTGTTTTCTACTTGTGACAATGACTATAGAGAGAAAAATTAGCTTTCTTTAAATTTGAGAATCTTGAGAGTGAAACAATGAGCTGAACATGATAATAAAGAGCATGAAAATGTTGCTTCCACCTCTGGTCAAAACAAATCAGAGTTTCCATCTTGCAGAATGGGGTTTGGCACTTGCAAAATCCCTTTTGGTCAAAACAAAAATTCAATTTCTAATTTCCATAGTTTTTACAACAAGCATGTTATACACTTATTGCATGAGGAAAGGGCATGTTAATACTTCATGTCATATTAGAAAGAATTTAAGTGCATTTCCAAATTCAAAATGGCTTCCAAAAATTGCTACTAACCATCAAGGACCCAAAAGGTTATGGTACTGAAGAGTACAACATAAACTTGTTTCTTAGGTGTGTAACCTCTCTTTACATAAGACGAAGTGGTTTTGAGCTACAATTTCATATTATCTAGAATCAATGTAAGTAATTGATGAAATATTTAATTCTCTATGACACTTCAAGATGTCCCTAGTTATTTATATCTTCATTCATTTTTCCATACATCCTTGAAAATAGGTTATGTCATTAGAATCTCAGTCCTTTGATCCACTATCCATTTTTTTCAATCATACTTATTCTACCACAGTTTTGTCTTTAGGACAATAAGAAAATGAGACATCTGAATTATTATATATAGGTACATTCCTTATTTTATTATGTTAAGTTGTATTGCAGATTTATGGTTGTTGAAGACTTATTCTTTATTTTAGTAACACATCTTATCCTCTTCAACCAACCTGCATGGGTGTTGTACTTTGATGGTACACCTTTCTAATAAGCCCATCTGATCCCACATCGTTTAACCTTTTAAAATCCTACTCTTGACTTGTTTGAATCTTGTCATGAGGAGAAGGGTTGTCATAGTACCATTACCTTTTTCTTATTGTAATGTCTTCCTTTTCACTCATTGTTTCTCTGTGTTGCCAACTGGCAAGTGCCTGGCTATACTCCTTTGAGCTTGCTCTCTCTTTTACACACAGCATAATTGTGAGAAGCACTTGCAGACACATTAATGGTCATGGATCTATACCCCTCTCTAACGATCACATGAGTCTATCTTTTTAATAAGAGATCTCATCTCTTTTGAACAAAATTGTGAACAAAAACTGTGAAATCAAAGTAGTTTGAGCCTTTACTTTCATTATTCTTCTCACCGATTTCTCAAGTTATCCATTATTTTGGAGAATTTCTCTAATTATTTTTCAATATTATCCTCCTCATGAATTCTTACATTCAAGTGCCAATCATTTGGGATTTTTTTTTTTATTTTTCATCAATTACATTAGGGCTTCAACTGTACTTTTCATTGGAGATTTTGTGCTTTAAACTGGTTCTCGTTTAAGAAAGAGAACACAGAAACCCCTTTCTTGTACTTGAACTCCCTCTTGGTGCCTACCTCTTAAGGTAGGAAGGAGTTGGTGGTTGTATCCTCTTCGACTAGAAGAGTTAGAGTCCAAACTCTTGGGCGTACAGTGTTGGCAAGTTTGATGAGTTTTTGCTTTGGATTGGACGCAAATAATGGATTTTGAAATCCTAGAGAACATGTCTCTTAAGTGGTGGATGTCAGTGGAGTGCCCGAACCACCCTAAAATCCCATGTCTTGTTCTCTCTTGTGCTACTTTTAATTCTACATTTTTATCTGTGATATAACACTATCTGTACATTATTTATTTACTACTTGCCATGTTGCATTACATACTCAGACGGGTTGATTCTGCCAGAATTTTACCGAGTACCCTTGTAGACATTTTGATTTCACAAATTTTTGTTCACGTTTTTTATTTTTTTGAATGCTTGAATAATTATTCAAAAGAAACTAGATTTTTGGCATGTGCAAAGGCACATGCGCTGAAAATTGAACTTTTCTTTCCAACTCCTCATACAAAATATTTAAAAAGAAATCTAAAAATTTGGAGGGAAAGTACTACAGAAATTTAAATATAATTTCTTTCATCTTCTTTCTCTTTCAAAAATCATAAAAACTTTTAATTTATTTCAGATAAAAAACGTTTTCAACCCGAAATTAATTTTCCTTTACCTCCATAATAAATTCTAATATCCTAATTTGGGTTTCATTCTTGTACTCTGAATTTTTTTAAAATTTTATTATTAAGAAAAAGAATTGTATAAAATATCTAAAATAACCTTCTTATGATAGAAAATTTCTAAAAGTTTTTAGAAATTCACATAAGAATTTCCTTCACTTTTTACAAATCATATTATTACTTAAAATCTAAATTTTGAACATCTTCTTCATTCTCCTTTAAAATTCTAAAAAATTGTAAATTTCCAATTTTGATGTTCTTTTATCTCATCCATTCAAATATCTAAAATTTCTAAATTTGATCATCTTCATCCTTTCTTATTAAATCACAAAATAGTTCTTAAAATCCTAAATATAATATTCTTCTTCCTCCTTTGAGAAAAATTATAAAAATCCTAAATATGATCTTCATCCTTTCAATACTCTAAATTTTCCGAAGTTCTAATGATCCCAAACTATCTTAAAAACCCAAAAATTGTCCAAAATTTCTAAAATATTAATATCTCCAAAATTCCCAAACCTACAAACTCCAGAAAGATTAGTTTTCGTGTTGCTGCTTGTTGATTTCAACAACAATAAGCTTTGCTTGATCCGAAAAGATTTGAAGATGATGATATCGTGGGAGGGTCGCTGGAGAGGGAGAGAATGAGAGAGAGAGAGAGAGGAGGCGGTTGCTGGAGGTGCTGTGGAAGAGGAAAGCACTTCTTGTGCTTGATAACATCCATTGATCGCAGGGCCCACAATCAGGACATGCTCCAACCTAAAAAACTCCGGAGAGAAATCACATGGACCCCACTCCCGCAACAAAAACAAAAAATGGTCGGTCCCACATCCGGCTACGTGCATGAGTTCCAACTATATAGTAGATAGATAAACCCATATGATAAATTTTGAAGTAGCTTGATATTGGAACTCTAATTTCCTTCCACCTCCAATAAGATATGCAATTTAGCACAATTCCATCCAACCTTCATTTTGATTCTTATCCACAACATATACGACACACTACTAAAACGACTCATTAGTAGCTAATTTATAAGTTTATCTACATCATCAAAATACTAGGAACTACAAAGGGTGTGTTTAGCTTTCAAGTTTTCTCAACTTTAGTTTATTTTAAGTTGTAGTTAGAGGTTTGCAAACTGTAGTTGATCTTTCATCTTTCTTAGACATCAGCCAAACAGATTTTGAAGTTAAAGAAATGTCCAATCTGACTGAATTTTTCTAAACAACAATTAAGACCAATTTTTAGAGGTAGCTAACTATAGTTTAAGTGAACCACAAACAATAGCTAAACAGATATCTGGTTAGTTTTTTGGAGTGACTTAACTCGAGAAAACTACAGTTTAGAAAATTTAATCTCAAAGCCAAAGAAGCCCTAAACACGTCAGGGTGGTCGACCAATTTATGACATGTTCCCATGGAGTCTTGACTCAGATCAGCTTCGGTCATGTTTTCAGGTTGGGCCTAGAATCCCACCCCGATGAATCACCAGTTCGACACACATTTCTTCCAAGTGGAATAGGCTGAAATATTAAATTGAAATAAAATTGTCAATTCATCCATCACCCATCTTAGGTGAAAAAGAAATTTTGTTTGATCGAATTAAACCCCATAGTTTAGAGTTTGTGTTGCTATGGAGCATGTCTTGTTTAAAATTCATACAACCGAACCCCACATACATGTTTGTTGCATTTCGATTCCATTTAGAGACGGTGTAGATATAGAATGCTCTTACACAAACAAACTCTCTTATTTTGTCTTGGTTCCTCCCTAAAAAATAACTAAATACAAATACTAAAATGATATAATACTAATAAATTAATTAGAAATAAAATAATAAATAATACTAATAATATAGTATTAGTATAACTATGTTTATAACATAAATTTCGGAACTGCTGAGGGCACAGCAATAAAACTTGAGTTTCACAGTAATAAAACTTGAGTTTGATTGCTTACTCTGTCTAAAGCAGCAACACCTGGCAATGTCCTTCCCTTCAGAAACTCCCAGACAACTGATGCACTTTTAAATGTCTTATACTGTGAAAGAGGCGTAGAGTGTTTACTGATTGCCTCGCAAGTGGCATTTCCGACAACAATTACCTCACAGCCAGTGTTGCTTAGTCTTTCAAGCGTCAAAGCCAATTTAGATTCTCCATCTGTAGCTTTTAACGATGGATCAAATTTTATTGGGCCAATCCACAACACCTTCTGTAATACATCAGAAAAGAACATATATATATATATAAGGAAACTAATATCTGCTCCGTCAAAAAACTATAAGATCAGAAAGCAACCTGGATACCAGAATAAAGTCAGCTCTCAACAGGGTCCCAGAAGAAATATCCATGAAGAAATGCGAGAAGAAAAACAAAGTCAAACAATATGTACAATAGCAGTAGATAAAAGGACTGACTAAAGGGTATTAAATATGCAAAATGCCAAAATATCTAACTGAACTCTCCAAGTGATTACCAAGTAACAAATTTACAAGTCATTTAACCATTCGGGTTTAAACTCGATGGTGTTTTTCGACATGCAGTTTTTCTTTAGTTCAGTCTAACAAGTGATATTTGTTAGAAGCAAGGGTCAATCATCAACATAATCTTTTGAATATGTGCATTAGCGGTGATATTTTATTCTCTTTGAAAAAAAAAAATAATATAAACAGTATTCTTTCACATCCTAGACATGATTATGTGATGTAGTTTCATCAATTTATCATTGCAAACAAATTAGAATAGAAGGTTAAGATAATGAACCCTCTTAACCATCATGACATTCTACCAACATACTAAGTTTATGTCATTTCAGGACCTCCTTGACTTCTTCAGCACCTCCATGGACATTTTCCCTATGCAAATAAACTGTGGCCTACCGTAAACTTTATTCTCTTTTCTATTTCAACTGGATCAACCAGAAATTGATATGATCAAATCTGCTGATTTTAGACAATAAGAAAACTAAAGGATGGTACACATGAGCAGTAAATAACATTGCACAAATATTATGGGTCCCCAGTAGAAAGCAGTGAAATGTTCCATTATTGAACATTTTTCGGGGACAAAACACCAACAACTATGACATGAAAACTGTCAGGGAGTACCAGCACCTATAGACAACTGTTGACATACTTAAAACAGAGCTGTTCTTTTAAAACTTACAACTGTCAAATTGATAGAACAAAGACTGTTAATAAATCTCAAACTATTTGCTTTACAATCATTCCAAAGCTTGTCAGGATTGTCGTCATCAATCTGAATCACCTATTCTCCGCCAGTGTTCAAAGAGTCAAAGACGACTCGGCTGAGTCGTATCCGACTCGAAACGTGCCGAGACGAATCCAAGATTCAGTTCAATGGACCAGCTCTAAATCAATCGACTTAGCCAAGACTCGGAGTCAACTCGGCTGAATCGGCCGAGTCGCGGGCTGACTAGGCCGATTCGGCCAAGTCGATGACGTGTCGGGTTAAAAAAAACCGCAGAACATACATGTTCGCCGTCGCCGCCCGCCCGCCGTTGTCGGTGCCATCTCTCCTCTGTCTCTCTCCCTCTCTCCTCCCCCTCTCTCCCCCCTCTCTCCCTCTGAGAGAGGGGGAGAGGGGGAGGGAAAGAGGGGGAGAGACAGAAGGGGGAGGGAGAGAGCGATTGAGTGAGAGAGAGAGAGAGAGAGAGCAACTGAGCAAGATCAGGTGAGGGGGGGGGAGAGAGTCTCTTCTTTGTCCTTTTCCTTTTTTTTGCTTTTTTTCTTTTGGAATTTTTTTCATATTTATCCTCAATTTTTTCATATTTTAAATTACCCCAAAATCATGATATTTCCCTAATTATTCCCTCAAAATAATTTATTTTGAACATGTGATACATGAATTTTGATGGATACATTTGTTTTTATGATTTGTCGTGATTTTTTTCAAAACTTTTTTAGCTTTCTATGTAGTATTTTGCGTGTATCGCTCGAAACCGATTCGAGTTGCCACGACCGATCCGTCCAGTGTCCGCCAAGTCGACAGCCGAGACCGCGACTTTGAACCATGTTCTCAGCATCCACTATGTCTCTGTCAGAACACCAACAGGGATGGCATTGCAGAGTCAATGAGTTCAGATTTGAATGACTTGACTGTTGTTTTGCTTCACAACTGGTAGGCAGCCATCCCCCCCCCCCCCCCCCAAAAAAAAAAGAAAAAAATAAATAAATAAAATAAAATAAAATATAATGCTTAACAGACGCTGACATGGAATATGTCACAAAGTAACAGTGGCAGTACCATAGCATACAAAGCAGCCTGTGCATATCCTTCAGGCCACCCATCTAAAGCACAAGACCAGACTAATATAAAACTATGGACAGATAACAAATTTTAAGACTGATTTATTTAGTGAACATCCCAAAGTAATCTCAGGATTACCATCATCAACAATTCAACTTCATCATCAGCCCTAGAGCTTACTTGGCCAGATTACCTTGAGATTTATCCTAAAATACGTCAGTACAAAAAACATTATAAGCAAGCCATTCTAAGTAAGGAAAACTCATGAATATTCCCCATGCTCATTCCTTCCAACTTCTGAAGATTCCAAACATCTAACTTGTTCTATCATTGTATTTTTTGTGAAGACATTTCCAGATATAGATGCTGTTAGTTCATGAAGAGGGACTCAAAATAATTTGTACATCAATTCTTTAAGTCCTTTTTTCAAATAAGAGCTGAGTTTCGTGTGAATCTAAATATCCTATAAACTGAAATTGTCACCATTGGAAACTTTTTAATCAAAACTTGCAAGGAATATTTATCTGAATCCATGTCCAAACACGATAATACAATTGGTTAGAATGTGAAACAAAACAGAAGAGAAATTCGGGTTTGTGGTGGGATTGGGGAAAAACAAATTAGATTTTATGGAAATTGTGAAAGATAAGAATCACGCACACATGAATTGTTGACCCACTCATGCTTTGACACAAAGATTTCAAAGAAACACAATTAGAGTTTCAATTTCTTCATAACTCGTTCATTCAATCGATCTTTTCAAGCAAAATCCTAGAACATTATATATAGAAAAGAGGCCACGTGCGCTACTTGTGCCTCAAATAAAGAAATAAGATTAATAAAAGAACTAATAAAAGATTAGTCATGTATCACACATGCACACACTAAACTAAATAAAAGAATTGAATTGTTAATGTCCCCATGAATTCTCCCCTGGTTGGAGAAAACTCGTCCTCGAGTTTTAAAATGCCACATCACGAAAAAATCTCAAACGCAAAGATTGGATTGGATGTTGGTGATACCAATGATACATGGAGTATCAAAGAAAATGTAGGTGATGGTTGTCTTTCAGTTCTTTGCAGTAAAAATATCGTTACAGGCTCGAAAGATGGTTGAATTTAAAAATCAATAACTTGACTTCACACCCAAGTGAATCTCTCACCCACTTTTTTGCACATAAAAATTTCAAAAATTGAAGACTAAATCTGTTGCCAATGGATATGCATCTAAAACAGATTGGATTGGATTTGCAGTATTTCGGATCTTTTTGGGCCTGCTAAAATGAAGACTGCCTCTACTTTGAGCTTGAGATCCGCTGGGACACGAAGGAGTTCAACGCCTCAAAAATGGCTCGAATCGTCTCTCAAGTGGCTTGAAAAATAGCCTGAAAACCAAATTTGTCCACTTTAAAGCTAAATGGGTCGGGTCAGGTTGTATTTGACGCGGGTCGAGTTGAATTGTAAACAGGTCGGGTTGCAACGGTCAAATCTGATTGCGGGTCCAGTTGTAAGCCGATCAGGTTAAAACAACCAAATAGATCCAAAGGACCAAACAGGTCCGGAGAACCAATCGGCCTCTCTGCAACCACCAGTCCGATGGAAGAGACAATGATAGTCCAATGATAGCTCAGAGTTATGTCATGGAAGGTGGTGCGATGGTGCACATCAGACCGGCGGTGATGGTGCAAATGAGACCGACAATGAAGGAGGAGGCAGTGACTATGATCATGGTCAGGCCTTGAGTTGTTGTCGTCAAGGTCAAGGGAGGGCTAAGGAGGTGGAGGAGATAGGAGGATGCTGTCAGGTTCATATTGTTGTCGCAAAGGAGTTTGAAGGTCGTGGAGTTTGTAGCGCATAGATCTGGATCTGACCTAGCTTCGGATCTACATAAGGTTGTCACACGAGGAGGGTGGCGCAGAGACAAAGACGAAGACAAAGCCGATGTAGGATTTGGTCTAGCAGCAAGATGAAGTCAAAATTGATCGGGTGGCAGTCAACAGTGTTAACATTGTGAGATTTCGATCTCGATACCTGATTTTGCGTGGCTGCTGTTGTGAAGTCGTGGTCGCCAGTGAGGCTTGATGGACGCTGGCGGCGTGGTTGGAAGAGATCAGGATTAGGGTTAGGTGATCGTGGAAAAGAGAAATAGGAAGACGAACAATAGCTTTTTCCTATTTCTTCACGAAACTACAAGAAAGGATCTAGTTTTTTTCAAAAAAAACTATTAAGTTCTATGGATCTAGTTTTTTTCAGATTTTGAGGAAAAAAGAAAAAATTAACTCCGACACCAAATTTGATGCAGATCGAAAGAGAAATTAGGATTTGTAATGGGATTGGAGAAAATCACATTAGGGTTTAAGAAAATTGAGGAAAAGATAAGAATTTGACCTTCACGCCCAGGTAATTGCTCACCCACTTCATGCATCACAACCAAAGATTTCAAAGAAACAATTAGTATTTCAATTTCTCCATAACTCATTCATTTATCGATTTTTTCAAGCAAAATCCTACAAGAGTACATAGAAAAGAAGCCACGTGCACTATTCGTGCCTCAAATAAAAAAATAAAAGACTAATAAAATAACAAATAGAAGACTACTCATGCATCACACGTGCACACACTACACTAAATAAAGAAACTAGATCGTTAATGTTCCCATTAAAATGTATTAAGATAAACAACATTTGTTAGCATATTTTATGTAAAATTAATAAATATAGGATTTCCATAAAATCAAATGTTTGGTTAGTTGTATTATATTCTATCTAAATTCCCTATTCCTAAAATTCAGCACATTGCAATACCTTTAGGGGCTTTGAGTACAAACTACCACATTCTGAGTTACTTGTCACATCCTGAAATACTGTATATAAAAATTTAGATTGGTTATGAAAAGCCAGACCCCACCTCGAGGAAGTTACTCATAGTGCATGGTAGGAGTCATAGGATTTTTTTTTCCCTAAAAAGTTATTCGTGAAAAGAAAATATAAGACTATATATTCCCTAATGAGTCTTCTCCCTTAAGAATGTTCAACCCTTTGCTATGAAAAACAAAATTTTTTACTCATCAATTTCTCAGTTCCCCAAAAAGGCATCATGAGCATGAATCACTTTGCTTGATTTCATGGTCCGGGGAGGATAAATTAGAATTTTGAATAATCACACACACACACACACACATATTTCTAGGTTATCCACAAATACAACAGTTGCAAGGGAAGTTCCAGAAAGCAGATAACTTTTGAATTTTAAGTAATTTCATCAAACACAAACAAGGTTCTAAATATCGGATATCGGGATCGTTTCGGATGGGGGTTTTTCATATCGGATATCGGATATCGGGGGAGATATCGGGGATACGCGCGCATATCGGTCGTTCATATCAGACACTATATATAATGAAATATTGATAACTAAAAGTTGGTTTAGAGTTATAGATATCATCTACCTAATAAAAATGATGTAATATGCTTGCAAAGACAAAAAATAATGTACATTTGCACGCAGTCGTGCAATAAATAAGTTATTCCATATTGGGCGATATATCGGGCGATTTATCGGCCAATATCGGGCGATTTATCGACCGATATTTCAAATATTGGCCGTTTTTGCTGCAAACGATTTGGCGAACGGTTTTCCCATATCGTATCGCAGCAGGTAAAAAAGGAGATATCGGACGATATCTCGGCCGACTCGGCTGATATTTAAAACAGGGAACACAAATCTAGTTGAGCTTGTTATTTCCCAGGATCGGATTGTCTCCTGACCTCTTCCAGTACCTTCTCAGTTGTCAAAGTAAAGGTGTACTATTTAGGAAACAAAAGGAGAATTATTAAGACCTTATTTGGTTGCCATACTAAACCATGGGGTTAAAATATGAAATCTTGATTTTGTTTCTCATTCTAGACTATATTTTCTTAACTGGGGCCTTCTTTAGATGGCTTTTATGGCCTATCTAGCTAGTGGAACATTGTTCATGAAAATCCAGTCCAACCTCCCCTCTGTTCAAAAACCACGGTGTAAGATCCTATAATATATTAATATCCAACATATGCACAGGCTGAAACAGTTTTGTATAAGATGTGCCTTGCAAGTATTTAGTACTTTAAAGAAATCAATATCTCTTCAAACTCCAAAATCAAGTCTCCAGCATATTGATCATGATGCTTCCTTGCGACTGAGAAGGCAACGTAATCGGAGCAACTTTTACCAGTAATTAGGACATTTTGTTGCATGTCCTATCTGCCTATCCGCATGGGGGACCCATTCATCATTAATGTCCAACCACACTTCTCTTGGAGCTAACTCTCAAAAACTATCTCAAATTCAAGCACTCAAGAAAATAGTAATGTGGAGCTAGTCTCTCTTTCAACAAAGAAGCAGGTTGTACATAAATGAGACAAAAATTCAGATGTTAAATCGGAACTTGATGCACGAAAATTAAGAGCTTCACAGCAGCATTAAGTATATCCACACATGCATTGGTTCAAATTATAAGCTCTACATCTGCAAATATGATTTTCTTTGGTTGCGTGAAAATATGCATTCTCCCAGGAGATCTACGACATGTCAAGATTTAAAGGTGTGACCCTTGTAGAATAAAGGTTCAATAACCAAAGATATCATATGTACTTCACATAAAATAAATTTCCTCCATAAGAAATTTGGAAATTTTGTAGGCATTTGTTTAAGGAAAAAATGGCTTAGAAGATAAAACAATTTAAGATATCTTCTACAGGTTATTACAAGCCCAACCACTTTGCATAGTACATACATGTGATGTGACAGTCTATGGATGGGTTCGAATCAGGTTAATGAGTATATTAGCAGGATTAGGATACTTAGTATCATGGTGTCAAATATGAGTAGATTCCGATATATATTGTAAACATCGTTTCAGTTTTTGAGGTACACGATAATGATATTTAACCATATAATATCGACTGATATCGGATGATATTGTCGTTAGTTAAGATATTTTTACTAAAATTCATCGGCTGATACTGATACTAAGATTTTAAACCGTGCTTACAATGCTTCTGGAAGCTCATATAAACTTAAAATCTCATCAGGAGGTACCTTTGATTGGTTGAGTAAATAATAGAAAGCTGGCTAGCACAATGATTTTCATTTGAATCACATGTTTTGTGAAATTGCTTTTCACTACACTAGGTGGTGAATTTGTTCATGGGAACCAAATATGAAAGAATTGATTCTAGGATTCTACAACAACAGCAAAGTCTTTATCCTAAAATTTTGGGGGTCCGCCACATGAATCATTTTCTTCCATACAACTCTGATTAGGATCATCTCCTCAGTTACATAAGCATTAATATATCATTCTTAATTGCCTCAATCCAACATTTAAGCTCCTTCTAGTCCTCATTACCCCATTAACTATAATCTATCACTTTTCCTAATTGGCATGTCTATTGACGTAAGTTGCACACGCCAAAACCATCACAACTGATTCTCCCTCATTTTATTCTACAAATTATATAAATATGAAATGGTAAACAGTGAAGTGCACTTTTACTACCGCTAATTATTTGTATGCATATAATGAGAGATGATAAGTTATTGGTAATTTCACCTTTCTAGACTACATTTATTAATCTGTGAAAGTAATAAATAATATCAAGGGTCAGTGCAATGTTACCAAAGTCCCTGCTACTATACCAAAACTCCAAAGTTTTGATGAGAGTTGAGGATAATACCTCTAAATTCTATAACACCCCTGCAGGTCGAGTGTCCGTTTCATGGGACGAAATGCGAACTCTTTGTGCAACGTTCTTTTTTAATCCGCTTTTAAAATGTGCACCCAGTGAGAATTGAATCTGGTTTGCTCTCATACCATATTAAAATACTTGCCAATACACCAAAATTTTTGAGTTTTGTAGAGTTTTGATGAGGGTTGAGGATATGAGCTTTAAATTCTAACAATTGCCAAAGCAGAAGATAAGCCTATGACACACAGCCATGCACTAATAGCAAACTAAGTGGTTTAGTCTCTTATGGCTGAGACAATGAACTAAGGCCGTGTATCATGGTGTAGTAACGGAGAGACTATAATGAATTAGGCATACCTTGCATTTTGAAAGTGAAGCAAAAATCTCCTTCATCGATACAGGACCAAGATCAACGGGCGACCAACCTAAGAAACAAAAGATGCAGCAGTGAGAAAGGAATTACTTTGTCCAATAAGTACATGTATGCATGCAAGTCTTTGTGTGTAGACCATAAATTCTTTAAATCACTCATAAAAGTAGAGTTAAGACATCATCTGCCCCTCATTGCCATAGGGATATGGGCTAGTCAAAATTTCAAAGGGAGAATAGTGAAGGGGAAATGAAGTAATTGGTATGTCATTTGTGAATTTGGGGTGAAACTCACAACTATATGGAGCAAACTATACTTTCTTAATTCAATCATAAAAGTAGGAGAACACACTTCATACCCTCATTGGCCATATGGCTGGGAAACAAAGAAATGATGGGGGGTTGGTGAGTTTGGGATGAATTCCCACTTTTTGTAGCAAATCAGAAGTTGAGGTCACACAACAAAATAATGATATCTTTGCCCTGTTACCCAATTATAATGGACTTATGGTGCTTTCACTGTAAAGTAGGGTGAAATTAAGGATTCAAATATTTCTATAACCAGGCAAGGACCAACATTAAGTCCTTATCTCTTTTACATAAGTTATGAGTGAACTTACTACGCTTATAGGATGAGATCTAATGGTGCATTATGTTTGTGGATGATATTACATCATTTGATGAAACCAGAGAAAGGACAATTCTAAAGTAGTTGGAGAGAAGCATTAAAATCCAAAGAACTAGAGCTAGTGAGATAACAAGAATCCACAGGATGTAGCTTTAGCAGAATTATGAGAAAAGACAAGGGAATGCTTCACATTTATGGCCAACAAACACCTGGCTCTGATTAGCTTCCCTCATCAATCACTCATCATAATAGCAGTGGTTGATGAGGAAGCTCATAAAATCCAAAAGGATAAGAAAATACTAAACCAGAAATGATGGTGGGGATTGGTAAGTTCAGGGTGAACTCCAACTATCTGGAGCAAACCAGAAGCGAAAAGTCACAGAATATCTGTCTGTGGCATAAGAAAATAGCAACATAATGATCCATCTTTGCCCTGTTAAAATGTGTTTGTTATGTTTCCACCGTCAAATAGGATAAAATTAAAGATCCAAACATTTATAAACCGAGAAGGATATAAATCAAGTCTTTATCCTTTACATAATCTATGGTTAGCTTATATATGTTGAATGAGGTCCCTTGGTGAATTATGTTTGCAGATGATACCATTTGATGAGACTAAAGAAGGGACATTTCTAAAGTAGAAGGTGGAGAGAACCTTTACAATCCAAAGGATCCAAATGAGCAGGACAGTGACAGAATATACAGGGTGTAGTTTACCAGAATTACAGAAATAGACAAGGGTATAGTTCACATATATGGCCAGAAAATACCTAGGTTTGATCAGTTTCATGCAGGATCAATCTCTTATCATGATGATGTGATTGATGAGGAAGTTCATAAAATCAAAGAGGACTGTTAAATTGGACAAGTCTTCTAGAATATATGTGATGAGGACATCACCAGTTCTTAGATGACTCTATGCCTTAGTTTATCTTCTTTGAATTTAATTGTTTCTTTTTTTAAAATTTAGTCCCATTCAATTGTGATGGAGAAGTTCACTTTGTAAAACCCTATATAAAGAGGCTCAACTCAATGAATAAGATGAATAATGAATAATTAAAAATTTTTCAGTTAAATTCTCTTGGGAGTGCTTGAGTATTAGGGTGTGAAGCCCGTGGTGCAAGAAGTGTGAAGCCCACGTAAGCGGTGCGAAGCTCAATATTTATCCGGTTCATTTTCTCTAAACCCTAATCTCTTTTCTATTTCTTCTTTCAAAACTATATTTCTTCAATTTTTAATTTGAAGGTGATTGCGACCTCCCTTTTACATCTTTTTGGTATCAGAGCTTCTGGTTCTAATATCTTTCAATATTTTTTTCCTCTTTTCACCTCTACCACCCTGAGTCAGCCATGATGCATCAGTACTGCTGTCACGACCACCACTTTGGTCTGATTGAGATGCTTTGTGAGAGGAGCCCTAACTCGACGGGGTGCAATTTGTCTCACAATGAGAGAATTGATGAGGACATCACCAGTTCTAGATGACTTTATGTCTTACTTTATTTTCTTTGAGTTTAGTAGTTTCTTTTATTAAAATTTAGTCTCACATCAGTTGTGATGGAAAAGTTCACTTTTTAAAAGCCTATATAAAGAGAAACTCAATGAATAAGATAGATAATGAATAATTAAAAATTTTCAGTTAAATTCTCTTGAGGGTGTTCTTGAGTATTGGGGTGTGAAGCCTGCGGTGTAAGGGGTGTAAAGCCCGCGCAAGGGGTGTGAAGCCCAATATTATCTGGTTCTTTTTCTCTAAACCCTAATCTCTGTTCTATTTCTTCTTTCAAAATCTTATTTCTTCAATTTTTAGTTTGAAGGTGATTGCGATCTTTCCGTTTTACATCAATATGTGACAGTAGAGTACCCATGAAGTTCATGGGAAAACTTTGAAAGCCAGCTGTCAACCAGCTACGATGTATTAGTAAGAATGTTAGGCAATCAAAAAACATTTCAAAAGTTTGTGAAAATGAAATGCGAATGTAGAGTTGGATGAGTAAGATACGCTAAATAATAGGATAAGATATTAAGACATTCAAAGAACAAAAAGTAGCTTCAAAGAGCAATTAATGGAGTGATAAGGACTAGAGATAGATGTAATGAACATGGATTTAGATTTAGGTAACAGAGAATGATATAATGGTCGTAACTTAATAGAATAACGAACTTTAAGAATCTGAAGAAAGATCGATTCATGTCGCCGACTCAATACATTTGGGATGAAGGCTTGGTTTGTTGTTAGGAATCTTTGGATAGACATCACAAAGCTTACTACATTAAAACATCTTATGAGGGTGTTATTCAATTAGGATTCTAAGATGGGACGGGGACATTTTATGGGATTTCATTTGGTTTGTGGGATTTAATTTTGGGGGAGGATTGCTGGGACCGACTCTCAAGAACCCTAGTTTCAGTCCCACTATATATAGTTCCCCCCGGTAAATCGCACAAATTTGTTCGAAGAAAAAAAGTTGTACAGGGATTCTCTCTCTCTCTCACGTCAGCCCAATCCAACCCCCTCACGCTCCATCTAGTTCCTCTCTCTGAAACCTAATCTCTCACTAGATTTATTTCTTCTCTTCTCTTCTTTATTTTTCTCCTCTCTTTCTCTCCTCACCTCCAAGTCCACTAGCTATTGTAGGAGGCCATTGGCAGTTGGGAGGCACCGTTGGCAGAAGTAGCTTGCATCAGCAACCCATAGCACGCAACAAGGAATTTTGTTTGATTCCACATTTGATTAATTACTTTGTGAGAATTAAATTTGGACTAATTTGAATTTGAATTTGCATTTGCATTTGGGCTTTAAATTTGGATTGATTTGAATTAAATGAGCTTTCTATTTGATTTCTATTTTTGCTTGTTCATGATTTGTTCAAAATGATGGTATTCCACCTTTTCCTTCAAAAATATTGTTTTCAAGTTTTATATTAACATAATATTGGTTTTGCAATATAATTGTTCGACAATTGTATAAAAGATTGACACTTCAATTTCTAAAATATATAGCAATTCTTAATATATATCACGAAGTTTATCAAAAATATTATCTTTTGATATAATTTGTTAAAAATATTGTAATACTGATATAACTAGTAATTACAAATGAATGTTATCAACTTATTATCATTAGATGAATGTCTAACATTACATACAAAGTCTGACTTAAACTTTAACATGAAGAGAATAATAAATAATTTTACCTTATTTCAGTTTCTAAGTATTAGGCCACCAAATTATTAAATAAAATATGTATGCAGAAAAGGTATTTGCTCAATTTCTTGATTGAGCACAGTGTTACACTCATTGTCATTATAAGCATATTCATATTAAATGTCATTATTTGCTTGTTGATGATAACTATGCGCTAGCTATTATTCATTTGAAAATTTTTAAAGGTGAGATTTAGTCTTAAGCCCTCACATGTCTCTTAGTTTTGACAAAAACCTTCAATCCCAAAGATGTATGCAAACTTATTCTTTAGTTATACTACATAATTTCAAATGTATGACAATCACAAAGGGATCATAGTTACATATATATGTAAATTTTTATATATTAATACTACGCCCTAGTTTCATGTTTTGTTAACATGTTTATAAATTTGAAGTGAATGTGTTATATTGTTTGATTATTTGAATGTATTATGTTGTGATTTAGTATCTGTTTTAAAAATTATCTCTTATTAGAATGGAGGACGAGGCAGTACCCCAAGATGTTGGGGAAGACTAGGGTGCATTATTTAAAATGACGAGATGATATGGCAGAGGAGTTGCTTCAACTACTAGTAGAGGAGGTAAAGAATGAGAATAAGCAATCAAATGAAGATTTCACAAAAAGAGTAGTGCAACAAAATGTCATTTGAGTCCTTGAAAAGTTCGGGAAGGTGACATATGACTAAATGAAAAACAAAACTAAAAATTGGAGGCAAAATCAATAATGAATCACAACTTTGAATTTGGTTGGGATGCATTAACCCAAATGTTTACGTGTTCTGAAGATACACGGGCGTAGTATTATGCAAGTTAGTTTTGTTGATTACATGTAAAGCATATAATGCATGATTAATAATATTTTTTTTACTGGTTCACTAATTAATCTTTGAACGTGTTTAATATAATAGGTTCATTCAAACACCTCCTCTTAGGGACTAGATGTATTTAAACTATCTTCTTCAACCTTGATCTGGATAATCATTCAAAGATGAATTAGTAAACTACTACAAAATTTATTATTATTAATCATGCTTTCTATGATTTACATGTAATCAACAAAATGAACATGCAAAAAAATACTACGTCATGCATCTTCAGAACCTATAAACCTTTGGTTAAGGCAGCCCAACCAAATCAAGAGTTGTGATTCATTATTCATTCAGTGGGAGCTAGTTGCCTCTTCTAATTCTTATTTTGTTCTTGATTTAGTCATATGTCACCTTCTACCCAAACTTAGCAAGAACTGGAATGACATCATACTCCACTGCTCTTTTTATAAAATTTTGATTTGATTGTTTATATTTCTGTTCTTCAGCAATCGAAGCAACTCCTCTGCCATATCATCTCACCATTTTAAATAATCCACTTTACCATTCTTTGCTCTCATCCCCAACAATGTGGGATACTTCCTTGTCCTCCATTCTAATAAATTTTTTTTAAAATACATACTAAATCACAACATAATAAATTCAAACAATCGAACAATATGACATGTTCACTTCAAATCCATAAACATGTTAACAAAACTATGACATAGTATTAATTTATAACATTTTACATATATACGTAATTACGATCCCTTTATAGTTGCCATGCTTTTGAAACTATAGAGCAATATAATAGAAGAGCAAGTTTCCATACATTCTTGGGATTAAAGGTTTTTATCAGCACTAAGATCCATGTGAGAGCTCAAAACCAAATCTCACCTTTAAAAGTTTTTAAATGAACAGTTTCTAGCACACTATCAGCAACATGCAAACAATGCCATTTAATATGAATTTGCTTATAATGATAATGAATGTAACACTGTGTCGAATACCTTCACAGAGTACAAATCAAGAAATTGAGCAAATGTCTTTTCTGCATACATATTTTATTTAATAATTTGGTGACCTAATACGTAGAAGCTGACTAAGACAAAATCATTTATTATTCTCTTGGTATTAAAGTTTAAGTCAGACTTTGCAATGTTAGACACTCATCTAATAATGATGATAAGTTGATAACATTCATTACTAGTCATATCATAATTGCAGTATTACAGACAAATTATATCAAAAGATAATATTTGATAAAATTTGTTATATATGTTACGAATTGCAATATAATTGAGAAATTTAAAGTGTCAATCTTTTATATAATTAATGAACAATTATATTGCAAAACTAGTTTATGATAATATAAAACTTGAAAACAAAAATTTTTTGAAGGAAAGGTGGAATATCATCATTTTGACCAAATCATGAAACAAGCAAAAAGATGTATCAAACAAAAAGCTACTTTGATTAAATCATTCCAAATGTAAAGCCTAAATCTCAGTCCAAAAAATAATCAAGCAAAAGAGGATCAAGCAAAAATACCTTGTGTGTTGTCCCTGCTGCTGCAAGAAGCTGGGCTGCCGCGGCACCCTACCGCTGCCGGTGGACTTGGTGGTGGGAAAAGAGGAGAAAAAGAGGGAAGGGAAGAGATAAATGTAGTAGGAGAGAGAGACTGTTAGAGAGGAGCCAGATCTAGATGGAGAGGGAGAAGAGTTAGTTTGGGCTGATGGGAGGAAAGAGAGTTAATGAGAAAGAATCCCAGCACAAATTTCAGTCCCACCTTTTTTCTTGAGATAAATTTGTGGGATTTGGTAGGTGAAACTATATATAGTGGGACTGAAATTAGAATTTTTGAAAGTCCAATCACAATCTCAATGCCAACAGCCAATTACACCCCCAAAATGAAATCCCACAAAAAATCTCAGTCCCACCCAGGAATTCCAGTTGAATAATACCCCCATAGAATGCATTCCACTATAGAAGTGTGAAACATACTGATGCTTAGAAAGGTAAAGATAAGGGTGGCAATTGAGTTGGGTGAGGCCAGTTTATTGTCGAGTCAACCTAACAATAGCTTATTCACTCCCTATCCTTTAATAAATGGGTCACTTCAGCACCCAACCTAGGTAAATTTGAGTTGACCTGAACCAATTGACCTACGAATCTCAAATGAGTCAAAATAGTCCAGCGACTCACTATGCAAATACCTTTCTCAAATCTTATTTTCCAGACCAACACCCAAAGTTAAGAAAGATCATATTGCTCAAATAGAACAAACATTTTAGCATCAAATGGCCTAAAAGAATCAAATGCAAATTATCCTTAATTTAATTTAAAGATCAATAACTACTTTAATATAAAATATGTATGTCTTTTCTGCATACATATTTTATTTAATAATTTGGTGACCCAATACGTAGAAACTGACTAAGACAAAATCATTTATTATTCTCTTGGTATTAAAGTTTAAGTCAGGCTTTGCAATGTTAGACACTCATCTAATGATGATGATAAGTTGATAACATTCCTTTGTCATTACTAGTCATTTCATAATTGCAGTATAACAGAGAAATTATATCAAAAGATAATATTTGATAAAATTTGTGATATATATTACGAATTGCAATATAATTGAGAAATTTGAAGTGTCAATCTTTATATAATTAATGAACAATTATATTGCAAAACTAGTATTATGATAATATAAAACTTGAAAACAATAATTTTATGAAGGAAAAGGTGAAATACCATCATTTTGAACAAATCATGAATCAAGGAAAAAGATGTATCAAACTAAAAGCTACTTTGATTAAAATCATTCCAAATGTAAAGCCTAAATCTAAATTCAAATCAGTCTAAAAAAATAATCAAGCAAAAGAGGATCAAGCAAAAATACCTTGCGTGTTGTCCCTGCTGCTGCAGGCAGCTGGCCTGCCTGCGACACCCTACCGCTGCCGGTGGACTTGGTGGTGGGAAAAGAGGAGAAAAAGAGGGAAGGGAAGAGATAGATGTAGTAGGAGAGAGACTGTTAGAAAGAGGAGCCAGATCTAGATGGAGAGGGAGAAGAGTCAGTTTGGGCTGATGGGAGGAAAGAGAGTTAATGAGAGAGAGTCCCAACACAAATTTCAATCCCACCTTTTTTCTTGAGATAAATTTGTGGGATTTGGTAGGTGAAATAATATATAGTGGGACTGAAATTAGAATTTTTGAAAGTCCAGTCACAATCTCAATGCCAACAGCCAATTACACCCCCAAAATGAAATCCCACAAAAAAAATCCCAGTCTCAGTCTCACCCAGGAATTTCAGTTGAATAACACCCCCATAGAATGCATTCCACTTTGAAAGTGTGAAACATACTGATGCTTAGAAGGGTAAAGATAAGGGTGGCAATTGAGTTGTCAGGCTAGTTCATTGTCGAGTCAACCTAACAATAGCTGATTCACTCCCTATCCTTTAATAAATGGGTCACTGCATCACACAACCTAGGTAAATTTGAGTTGACCTGAACCAATTGACCTACGAATCTCAAATGAGTCAAAATAATCCAGCGACACACTATGCAAATACCTTTCTCAAATCTTATTTTCCAGACCAACATCCAAAGTTAAGAAAGATCATATTGCTCAAATAGAACAAATATTTTAGCATCAAATAGCCTAAAAGAATCAAATGCAAATTATCCTTATTTAATTTAAAGATCAATAATAACAATAATATGAAGAAAAATCTGTTAATTTCTCCAAAATCACATGTGGTAACATCAAACATGTGTAGTGTAGTGATAACGTTACTCGCATCAATCATAGTTCCTTAGTTCAACCAAAATCCCAGTACATGATAACTTCAAACATCATCACTACTAAAGGAATTCACTAGTACTTCTACTCCTAACAATACCATCATGAGAAACATCGAGATAAGTTCATACACCATCCACTGCACAAATGAAATTACAACATACAAATCAAGTATGAATACTTAATTTTACAAACACAAGCATCTAAATTTGTGGGGGGAACTTTGAATTATATTGCATGCCAATATGGCCAACAATGTGCTCAAGCTCTTGTCCAAATTGGATGTCCTATTCCATCATTTGATGTCTCAACCCCCTCACAAAAATACCTCACATTATTTTCCTTTACCATCAACTATATACCAAATGAAACACTCAAAAAACTTGAATACTTTTCCAAACAGACAGTCAAATAATCAAAACGGATAGAATGAAACAAAGCGCAAGGTAACTGCTGGTTGTTCAAGTAAGCAGTAGTAACAGAAATTTACTGCCGTTTCTCTACAAAGTTTAAGAGCAACAGGAATTGGTTCTGGTTCTCCATGCTCAAGAATAGCAACAATAGTAGCTGTTACTGAACTGGAAACAACGACTCTCTACTATTGTTGTTGCTTTTCAGTAGAAAATATTGGTGTTTTTACTGTTTTCTTTTCTCAATATTTCTAGTTTTTAGTATTGTTGGTTGCTATAGATTCTAAAAGAGAAATATAAGAACGAGGAAAATGAATATGAGAAGAACAACAAACAATACATATTACAAACAAAAGATATTACCTTCACGAAAGAGCAGCAAGAGTATTAGAACATTACATTGATGAAGCCTCTCCAATATTGGGTTGCATGACCTCCTTGGTGTGGTTGTCCAAATTAGGTTCCATATTACATGTATTTATATAAAAAGACGACTTAAACTGATCAACAAATACACACTCTTTATCCCAAAAAAATATAAATTGAACTTTAAGAAATGACCAAAAAAAACATATAGTTTACCTTTCCTGACAAACAACCAATAACATATGCAAACTAGAATCTTGACATTTTCAAGGTTAAGACCACTTCAATATTGATCCAATATTCTTCCATAAACACTACAAGCACTCTCCAACTTCACCGTAAAAATGAAAACCACCATCACATCCCTGGCCATAAGAGAAAGGTCGCGACAAACGAATTGATTAGTCCTCCTAAATGCAAGGATGTCTTGACATTCCTAGTAGATCCCGCCTCATACAAATAAAACTTCAATCAAGACTTTTAAGACTAAATAACTCTTAGCTTTCAAATATATTAAACTCGACCCACACTAAGCATAAAAATTATTAAACAATGTATATATAAGTTAATTACACTTCAAAAATTAAATAAAATCCTAAAATTAATAGGTAGTTTACCTTTAAGACATCCATACAATCTTTATCATAAAGGTTATAAAGGTTACATACCTACATGAATTTCCCCTCCTCATTTGAACCCTCCAAAGTTCTTGGTTTCTCACTTTGCCTTACATACTCATTAAAGAGAGAAAAGGTTGTAGTTATCCTTCTTAAATTCTCGCAAACTATTACTATACATTCTATTGTAACAAAACTCAACAAAATGTAGTTTGTATCTAAGTTCTAAATTGTAAGCAGTGACAAGTAATAAATGTCTTAGTATAAAACATCACCAAGAATCTTTTACCTTTTTAGCCTTGTACCGTTACCTTTAAGATGGAAAAATATAGTGAAATTTGTATCACTTAGTTGCATATGATTGTAAGCCGGTGATAGTAAAAAGCTTTGAAGCATAGAAAAAGTAGAGTTTGACCTTGTTCGAACATCTTGTCCAAGCTCTTCTTTGCATCTAAGGAAACATGACCAATACGTGCAAGAAACTTTTTGTTCCTAACTTGAGAATCCACTGTGTACTTGATGCTTTCTCAGATTTTTACAAACCAATCATTATGTTCCTATAGCCCATCTTGCACTTTTAAATTTAGGATGTGCAAACCACAATGAACATGGAAGAATTCTCCATTTCTATAGAGTGGTTTTTTTAAATTAAGCTCATTTTTTAACAAACATATCATTTGAGCAGGAATTGTCCAATGCGGAAGAAAATATCCTTGAAAATTTTCAATCAACTAGAAAATTATAAAGACTCTAAAAAATTGCAACATTTGAGCGAGGAGGTGAGTTGAAACAAAAATTGAGCGCTCACACTTGTAATCCATTCATCATTATGAAGTGTGTCAAAAAGTAATTATAGAAGTCCACAAATCAAAAGTCATTTGATCCTCACTGGAGTTGATTTCTAGGACCCTTTTCATGTCTATTTTTTTTCTCTTATACATGTTTAACGCACCTACACTAATATATGTTTCACCGCTTCAAAATGGTATGAATAGATTGCTTGAATGTCTTCATACTTAATAAAGTTGAATAGGAAACCATGCATGATGATTGCCATAATTACCAACTTTCTATACTTCTCAAATCCAATTTAATAAATCAATGGCTCTGGAAGTCTACCCCTTCTCATTCTTCTCCTTTACTAAAGACCAAAATCCCAAACCTCAATTTTATCTCAATGGCAATAAAGCTGGATAAAACAATTTCAAATTATGGGAGCGAATATATTATTACTTATCGTTGCATGCGTTTTGGAACCACAATACAATATATGATTGTTGAATCTTGTTAGGTTACGTTGTCTGGTAATAGTTGTAAATAATTTGAGATGTCGTATATGTTTCTCTCTTTATTGAGTATGTGCACAAGGCCAAGTGTGATAAACAAGAGCTATGGAGAGTTAAAACAAGAAAGGAAATTCTCGTGGGTACAATGACCATTTTTATCAAGACTGTATAAATGCATTAGAGGTAAACTACCTTTTAAATATTAGAGTTCCATTTAATCATATAAATTATAGCACCTAAGGTGCACATTATTTAATAATTTGTTATGCTTTAATAAGATTTGACTTTAAGATATTTGAGAACCAGGATTTCTTCAGTACTCAAAAGTATTAATAAGAGGTTTGTTTGGATGCTGAGGGATCTAATCAGAATGACAATTTAAGCATCCTTGCATTTTGGAAGAGTAATCAATTTTGATATCTCGACCTTTCTCTCTATGTCAAGATATGTGATGTCAGTTTCTATTTCTACATTTGCCTTTGGGACTGCATTAAATTAGTGAGAGAATAATTAATCGATACCAAAGTGCTCTTAAGCCTGAAAATGTTGAGGCTTTGATTTACAAACATGGTTGGTTGAATAGATTGAAACGTAAATGATTAATTTTCTTTTATCTATATTAAAATTCATTTATGTTTCTTTCCAATAAAAGTGTATTTGGTCGACTGGTTCAATTTGCCTTTTATATAACTGTTAGATAATATGGAACCTAATTTTAACTAACCCGCCAACAATGTCATCAACTCAGCATTGGAGAGGCTTCACCAGCACAAAGCTCCAGTGCTATTGTTAACTTTCATGAAAATCATATATTTATATGTAATATGCATGTTCATTGTTCATGTATTTCTCTTTAGAATTTATAGCAACCACTAGTATCGGAAAACTAGAAATATTAAAACAAAACAATTGAAAGCAACTGATGTTTCCTCATAAAAAATAGTGGCATTAGTAGAATGTTGTTTTCTCTGTTCCGGCAATAAATATTATTTGTTGCTCTTGAGCATGCACAACCAGCTTATTATGTTACTACTCGTAGGCACAGGAGCTGGCAGTAACTGCTGCTCTTTTGTCTCATTCCATCCATTTGATTATTTGATTATTCATTTAGAAAACTATTTAAGCTTTTCAAGTTTTGCCTTCTGTATATAATTGACGTTAATTAAAAAAATGTGCTAGTTGAGACAGCAACTAATGGAATATGGTATCAAATGAGTGGATAAGAGCCTTTGCACATTGTTAGCTTTGGCTATTAGGCCTGGGTGGGACTAAAATGAAACATTGTCTATGTCAGACTCTCGCAGATTTGGATGTTTGTACTTGGACAATAAACTTTTCATGTGAACTTATGGTAGTGAGATCCTGTGGTGTTGTTAGAAGTAATATCAGTACTTGTTATTCCTTTTGTAGTAACTTTGTTTGAAGTTATAATGTGTAAACCTGTAATTTTTAGAAAAAATTAATAATTAAGATTAATGCTACTATGCTTGTAGATCAGTTTATAGTATTATACACTTGCAAGATTAATGTTATGATATTAACTTTTTTCATATGTGAGTTTGGATGAAATTAAGGTTTTATTCATACCATTCATATAGTTGATTGTCGAGTTGAATATAGATAATTCCCATTTGATTTTTTTTTAGTCCATTTAATGCTAATATTTGGTCTTTTGAGCTATTTGATTTTTATCTACTTTTAATGTTGGTTTGGGACAACATCTGAAAACGGTAATTACATAATGGGAAAACTGACCCTTCTGGTCATATATGGAATCAGTAGGTTAGGTCAACCTGAACTTAGTTGGGTCAGGTATGAATAGGATAAAGTGACCTGTTTATGAACAGGTACCTGTGGATAGTTATTGTTAAGTTACCGATGATGACTCAATCCCATGGTTCACAGTCGCGGTCTCGGCCGCCGACTCGGCGGGCACTGAGACAGATCGGTCTCGGCGACTCGGATCGGTATCGGGCGATACGCGCAAGACGCTACATAGAAGCTCAAATAATTCTGAAAAAATCACAACAAATCTTAAAAAAATGTAGACATTTACATTCATGTTTCACATGTCTAAAATATATCACTTAGCACACTAAATATAAAGCGAAGCATAAATACACGCGTCGTCGGTAGAAGCATATCGAAATACAGGCACAATATAGTAAATGCACAAATTACATTCATAAATACATGCTAATGTAGTTATTTTCACATTGAATTGTGATGAGGCACAAAATCATCATCATAATGCCGAGTCGGCCGAGTCAACTCCGATTCTTGGCCGAGTCGGTCTCCTCTGAGTTAAGTCGACCGACTCGTGACTCGGACTCGTCTCGGAGCGGGCCGAGACGGATACGACTCGGCCGACTCGTCTCCGACTCGGCCGAGTCTTTGAACAGTGCTCAATCCTAGATCCAACCCAATTGCCACCCCTAGTTTCACCATTCCTTTTTGGATCAATTCTCTAGCCTCCAAACATGTTACCAGCCTGAGGTTTAGGTCAATGCTCTAGATATAAACAAATCTCAATCCATAGATCAGCTTCTAGATTAGTTCATATGTCTTGGTGCTTTTTCCTTAGAACGTATTTTATGGTGAATTTAATGTGTTGCATCAAGTCAAAAGTGCAGTTAACATGTGAAAAAATTCTAAAGAGAAAAAATACAAATGTGGTAAATCCTCTTCCAATATTTAAATAATATCTGTATTCACTCTAATACAAACATCCATACATATATCCACATACATGATAATTAATTCTAATAAGCGAAAACACACCTACTCACGCACATATTGATGCATATTACAGCATAATTTATGACAAACTTTCCTGACACTTTTCTTCCTACCAAAATTAAAGTGAACTGTCACTGAAAGTTCATTTAAAGAGGGATAGTCATATCTAAGGGAATACCAGGCATGATTCCATCAGAAGGAAATATCTCCATAAGCTCTGAATTGCAATTGTTAGCACACTGAAGATCATTTGGATAATATATTGATATTCTCCTACTCTGTGCAAATTTGATCAACTTTAATGCTTCTCCAGCAGCATCTTGTTCGAGGAAACAAGATGGGATAGACACTCCTAAGGCATGCATGATTTGGAATGCCAGTTTCCCAACAAAAATTAGGCCGTCACATGCAGATGCTAGAAGCCGCAAAGCAGGTAATTTTTCTAAGAATCTGCTCCCTCCAATCTGCATCAGAATGCAGTGATGTTAGGATAATCTTCAGATCATGCATGTCCATAACAGAAGTATAAAAGGATTTTAAAAAAAAAAAAAATCAAATCTTCAATTCAGTTAAAAGTTGGAGCAAGTACTTGACAGAACAAAATTTAATCAGTGCCAACCAAAAGGTGATCCTAAGAAAATGTGAGTCTAAAATAAGAAAGCTTGAAATAGACTTGTCAGAGACAACACCGCAGCATGTAGTCATCAAACTGCTCATGGTTAATAATGTTTAAGCCAAGTTATCGAAACCTAATTGAGATTCTATTGACCTTATAGATGGTTCATAAATGTATAAATGGGTACCAAATACTATCATTACTAAAAAGGGTCCATGTTGAGTGCTTTGTCAACATTGGACAACAGGATGATTGTTTCTACTTCAAACTCAATAGTAAACATGAGTTTCAAGTTAGTATCGTAAACATGCCTATTTCTATCGTATCAGTGAAATAGTTAATAATGTGATTCCACATGATTATGTTGCCTATATTGTGCCTCAAAGAAAACACGACGTCTGTAGCAAATTGTTCCATCATCCAACTTCATGAAGACTTTATCAAACTTTGGGGAATTGATAGAATTTCTTAGCAGTTCCATATGCTTAAATTCCATTGCCAGTAAGATAGGTCTTCCTACCTGCCAAGTGACCCACTGGTTTGTTAAGGTATATCTGGCCCACTTGGCCATAACTTAGTACCATGCCATGCCTTGCCTTGCCCATAATTACTACAAGGGCCAACTTGCAAGTTGGCAATTGTACAATATGCTCATACACAAATAATGAATATGCATCCATCAGATAGTGCAAACCATGACTAAAATCTGAAATGATAAAATGCATTCATGCTTATTAGTAGATGCAGGGGCCCAGTAGGCATGCCGATCTGAAAATATAGAGCATAATGAAGACAATAGTATAAGAAAGCAGAAAGATGCTATATCATGTGATGAGGGGTAGGCGTCAAACTATCCAGTATCCAAGTCAATTCTGGTATACTAGACTTTGCAACCACTGAGCGGCACTGGAAAATCCATTTCATCTACTAAAATTGCTCAAGCTAAATTGATCGGGTAGTAGAGGAGGCCTCTAAGGTTAGCTCAAGAAGGACAACAATGAAGCATTTGAGCATGTGAATTTTGCTTTAGCAACATCTAGAAAGCTTTCTTATGATGTACAGGCCAAAAGGAACAGAACTGATGTAATACCAACCTGGATCGCAATCACCTTCAAATCGTAACCAAAATTTAAAATTGAGAATAAGATAAGATTTTGGGTTTCCACCCCTTACGCGGGCTTCTCACCCAGAAACTCGAGAGCAAATAAACTCAAGAATTATGCCAGATAATTCGAGAAAATTTTAATCATTCAATTATTATCCCATACAATAGTTTAGGGGCCTTATATAGGCTTTACAAAAGAGGACTACTGGGAAATAACCGATGTGGTACTAAACGCCCACAAAGGAACACAAATAAAGCTAAAACATCTACTACAAATAAAGCTGAAACAAAATACAAAATCCTCTAAATAAGCTAAGGCATGAAAAGATAAATGGGAACTGCATGATGTCCTCATCAATTCTCTCGGGGTGGGAGAAACTCGACCCTGTCGAGTGAGGACTCTCCTCAAGAAGCATCTCAATCGGGCCAAGGTGGTGGTCGTGGCAGCAGCATGGGTACATCATGTCGAGACCATGGTGGCAGAGGAGAAGCTGGTCTCCATGATGGATCGGTTGTGGAAGATAGCAGCACGATCAAGGCACAGAGAGTAGAGCGAGGCGCATCATCCTGGCTGAAGACGGAGCTGATACCATGATCTCACGGGCTATCCAACTCGTAAGCAATATACGCAATCCTCTTCAGAGTCATTTCGAAATCTTTACGCCAAGCGTGCAACTTTCTCGTGGCCTCAGAGTGACTCGTAACCATCACCCTATTATCAACTGTAAATTCCTACAAAATACTATATGGGTATGCAGCAAATTTGTTGGTGTTATTGCAAATTGCTATTAGCCTAGTGATATCATCAATATGTGCAACAGGCAGATGCAAAGCAGTAGGTATCCTAAGCATAACTCCTAACGATGGGAGAATAAGAAACATAATATGCCTAGAAGGACACACATCTAACGATGGAGGTACACGGGACTCGGACACAAACTCTAAACAACCCGAAAAAGAAGTATTAGAAACCATTTGCTGGACCTTGGCAAGAAATTCAGGTGACTCCCTAAAAGATGAATAGATAGGAATAACCATAAAACTAGGTTCAACACAAGGAGACTCGAATGGTTGATTAGGCACAGTGGGTATATTAGGCTCAACTATCTCGCCCACGTCATCATTGGCACTATCAGAAGACATGTGAATTTCATCAATAATCTGTGTGACAGAATCAACTGCTATGTCTTCAATTATATTAACAGTCTTAGAAGAAACTTGGACATCCTCAACAGCCTTCGAGTCGTCAACTTCATCAGTGGACACAGTTCTAACATGTTGACTCTCCGAGGGGCACTGATAATCATAATGTTCATATCCCTTATATTTAGAACATCTGACCTTGGCTTTGACTAGCGTTTTGAAAGTCAAGTTCAATCTTAATGCAACATCAAAGGCATCTTCAACAGTGTCTAAGTCATAGGGGCCAGTAATCATAGCACGTTTTATTTTAGATCGTAAACCCCAAATAAATCTAGTTACAGTCTCAGAAGGGTGCTCTCTCACTTCACTACGATGGGTTACGTCCTTAAATATGGCAATGTACTCATGAACGGACATATGACCCTGATGGAGATTGTGTAGCTGGTCTAAGTAGGGGTCCCTATACTGCTGACTAGTCATGATAGCTCAAGCAAACAAGCAGATGCAGTGAAGAGCCCTAGAGTCAATTAAACTAAATGTATGTACTAAACAAAATAAAATACCCTAAAGTGTAAGTTTTAAATGTAAAGAAAAATGCATTCCTAAAATGATGAAAAGATGCAACCACTAGAACGAAGCAAATAGCATTTCAACCAACAAATTATAGCAATTCATATAGTAGTTGCAAGTAATCTAACAGTTAGCGAATCAGGTCAAGTTATGATATCACCTGAGGGGGAGTCGTTCACGCCCAAACGCAAAAATTCTCGAAGATTCCTCAGAGAAATACTCACACTGAAGAGTTAAGATCGTCCACCAGAATCTTGGACAGTGGTGATAAGAAGTGAAAACTGGATGCCTCGAGAATGGTGCAAATCGGGCCCGAATCGGGGCAGAAACAAGCTCTGAACTGTGGTGCGCTGATCTACTGAGTTGAATCTAGAAGACGATCGGAGCCTGAACCAGATTGTGACTGCTGTAGGAGCGTGGTACTGGTTGTCACGAATCCACTGCCTCGAGAATGGCTCAATTTGGACTTGAAACGGACTCTGAACGGCCTTCAGAAGTGCTGTTATGTTTCTGCACTGAGTCAGAACACACTGGGCTAAATCAACTGAGCCAACTCGAGGTGATTGGATCGCTGACGTCAGCGCTGATGTCGTTTAAGTGTATCGGGTCGAGTTCGGGTTCAAATCTCAACCCGCCCAAACCCGGACCCGCAATCCGCTTGGAATTTTCTTAAAACCCAAACGAATTTAGAATGGGTCGGTTGGGTTTGGATCCAGCCCAACCACTTGTGGGTTTGAACCCAAGCCCACTTAGGAAAATCCGGGTTGGGTTTTAAAGGAGAACCCAATACCCTGCTCCCTTCTCGATCGATCTCGTGCTAGGGCTCGGAGGGGTCCTCAACAGCGGCGGCGGCGGCGGCGGCGGAGATCTTTCTTTTGACTGGAGCGGCGGCTCTGGTGACGGAGAAGGTGGACTGAATTTGGTGGAGTTCGCCGACGGCGATGGCAGATCGAGAAGTGTAGCTTCGTCGGCAAAAGGTAGGGTTCACCTCGGGCGAAACTTTGACGACGACGAGGTGGTGGATCAAGGGGGACGACGACTGATCCTGCTTCAGGAAGCTCTGACGAGCTTAGGGGAAGAATGACGCAAGTCTGGGAGCGCTGATGATGTGGATCTGGGAACACCGATGCTGTTAGGCGCGGCGTCGGAGATCTTCAGCGATGACGGTTTCGTCGAGTGGAGGCACGGCTGAAGACAAGGATGGCAGTGTTGGAGGACGAAGGTGATGATGACGCCGTCAGGCAGAGGTGGGGACGAAGCTTTGTCGGCGTCGGCCCAGCGAGGTCGCAGCGACGAGGATGATCGACGGCGAGGCTTATTGGCATAGACCTGCAGGCCAGCGGAGATCTAAGCCGGCGAGGGGTCGCTGATGTTTGTGGAAGGGGACGGCGATTGCTTCGGGAGGGTCTGGCTATGATGGCGGCGGAGGGCGTGGCTGTCTGCAGCGGCGGAGAAGAAGACCTTCGACGATCTCGCAGGTGCTTGAAGAAGAAGGAGGCCTCGCTAGTACTCGAGGCGTTAATGGCGGCGGAGGGCGTGGGTGTGGTTGGCAGCGGCGTCGAAATTCTGGAGGAGATGATGAACAGGGAGGGAAATTTTGAGAAGATGAACAGTGGAGATTTCGATTTTCAGGGAATTTTCGATAGAATTTTCACTGTAAATTTTTTTTTGAACAGTAAAATCTTTTTCTTTTTCTTTTTTTTCTTTTTTTTTTTGAACGGATCTGGAATATAGATCTAGGGTTTGGAGATTGGAAGAAAATTTTGGAAAAGGAAAATTTTGAACGGAATTGAAAACCAGGGCTCTGATACCAAAATGATGTAATACCAACCTGGATCGCAATCACCTTCAAATCGTAACCAAAATTTAAAATTGAGAACAAAATAAGATTTTGGGTTTCCACCCCTTACGCGGGCTTCTCACCCAGAAACTCGAGAGCAAATAAACTCAAGAATTAAGCCAGATAATTTGAGAAAATTTTAAACATTCAATTATTATCCCATACAATAGTTTAGGGGGCCTTATATAGGCTTTACAAAAGAGGACTACTGGGAAATAACCGATGTGGTACTAAATGCCCACAAAGGAACACAAATAAAGCTAAAACATCTATTACAAATAAAGCTGAAACAAAATACAAAATCCTCTAAATAAGCTAAGGCATGAAAAGATAAATGGGAACTGCGTGATGTCCTCATCAAGAACTATCCTAAACCAGTACGAAAATGGCATGACCAAAGATAATGAAATAGATATAAAATCAGACTGTTGGTTTCAAGAAGAATTAAGGAATCACTAAAAGTCAGTTCTGTAGGATTCAAGTATGATGAACCATCAAGAGGGCAACTTGAAGCTTTCTTTCGTAGCACAAAGATAAAATATGAGCATATGCTTTGAACAGTGAAATAAATTTGTTTATTTGTATTGCAGAAGAAGAAAGCTTGAAAACTTGGTTACAAAATTTTCACTAAAGAACAAAGTAAATCTCCCAACTCTGACCAAGAAATGGGGCTCAGCAGCAATTAGCCAGTAAAAATGTGATTTAACTCCATCCATAACAAAGGTTCCATCTAACAGAGTTACTGATACAAGAAAGAACACAGCTGACGCTCCATAGGTTTTCTAAAGCTATAACATTGAGATCAGGAGGACAACATGAGAATTCAGTAAAAGCAAACTAGAGAAGCAAGTTGTTGGATATATTGCAGTAATATAATAATCAGTTACAGAGGGCACATCCAATTATAAATCTTGTGTTGGCTTTGCGATAATCATAAAAATCATAAAATGCCAGTTGGCATCCTCCAAATTCTCCTAGACTTTCAAAAACATCTAGAAGAAGGGGAAATAGATAATAAATTTGCTACAGGGAAGTGCATTCACCTTCAAGGCATAAATAAAGCCAGGAGATTAAAGCTTATGTCATAAAGCAAAAAAAAAGCGAAAAGATAAGAGGTGCATATCTGTATACAAAGTTTGTGGTAGAAAATGCAAGAATTAAAAAGAAAGAGATCATACAATTGCCATATATGGTTGTCTGGTTATTTCCCTGGTTTTTGTTAATTGCAATAACTCTTCCTCAAAATGGAAGCCAGCAACAGATGCATCACAAAACCGAGAGATACCAACAGTTGATGCAAGAATCTTATGGGACAAGGAGAAAGCATCATTAACAAATATATAAGCTCCTGATGATAAATTCCTAGAAAAATCTGAGCAATTTGTAAGCTCTTCTCTGAACTTTGCTAAATTGTCAAGAAGAAGAATGTCTGAGTTCTTGATCTCTTTTGCTTTAGATTGCATGAGATCCGAAACAACATTTGCTGGCACAACTTTTATGTGGAGAAGTTTTGATAGATAATCTGTAAAATGAAGAAGCAATATGTGAAAGGGAAACCCTGTGTCAAAATTCTCTAATCAAATTAATGAATAAGTCGGAAAGGCCACATATAAACAAAATTCCCTTTCTTTCTTCATCTTAACATATAACCTAACATGAACAAAAATAAAAGGTAAATGTGAAATGTGTCCAGGTAATTGGAAATAAATTTGCCAAAATGAAATACACGCAGCCAAATTGAGAAAATAACCTGGTCTGATGTTATAAAGGATTCATTTTTGTATAATGCAACTGACCTGCAAAAGACTCTGTAGAAAGAAGGCTGGAATCATTACATTGACCCCAGTTGCTGACCAACAGTATTTTGGCTCCAGCATTATACAAATATCTGATTGTAGAAAGAGCTCTGTTCACAGCAAGGTTATTACTGAAGCCCAATTGTTCCAGAAGGAGAGATGAATCAAACCGTACAATGGTAACTTCACCACAGAGCTTTTCAATGGGAAACTTCCTAAGAGTCTGCACATGCAGAAGTAAATTATCACTGGTATCACAGTTTTTGTCCTAACAAAAACATAAACAAAGACATGCATGATAAGAGATGGTGCTGAATTTAACTATCTAGCTAAGTAAGGATATTCTTAAAAGTTTATACATACAGAAGAACATATACCGCAATAAGATATTAGTTATGACGGCTAAGCAATAAGCATTTTTAGGATATATTTGCATTCTGTAAAATGTTGAAATGCACCACCTTTGATTTTTCTCATGAAGTAATATGCTAGGCATGTGTCATGCACATTTTAGGGGAAAAAATAAACGCTTTGTAAAAAGATAATGTATAAATTATATATTTAAACCTTTTTTGAAATGAGAAAAAGATCTCTATTTATTTACGAGAGGAGTAATACAAAGATTAAAATAATATTACCTAAATTTAAGGATGACATAGTTTATCTAAAAGATATATATATATATATATATATATATATATATATATATATATATATATATATATATATATATATATATATATATATATATATATATATATATCTTTTAGATAAACTATGTCATCCTCAAATTTAGGTAATATTATTTTAATCTTGTATTACTCCTCTCGTTTAAAAATAGAAATATTCAAAAGTGAGAATAGTTATAAAATAATTGATTATTAGACAATGTAAATATTTAAATCCAATTCAATCCTTTGACACTAAATCAAAAGCATACTTTTTTCTTCTTCTCTTTCTTTATTTTTTTCCCCTTTTTTTCAGAGAGTAGGGCTTCAATCCTTATTGCCTGTAATGCTTAACTAAAATTATATAACAATTTAAGTTACTTTTGAGATTTAGAATTCAACCAAAAAAAAACAATTATATATATCATTGTGTCATTAAATTTATGTATTATTTTTATCCATGAAATAAAAAAAATGTGAACCTCATAAATGAATTATTTTTATTAGATACAACTCAAAAATAAATCAGTCAAAAATCAAATAGTTACCTTTCAACTTAGAATTTGAAGTGATTAGGAAATAAATTGCTTATCTAATAGAAATAAGTGATCAACTTATTCATTACTAATTAGAGATGACTAGAACTTGATTGATCATCTTATCTAATGAAGATAGAGGCGATTGTCAGGCACCGCGGGGGGGAGCGGCACAAATCAGAGATGCACACACGGGTGAATGTGAAAAGAGAGGAATGCCTTGTGTTACCAAAATAAACTTCCTATATAATTAAACTTTACAAAGTTTTTTAAAACATAATTGATATAGGGGATAAATTGACACATGAAATCACTATGAACTATCTTAGCTAGTGTTTTTTTTCTTTTAGGGAAAACCGTAACTGGTGCTTTTAATAATAGTACAGATAAAACTAGATAGTACAAAGAAGAGAATTCTCTTCCTTACCTCCCAGTCCCAAATTTGGGATATATGATATCATTTGGCTCTTTGGATACCTTTTGTGCCTCAAGGATGAATATAATTCTTGTGGATTGTAAAGCATGAAACACTTAAATGATGAAGCCATATGGTATCATACATGGATTGTACCCTATCAAACACATAATTTTTGTCGCCTGATTCATGAAATGTGTACAATTTTAAATTTTGTTGCTTGTCATTTTCTAGTGTCCACTCTACTTGTGCTTTTTTCTATAGCAAATCATATGATTTCCCACCTACGTCCAAAAGTCTAGGCTCTCTTGTGTTCTACAGAAACTTGGAGATATTAAATAGGTAAATTTGGTGACAGAGTCCTAATTGTATTTGGAGTCCTATAGAGTCCTAATAATATTACTTAAGTAGAATTTGGTTATGTGTGGAATCTATGTATGGAGAGGTTTGCTTGTGAATTTTATGTACATGTGTTACGCAATTTTTTTGAATATCAACAAAGATATAATCCTTCAAAGTTTTAATGGTATCAGATCTCTACAACTCGATAAAAGTCTACACTACCACATGACGCATCTTCATCCTTCTTTCTTCTTTTTTTCATTCAATCTTTCTTTCTTCTTCCTTTCTTTTTTTTTTTCCCTTTTCTCTTTCTTCCCCAAGCCTCTCTTACCCAAAAAAAGGAAAACTTACTATTCACCAGTTTTATTCATCACCTGAACAATAATTTCAGCTTTTTTTACTGAATTGCACAAGGCAAAAGATAAAAACATGTTGAAAAACTACTGATCCGATGGTTGAAATTGTTTTGGTCATATATCGCTCAATAAAGTTTTGGTTTTTATAACCTAAGTGTTTACTTCTAAATTTTGGGTCTTCTAAACGCACTATTGTGCTCTATTTAGCCTAATTCTACTTGGGTTTCGCAATTTTGCACTAAGCTTGAGGATCTCCAAAACCTCTCTTTCTGTTGAGTTTGGGAATCATTAAAACCTCTTCCTCTACTAAGTCTGACGATTTTCAAATCTCCTCTTTTATTGAGCTTGAAGATCTCTAAAGCCACTTATAGTGAGTTTAAAAGCCTTTAAAATCCTTTATCAAAAGAGATGAATATTTGACTTTTTGCACAATGTTGACAAAATATATGGTTTGTTTGGCTTGGCATCAGCAATAATTATGTGTTGCACGTCAACGATTTACTATTTATTTAAAAGCTTTTATATTTGTTTCTCAGTTTTTTTGATATGAAACGGTGAAGCGCGTGTGAATCAGTGATAGAACAAACTTTGTTATGTTTCACCAACAAAATGATCTTGAATAGGAATAAAACTAATATACAAATCAGATAGATTTTAACAAAATGTGCAGTTGCAATCATATCATTCTAATCTCAAATAAAATAATGCAACTACTCAGTTATGATGACACAAGCTTGTACAATGAATATATATAATCAGTGAACACAGAATAAAAGAATCTCACAGTCTCACAATATAGTGGCAGCACATATAATCGATAAAATAATAGAGATGAAAATCAAACCCACAAATAAATAGACCGTGTAAGAAAGTTACCTATTGATGATCATAGGGATCGTAGTGACCTATAGAGGATGATGGTGCCTAGATCACATCGTCACGATCGTAACGCCTCGAAAATCAAATAGGCACCGAACGTGGAAGTTACAGAGTGAATCAAGGTGATGCTCCTAACAGGTCTGTTTCTTATTCTGAACCTGTTCTGGTGCTGTAGCAGCAGGTACGGGTTTACTGTAGGATGTGGGTACAGTAACTTAAATCCGTTTTTCTTTATCCTTTTTGAATGCAGGTCGGGTTGGGCTTGATCTGAAACCCAACTTGAATTTTCTTCTTCTGTGGATGCGGGACGCATGTGGATCGGGTCGAGTTGAAATTGAAAACCCAATTTCTTTTTTATTTCTTCTTTTTTTGTGATGTTGTTCGATGAACCCACGAGGGGAAAGAAGCTCCGGTGATGTCAGCGAAGACTCCGGCAAGGGCGGTGACGACTCTAGCAAGATCGGCGTCGGTGAGATGAGTCATCAACGGAGTGGCTTCGGCGAGGTTGATGGAGAGGTCGAGCGAGGAGGGGAAGGATGGAGGTCGACTGGTGGTGGAGGACAGATGAAGGAGAGGGAAGAGAATGGTGGCGACGTCGACGTGTGAGAAGGGAGATGCAAGGGTGTTGGTGGCAGTGTTGGCGGTTAAAGTAAACATGGCGGTGATAATGCTCAGCAGAGGAGGCAGAAGGAAAAGGGAAAGGAGGAGGCGAGGGGAAGACCGAGTGGGTGTTGGCGGTCGTGATGATGTAGCCTGGGTTGCAAAGAAGAAAAGAGAGAAGAGATCAGAGTGAAACTTGAAGAGAAAAAGAAAGAGAAGAGGGCGACGACTCAGCCGAGAGAAAGAAAAGAGAAACGGGAGACTAGGGTTTTTCAGGAGATTAATTAGGATTTAACCTAAACAAATTGAGATAAATATAATCTCTCACAATATAACTTGATTTCAAGTTTCTTCATTATCCAAATAACTAATGCATGGGTCTATTTATAGACCTTACAAAACTCCAACATCCGAGTATAACCGATATATTACTAAACAACTAAAATAAAATCAAAAAGAAAGAAAGAAGAAAATACATAAAATTACACAAAATTCTTCGCAAACTGCCAAACTGGATTGACGCGCTTTTGTTTTCTTCAGCTCGCATCCTGACTGGATGTCTGCATCATTCTCCCCGAGTGGGTTAGATAAAGTAGGGCTCTCATGCTACACTGGATCAAATTGCTGCAAATCATCTCGATCTAACCGTGAATCAACAGTTGTGTTTTTCGTTTCTAACGAATTAAATACATGTGAGTTCCACCAGATTTGACAGTGATAGTCTCATCCTCTAAAATTTTATCAGCTCTCTCTAGTGTAATGGGATGAATATTTGAGAGTGAAGTAGTGAAATAAATAATGAGCTCTCGAAAAATGGCTTTGGGAAAGCTCATCAAATATCAATCAATAGACTACAATTAAAACCCTCGTAATCCACTAGAGCATTAACATTGAAAGTACAACTAATACCATAATCTTTATAAAGATCTATAATATATGTATTACAATTCAGCTTATTCAATATCTTGAAAGGTCCAACATTGCAGACAGACAACATCTTAACAGTCCCTTAAGAAAACTGTTTCAGATAAATCCGAACTATCACATAATCGTCTACATTAAAGTTTTTAATATTTTTCTACTGTCAGCTCGTAAAGTAGGCTTTGCGTTACTCTATTTATTTTTATTACTGATCTCTTTGTGTAGTTTATGCACGTGTTTGTGTGATGTAAATATAGATGCAGATTCGAATGCTCCATAATGGGATGGTGTCGGCAGTAAGAGAGAAAGTGATTTGCAAATAGGGTAGTATGACTAGTGGGAGACAGGAAAGGAGCAGTAACAATGAGAGGTGGAGAAGGTAGGATTGGCAGCAAAGTCAAAGTGAATGTTTGGTTGGGTTGTCCAGTCTTGAGTCTTAAGGGTAGTAACTTAATATGTTTACCCTCATACTCAAATTGACACATGTTGGATCGACCGTAAATGATGACATTTTTATTAAACAATTATAGTCTACCTAACATGACTTAATCCACATTCATGGTGATCACATAACACCAGATCTTGTCTTTGTAATGATTGAAATTGACTAGAACAAGACAACGTTGTTTGACCTCAAGTGTTGTGAAGTCAATCCATGACACTTTGAATGGTGGGATTGGGGTATAACCTCTAATTCAAGATGTTCACACAATCTGGACGATATTACATTGATACAACTTTCACTGTCGACAATCACCTTACAATTCTTATTTTCAATTTTGGTGAACGTGTGGAAGGTAGCATTTTTCTCCAATCGTTCTTTTCAGCTGTGATTGGGAGGGGACACACGAACAACACACAGGTGACTTAATGGTGTTTATTAATACAATTGAGATCAACATCCTCACTTGTGGGCTCTTCGTCAGTTTCAAAATCTTCTCCCTCAAAGATGTACACATCAGATTCTAGTTTAGTAGCTTCGGTCAGTGTTCCATTTATTGTGGTGATTCTGATGAAACTAGGGCAACTGGTAGCTAAGTGTCCGTAACCTTGATATTTATAGCACTTGGTTGTGGAACTAATTTTGAGAAACTCGGGGCTCTTGTTTTTGTTATCCTGTCCAAAACTCTTACCCTTGATGTCATTCCTATATGAAAAGGTTTGGGTACTAGACCTATTGAGTTGGGGAGATGGAGTAGGCTTAGATACTGAGGCTCTATAAGAGTGACTCTTGAAAGTGTGGCTAGTCCTAACAGAATCTAGATTTTAGATTAATATAAACACTGCCTCTAACTTGTTAACTCCTCTAACTAACAGTTCAGTTCGTAGGTTACCTCTAAGGCTGGCTCTGAATCTAGAAAGAATTTGAGATTCTCCTTCTTTATGGAGGGTACTGCATCTGATGAAGAATTCATCGAATTTCTCGACATACTTCTTGGCAGATTTGTGCCTTGAATGTATTAGTGCCAATTGTCCATGAGACGAGCACTAAACGATGGCGACACATACTTTATTTCTTACTCTTCTTTCATCCTATCTTATGCGTCAATTGGTGGTCGACCTCGGGTTGCACGCCTGTTTTCTAGATTGGTCCAATATTGACTAGTTTGGTCATACGGATTCATTGCAGCGTACTTAACTTTCCTAAGCTCAATGAGTATGTGCCATATACAGTACCTATCTAGTTAGAGTATTCAATTAATGAAAGTTGTGGTGGGTCATGACGTCCATCAAGGTTGGGGACATCGATCTTGATGCTTTTTAGATATTGAGCATCGGGATTGGGGGGTATCGATGTTGTTACGTCGGTTGTTTCTCGGTAGAGTTTGATCACATATGGCTGACTCAGGTGGTTCACGCATGGTTTCTATTTTGGCCAGTCTCTCTTCGAATGTCTTAAAGGCATTTAACTTGACATTTATCTTGGCGAACATTGTTGCAATCTACTGGGCATCCATTGGGGTAGTGTGAAATTTGCTACTCTCCTAACAGAAATAAGTGACCACTGCGGGTGGGCATGCACTACACAAAAACTAAATGAAGATGAAGAGATGCAAATCTAAATTAGATGATTTTTATATTAAAATCTAAATGTAATTTTTTATTTTTAAATGCAAGAAAACAGTAAATTTCCTAACAAATACCTACGTGATACAGATCCTACCCTAACTTGCTTTGATACCAAAATGATGTCAAGTGTGTGTGAATCAAAATCACCGATAGAACAAACTTTGCTACGTTTCACTAACAAAACGATCTTGGGTGGGAAAATAATTAACACTAATATGCAAATAGATGGATTTTAACAAAATGTGCAGTTACAATCATATAGTTCTAATTCAAATAAAATGATGCAAATACTCAGTTATGATGACACAAGCTTGTACAATTAATATATATAATCAGTGAACACAGGATAACAGAATCTCACAGTCTCATTATACAGTGACAGCAGATATAATCGATAAAATAGTAAAGACGAATGTCGAACTCACAAATAAATAGACCGTATAAAAAAGTTACCCACTAATGATCATAGGTATCTCAATGACCTGTAAAGGATGCCGGTGTGTAGATCACATCATCACGATCATAACGCCATGAAAATCAACTAGAATGGGCATCGGACGTGGAAGTTACAGACTGAAAACCAAGGTGATGCTCTTAACGGGTCAGTTTCCTGTTCTGAACCCGTTCTGGTACTGTAGCAGCCGGTACGGCTTTACTGTAGCATGCGGATACAGTAACTTAAACCCATTTTTCTTTCTCCTTTTTGAATGTGGGTTGGGTTGGGCTTGGATCTGAAACCCAAATTGACCTTTCTTCTTCTGTAGGTGTGGGTCGGATGTGGATCAGGTCGGGTTGAAGTTGAAAAACTGATTTCTCTTTTATTTCTTCTTTTGTGCTACTGTTCGATGAACCCACAAGGGGAGAGAAGCTTCGGTGATGTCGGCGAAGACTTCGGCAAGGGTGACGACATCTCCGATAAGATCAGCGTCGTCGAGATGAGTTGTCGACGGAGTGGTGTTCAGCAAGGTTGATGATGAGGCCGAGCGGAAAGGGGAAGGATGGAGGCCGAACGGTTGTGGACAGATGAGGAAGAGGGAAAGAATAGTGGCAACATCGACGTGTGAGAAGGGAGATGGAAGGGTGTTGTGGCAGCGTTGGCGGTTGAAGTAAACGTGGTGGTGATGATGCTTGGCGGAGGAGTGAGGCAGAGTGAGAATGAAGAGAAGAAAGCCGAGGGGAAGACCGAGTGGGTGCTGGCGGTCGTGGTGATGTGGCCTGGGTTGCAGGAGAGAAGGAAAGAAAGAGAGGATATCAGAGAGAGAGAAGTGGGTGGCGGCTCAGTCGAGAGAGAGAAAATAGAAAATGGAGATTAGGGTATTCCAGGAGATTAATTAGGATTTAACCTAAACAAATTGAGATAAACATAATCTCTCGCAATATAACTTGATTTCAAAATTCTTCATTACCTAAATAACTAATGCATGGGTCTATTTATAGACCTTACAAAACTCCAACATCCGGTGTAACTGATGTAGTACTAAACAATTAAAATAGAACTAAAAATAAAGAAATAAAAGAATACATAAAATTACACGAAATTCTTCTCAAACTGGATTGGTGTGCTTTTGTTTTTTTCGGCTCTTGCATCCTGACTGGATGTTCTCATCATTTTTGTTAACCAAACTCTTAATGTGATGCTATCATAATTTTGAGTAAGGATGTTAGATATAATAGGTAAACTTGGTTACAGTCCTAACCGTGGTTCACAGTCGCGGTCTCGGCCGCCGACTCGGCGGGCACTGAGACAGATCGGTCTCGGCGACTCGGATCGGTTTCGGGCGATACGCGCAAGACGCTACATAGAAGCTCAAATAATTCTGAAAAAATCACGACAAATTTTAAAAAAATGTAGACATTTACATTCATGTTTCACATGTCTAAAATATATCACTTAGCACATTAAATATAAAGCGAAAGCATAAATACACGCGTCGTCGATAGAAGCATATCGAAATACAGGCACAATATAGTAAATTGCACAAATTACATTCATAAATACATGCTAATATAGTTATTTTCACATTGAATTGTGATGAGGCACAAAATCATCATCATAATGCCGAGTCGGCCGAGTCAACTCCGATTCTTGGCCGAGTCGGTCTCCTCTGCGTTAAGTCGACCGACTCGTGACTCGGACTCGTCTCGGAGCGGGCCGAGACGGATACGACTCGGCCGACTCGTCTCCGACTCGGCCGAGTCTTTGAACCGTGGTCCTAACAGTATTTGGCGTCTAATAATATTACAAATTATAGTTTAAATAGGATTTGATCTTGTATTAGAGTCGATATAGGGAGAGATGAGAGAAGAAAGACAAACAGCGGGCCAAAAGACTTGGCCTGTCGACAGCCCTTTTTTGAACTGTCGATAGACTTTCCCTGAGAGACATGAGTTTTCAGACCTGGTCTATTGACAGGCTTTTACAGAAAATGAAATTTTGCAGTTTTCTTTTGAGCTGTCAACAACAACCCTATTGCGTATCTGGGTATTTGAATTTGTTTAGGATTTTATTTTGGATCCAAATTTGGAATCTAATAGATTTTTCAGTTTCTTTATTTTGAACTTTTTTTCTTTATTTTGAATTCATCTTTCATAGATAGAATATGATTTTCGTAAGCCTATATAAAGGCCATTGTATTCTTATTTTGTAATCAATCTATTATTCAACTTAATCAATAAACATTAAGTTTTCCTTATATTTGCTCGTGATTCAAGTTGCTCCTTTTGGCTCGTGGATTCGAGTGGTTACCCCTACCTAGAGATCTTTTCAGGGTTCGTCAGCATTAGAACGAGATCTAGCCTGCGTCATTCGTCTTTTTGGCTTCCCCGACCTACATCAAGAGATTTGCTCATGAATTGTATGTAATTGTATTATTTAATTCATCTAAGAATCAATAAAGATGTATGTTGAAGAAAAAAGGGTGAGAGAGGGAGATTAATATAAAATATATAAATGTATATAATAATAAAGAAACTTCTCAAACTTTGAAAATTTATTCATTGGAGAATATTTTATAATTATATGTTTTGCAGGGACTGCCAAATTATGTTCTAGTACACTTGATTTTAGCTTACAAAACAACTAAGCCATTTGTCCCAAGTATTTGGGGCAAGCTACATGAACCAAAAGAGAATTACGCCGGATCGGGCACATAGATCAGCTTTCTCCACTCACTCCTATCGAGCAACATGCCTTCACTAAGACCTTTAGCCTCTATATCTTGTCGTATCACCTCCATCCATGTTTTCTTCGGTCTCCCCTGCGCTCTTTTAACTTGCCCTAAATTGATACGCTCTACTCGCCGTTATGTTGCACTTGATTTTAGCTTGGATCAAAAAATAAAAGAAATGGAAATTTTAGACTGATTGGCAAATTTTTACCATCATGGGGCCAAATTGAACCGTTTGCAACCATCTTCTTTCTCCGCCAACCAACGCCAACCAATAGAGCCCATCATTTTATTGGGATTTCAATTTATTCAAAGTCAAATCTCACTTGATATTATTATTTATCGAGTTCTAATTTGAACCTATGTGTAATCTTTCTAGATAAGTGTGATCTAAATTTAAATTTCAAGTGAAATTCACTCAAATTTCAAATGAATACATAAATAAATCATGTTGAGTGGATAAAAAAGTATGATGAGTAAGATGAGGTTTAAATCAAATCTGAGTAAGTTTGACATTCTTATTCATATCCCACAAGTACTATCGGATGAAATTCAAATTATATTTGAGATAAGTACGCTCCATGTATTCGATCAAGTCCACAAGCAATATTATATTGAATTTTTAAAGCTGAAAGTTCAACTCTCTTCAAATCTGTCCCAATCAACATTGAAAATTCTTTTAATTCAATCTGAATTCAAATTTGTCAGCAAACTAAAGAGGTAAAAGAGAATGACCTTAGTCTTTATCGAGAAAACTCCTCATGTTGCTATAAAAAGAGACGACCAACGAAAAAAAAATAGAGGGGGGGAATAAGCGACGTACCAAAAAAATTGAAGAAAAGAAAAGGGAGAAGGAAAGGAAGAGCAACCGCCAAGAAAGAAAAAGAAAAGAAAGAGAAGAGGAAGAAAAAGGTAATCTCTCTCCTTTGTTTTATGAGCAGTTACACTCATCCATCTCGGGCACTTACGCTCATCAACAAACTCGAGTAGTTACGCTACCGAACTCGGACAGTTACGCTCATTACTAATCACGAGCAGTTATGCCCACAACCAAAAGTCAAGCAGTTAAGCTCATCTTTAATCTCAACAGTGTTTTAAATGTCGGCCAATATTTTCGACATGTTGGACAACATTTCGTTTTCAAGCCTCACCGCCATGACATCTCCACCCTCATTTGAAATGGCGTTTGAAAAATATCGGCCGACATTTCGGGAAAAATTCGATGTATCGGCCGACATTTCGGAAAAATGTCGTCCATTTCGAAAATAAACAATATGTTGATTGGTCTTGGAAATTGGAGCAATTGAGAAACTTTTACAATGGGTGAGTGAGTGCATGAAATTTTGAAGGTAAGTATATTTATCTTAAATATATTTATGTAGTTTTGCATAAGTTGTGTATGTATTAGACATATATTTGTTATCCGTCATAACGTTCGAAATTTACTAGATATCCCCAAAATATCTTCGAAATCTGAAATTTGGCTTCTGATTATAACATTCGACATTTTCCCGATATCTGACATTTAAAACACTGAATCTCAAGCAACTATGGTTACATAGAATAATGAAGCTTGATGATCTTCTTGCAGCCAATCATAAAGATTTTAACCCTTAAAATCAATATGAATTCTACAAGTGAGTATTAAAAGAAAAAATTCAGAAAAAATCTAAAAAAAAAAGAACTTTAGATGACATGAGAAATCATTAAAGTCGTCTAAAAGCTCTCATCTTCACATCTAAATTTTAGTAAACTACTTAATTGAGAATAAATGATCTATGTGAGTCTTCATCCTCGATTAAACCCCTTCAATCAATAAACCGTTAGATTCATATTCAAGTCCACTTCTCAAAATTTCTGGTCTTGACTCAATCTGAATTCTGCAGCAGGAGACTAGGCCAAAACAACAAAAGCTGCAAAAAAAATCTTGAATTGTGATATTTTTTTTTTAGCAATCCTGAATCTACTGACCTATTTCAGTCTCATACCCCCAATTGAACTACTTCAATTCATATACCGTTAGATTCGAATCGAGTCTGCATTTCAAAACTTCTGATCTTGACTCAAACAAAGTTCTGTAGAGGGAGATAAGGTCAAAACATCCCAGACTGCAAAATAAATTCTCAAACCTGAAATCAATTACCTACTTATGTCTTGTACTTAGAACTAAAACCCTTCAACCTGTATAGCCTTAAATTCGCATTGGAGTCTACGTTTCAAAAATTCTGAGCTTGACTCAATCTAAGTTTTGTAACAGTAGATAAGGTCAAAACATCACTGACTCCAAAATTGTGATATTTTCTCAAACCCAGAGTCAATGACATACTCTGTCTTATATCTTGACTGAAGTCTTTCTACTTATATACTGTTAGATTCGTATTCAAGTTTATGCTTCAAACTCTTTCCTAAATCTGAGTTCTGTAGTGAAAAACAATGTCAAAACATCACAAGCTGCACATAAATTCAAGAATTATGATTTTCTCAAATTTGAAATTTGATAATCTAGTTCAGTCTTTATTCTCAATTAAAACCTTTCAAGCCATACACAATTTGATTTGTCTTCCAGTCTAGTTTTCAGAAAAACTAGTCTTGACTCAACCCAAATTCTAACAGAAAATAAGGTCAAAAAACCATGTGTTGCACAAAAAGATCCCAAAACCATAAGTCGTCCAAATGAGAAATCTAAATAAGCTAAAATTCCAAAACCTAATAAACTTTAAAATGACCAGATTAAGTCAATAAAGGTTACTAAAACTTCAAAACAATATTAAGATGCTAAATTTCCAACCAAACCATCAAGCTTATTAGAATTTGAAATTAACCTTAAAATGACTAAATCTCCAAGAATGGACCGCAAAGTCCCTAAATTATAACCATACATAAAAATCTAACTCTAACATCAAACTAAAAGATGATTAGGTTGTTTACTCTGTCTTGATCCGAGCTGTGAGATGGGTGATGACAAGGTCTGATCCCAATTTGAGAAAGCAACATTTCACGCCAAAACTTGAATTGATCTTTAAAATAAACTAAATCATCAAATTCAAATTTCATGGACCACAAAGTCCATAAACTAGAACCACACAAAAAAAATCCAACTCCAACATCAAGCTAAAAGGTAATGAGTTTATTTGCTTTGTCATGAACTGAGTTGTGCGGTAGGTGACGACAAAGTCAGCACTCCATCCTCTCTGATCCCGATTTGAGAGAGCAACCTTTTTTGCCTAAAGTTGAATTGATTTAAAAAAAAAAAAATCAAATCATCATTATTCAAATATCACGAACCGTAAAATCCCTAAATTAAACAAAATAATAATAAATCTAAACTCACTGAAAAATCCAAAATCCAGATTGAAGAAAAGACCTCTAACCCTAAGTCTCTAAACTAGCAAAACTCGAAATTTAGTCAAACATAAATAAAACTGAAGGATGGATCCCTAAGTCTTAAAACTAGAAATTTCAACTTTACTCAAAAAAAGTCTCAAATTCAAGAATGGGTCTCTTCTAAGTCTTAAAATTAGAAAAAGTCAATCAAGGCCCAAATCAAAACTCAAGAATGGAACTAAATCAAATTTTCAGTCAAAATCAAGCCAAATCAAATTTCAGATGGGAGCTAAAAATCAAAGATCAAAACAAATCACATTCAACTCAAAAGATCATCAAGCATCAGGGTGAAATCAATCTATAATACCAAGACTTTGTTATATTTAACATGTAAATTCAAGGTGTTATCAAAAATAAACTGGAGGTATGTCCCTGGTTAATTCATGTAAAGTGAATTATGATAAAATAAAACCATCTTTTCTTACATGAGTTTTTTTTTGATATATTGACCTTAATTGAAAGTTCTTCATAAATAAGTAGTAATTAACAATAGGCTCTTAAGTCTATTGGAAGTCTTGAACCATAATCAAAAAACCAACCACACGGGGTGAATTTGATAAATCTAAAATGCCATGTCTCAATTTATGCACCCCTTCGCATTTAAAAGAGATGGATCATTTTGGACCATACAAATTCAGGAAAAAAAGAAGATTTTATAAAGAACCTCCACGTCTGGAAGTTTATTGTTCAATACCCTCCATTTAGGATTAAGAGTTAATTTACCGGAAAAAATTCATGCAGAAAAAAGATATTTTATTTATCGTAATTCATTTTATATGCCTTAACCAGGGGCATACCTCAATTTATATTTGATAACACCATGAATTTACATGTAAATTCTAAACTAAATCTTGGTGTTATAAGTTGATTTCGTCCTGATCCTTGATGATCCTTTAAGTCGAATGTGATTCATCTTGATCTTGAGTTTTAGCTCCCATTTGAAATTCGATTAGGCTTGATTTTGAATGAATATTTGATTTAGTTCTACTTTAAGGATTTAGGGGCTCAATTCTTCAGTTTTGATTTAGGTCATGATTGGATTTTTGTTGTACCTTTAAGAAATAGAAGTGACCGATTCTTGAGTTTGAGATATTCTTTTTTTTACTAAGTTGAAATTTCTAGTTTAAATACTAAGGGGTCCATCCTTAAAGTTTTAATTTGTGTTTGATTGAATTTTGAGCTTTGCTACTTTAGGGACTTGGGGGGTCCTCTCTTCAATTTGGACTTGTGGATTTGTGTTTTAAATTTTAGTTTAAAGACTTTCTGGTCAATGAAATTTAAATATTTTGATTTTTAAAAGATAGGCGAAAGAGCCTACTTTCTCAAATCAGGATCTGAGAGGATGAGGAGCGGACATTCCTGTCAACCACCGCACAACTTAGATCCCGACAGAATAAAGAGCCTAATCACTGTTTAGTTTGATATTGGAATTAAATTTTAGTGCAAGGTTCTAGTTTAAGGACATTGCAGTCCATAAAATTTGGGTTCGGATTAGATTTTAGTTTATGTACATTGTCTATGTTGCACGGTCAAATTTCATATGAAGCCGTGTAAATAAACTTTGGGTTTGAATTTGATTTTAGTTTTAGGGACATTGCAGTTCATCCATAAAATTTGTGTTTGGATTTAATATTAGTTTAGGGACATTGTGGACCATAAAATTTGAACATTAGATGTTAAAAATTAGTTTAAGTTTAGGTGAAAAAGGTTACTTTCTCAAATCAGGATCAGAGAATGGAATGTAGATCTTGTCATCACCCACTGCACAGCTCGGATCAAGATAAAGTAACCAACCTAAAAACCTTTTAATTTGATGTTGGGCTAGATTTTTATATATGATTCTAGTTTAGGGACTTTGCAGTCCACTCTTAAAAATTTAGTCATTTTACTCTTAATTTTAAATTCTAATAATCTTGTTAGATTGGTTGAAAATTTTAGCCATCTTAAGATTATTTTGAACTTTTACGCTATTTACTTCATGTGATCATTTTAAAGTTATCTTGCATTGAAATTAACCTCAGATCGCTTTTAAAAATTTAGCCACTTTAAGGTTGTTTAGATTTTAACTAATCTTTTATTAGTTTTTGAAATTTAAGCTCATTTAAATTTCTAATTTGGATAAGTTATGGTTCTCGATTTTTTTTTTTTTTTTGCAACCTATAATTTTTTGACTTCATCTTCCACTACACAACTTGGATTGCGTCAAGACTAGATATTTTGAAAACTAAATTTAAAGACGGACAGTGATGTATGGATTGAAAGGGCTCAATTGAGGATAATGACTGAAATAGATCATCAGATTTCAGATTTGAGAAAATCATACCTCTGGAATTTATATACAGCATGCAATGATTTGACCTTATATCCCACTACAAGACTCAGATTGAGTCAACACCAGATTTTGAAACATATATTCATATACAAATCTAACGATATAAAGGTCGAAGGGGTTTAATTAAGGGTACAATACAGAAGTAGGTCATTGATTCAGGTTTGAAAAAAATATCACACTTTTGGAGTTTATGTGCAACATATGATGTTTTGACCTTATCTCCCACTACAAAACTTAGAGTCAAGACCATAAATTTTGAAAAGTAGGCTCAAATACGATCTAACGGTATATAGATTGTAGGGGTTTATTTGGGATATGAGCTAGGACATTAGATTCAAGTTTGAGGGAAAAAACAGATCACAGTCCAGCAACTTTTGCAGCTTTTGATGTTTTGGCATTTTCTCCCCGCTATAGAACTCACATTGAGTCAAGACAAAAAATTTGAAAAGTTGACTCGAATATGAATCTAACGGTTTATTGATTGAAAAGGTTTAATCGAGGATGAAGATTGACATAGATCATTAGATTAAGTATGTTACTAAATTTCAGATGTCAAGATGAAAACTTCTAAATAGCTTTAATAATCTCTCATGTCATCTAAAGTTTTTTATTATTATTTTGAGAAATTCTTTGAATCTTTTATGCCTTTGTAATACTCACTTGTAGAATTCATATTGATTTTAACGATTAAAAACTTTATGACTCGTTGCAAGGAGATTGTCAAGCATCATTATTCTATATGACTGTAACTACTTGAGATTAAATATGAGCCTAATTGCTCGTATTTTGATGATAAACGTAACTCCTCGCGATTAGTAATGAGCGCAACTGATCGTGATAATTGACCACAGTAACTGCTAAAGTTCGTTGATGAGCATAACTGCCCGTGAAAAACAAAGAAAGAATTTTCTTTTTCCTCTTCTTCTCTTTCTTTTTTTCTTCCTTGGCGGTTGCTCTTTCTTTCCTTCTCTATTTTCTTTTTTATGATTGTTTTTTGATACGTCTTTTTTTTCCCCCTCCTTTTTCCCTTTTTTTCTTTGTTGGCTAATCTGTTTTTATAGCAAGATGAGAAGTTTTTCTTGTTAAGGACAAAGGTAATTCTCCTTTATCTCTTCTTTAGTTCGCTACCTGATTTGAATTCAGATTGAATTAAAAGAATTTTAAGTTTCGATTGAGGATTTGATGAGAGTTGAACTTCTAGCTTTTAAAATCTGATAAAAATATTGCTTGTTGACTTAATCGAATACATGGTGCATATTTATCTCAAATCTAATTTGAATTTCATTTGCTAATACTGGTGGGATATGGATAAGAATGTCAAAATTACCCAGATTTGATTTAAAAATTCATTTTACTTTCAGTGTTTATCCTACTCAACAAAATTTATTTCTGAATTCATTTAAAATTTGAGTGAATTCCACTCAATATTTGGATCTAAATAACACTTATCCTAAAAAATTACATGTAGATTTAAATTAGAACTTGATAAGTTTTAATAACAAGTGAATTTGGCTTTGAATAAATCAAAATCACAATAAATAATGGGTTCTGTTGAGCACTTTGGCGAGGAACGAAGATGGGTTGAAAAAGTTCAGTTGGCCCCATGAAGGTAAAAGTTGTCCAATCAAGCCAAAATTTTCATTTCTTTCATATTTTTTTATCCAAGCTAGAATCAAGTGCAGTAGAACAAAACTTGGCAGTATGTGCAAGATACATAATTATAAAAAAAATTCTCCAATGGAAAAAATTTCAAAAGTTTGAGATATTTCTTTATTATTATATACATATACATATAATATATATATATATACACACACATTATATTCATCTCCCTCTCTCACCCCTTTTTCCTTCAACAATGTAAGCCTTTTGTAGTTTAACAAGATGTTGGTAATTTGGTTGCATGAGATTAAAGAGCATGAGATTAAAAGGAGACCTATATACTTTGCATAACCCTTTAAGGTTCTTCCCTACACCCCTCTCTTATTCGTATTACATGCGCCAGGATTTGGCACTGAAAGACAAGAGAATTAGCTATCATGATAGCTGGTGACAGAAATATGGTCAAGTCTGTTTTGGAGCTTTCCCAAATTTGTGATATAATCCATAGCCTCCCCCTTTTGTGGGAAAGAGAGTCCACATCAGCGCCACGTCACCCCTCTTTTTCCCTATTCAATTTTTTTTCTATGCACAAACAAGCACCAAAAACTGAGGAAGAGATCTCTTCCTCTCTCTTCAGGAGAAGCTCCAATTTTGGCCTGAGGAGAAGTTGTAAGTCAAAGATCTAGGCAAAGAATTGTTTTTTATTTTTATTTTTCTCTCTCTTCTTCTCTTGCCTTTTTTCCTCTTCCTTCTTCCAAGATCTTGGCTATGTTTGTTCCAATCCTTCTTCCTTCCCTCTTCCAGACCTCCTCTCTTCCTTCTTTCTTCTCTTTTAGGATTCCAAACAGGCCTTAGGTGATCATGGTGATGATGTGGTGGTTGTGAGATCTTCCAGCCCCAAAAGACTAAAACTCCTCATATTAAAAGGTAGGAAGCAAAGAATTCGCCCGAGTGAATCCTACTAGTAAGTCACACCTGAGGACACCTTAACTGTACCCTGCAATGTATCTTGTTTTGCCCAGGCCTATATCATTATTTTTACTCCCTTGTTAACTATTCTCATGTTTATAAGGCTTATGTCAGGTCAGCGCATTGGAGGGCACCCGTCTTGGCATTAACTTAAATATTGTTCAATCCTTCACTTATTTTCAGTGTAGCTCACCTTAATAAACAATTAAGATATCAATCAGTTGTTGAATTTACCAGTTTTTGTTAAAAACCTACTACATTTTTAATAAACTTAACAACTCAGAATAATCAGAAAATAGAACATGATATCAAGCTCACTCAAGCCTCACTCGTGATTAATATAATTAAAAGATGTGAAAGAAAGAAAAACAATACCTCCACGCGAACACCACATTTTTCAGTAAATTGTGGCAATTGAGCAAACACATGTCTGGATTTGGGACGACGACTTCCAAAGGCTGGAGACAAGAAATTGGAGGAATTTTGAGAGAGAAAACAAAATGTCGAAGAAAATAAGTTAAAATTGAACGCATAATTAGGGCAGGAGAGTAAAATTCGGACCTGAAACTTTTCGAAACTTTCTGCGGTTCAAAAACTCGGTCACAGTGTTGCTAGACAAGCGTGGAGGTTGTGGGAGTGATGAAGCGTGAAGCAAACTCAGGGTGTTGTTCATTGCTTTCTAATCGACGGTGAACGGCGGCGCCTGTGGCGCTGCGAACGCGACTGCTGTTTCAGCGCCTCTCCTCTTTATTCACCGCTGCTTATCTGAGGGCCTCACTGAGAAAAGGTAAGGGGAACTTTGGGATTTTAGTTTTGATTTTGGGGGATAAATACTCTTGCTATTCTCACCCCATCTGCAGCGAAATATAGAGCAGTATTTATACTCTCTTCCTCTTTTACCCCTCAAAAAAAGTATTTGTACTCTCTTACAGTATTTTGGATCCTTAGGACAAATAGCGTAGGTGTGGGGCTTAGCCGCTTAAGCTCAACAAAAATGATTGGGTATGTTTGGCGTATTTGCATCAAGTCTAATCTACACGGTTTTTTTGTACTCCCAAGAAATTGATAGAAGAACCAATTGTCCTCATTGTGATCTTTCATAGGCGCTTTCGCGTACTTTTATGAGCCTGTTTGGTTGTCGTAAGTCATAAGTTCTTTTACAGCTACAAGTAAGTTACATGCAAGCAAGTTTTACGGTATTTAATTGGCAATGTAAAGTTGTAAGTGAAAAAGTGTATTGTGTTTTATGGTGTTTGATTATGTAATGTGTAAGTCGAAAAAGTTGCTGACAAAATTAATTATTTGGTGATTAAAAAATTAAGATTAAAATTAAATAATTAAATTTAAATTTAAGTAAGAACAATAAATATAAAAATAATAAAAATTAAAAAATATTAAATATTTTTAACTAAAAATAATTAAATATTAAATAAATAAAAAATAATTAACTTAAATTTATTAAATAATTATAAATAAACAACTATTAAATAATTTAAATATAAATTAATTAATTAAAAGATAATATATTAAATAAAAATTAAAAATTAAAACTTAGTAAATATTAAAAATTAAATTTATTAAATATTAAAAAATCTAATAATTGAAACTTATTAAATTTATATTAAATATTACTAATCTATAAATAAAGTAAGAATTAAAATTAAGTGGAATATATTACATTAATTGAGTAATAAAAAAGATTAATCTAGTTAAAAAAGATTTTAATATTAAAATTATTAAATTATTAATAAAAACTTTAATCTAATAATTATATGTAATCTAATAATTAAAAAATTATAATATAAAAAATTTAATCTAATAATAAAAAATATTAATCTAATTACAATTAATCGTCAGCAATACAAATTTGCTACCACAAAATTAACTGTTTGTGCTATAAGTGGGATTTGCACGGCCACAGAATTACTTTTGTATTACAAGTGGATCGTAATTGGGATGCAAATGTAACTTGCAACTTACGTGGTGAAACAACACCGTATGACCAAAAGTCGCAAGTGCACTTGCGACTTACGGCTTTTTACGACAAAACAAACAACCCCATGATCGCACATCTGCCTCAAATATCTGGGCAATGGCGGCAACATGGCTTGACCGATCACTATGAACATTGTTGATGACTTAGGAAGAGTAGCTACAACAGCTCAATAGAAACCCCATCTTATCCTAGCATATATATACTTCTCTCTACATAGCTGCATGTCTTATTATCGATTAGGCATTGATGGAATAAAGTAATTTTCTCTCGGGAACTGATCAGTGCAATATTCCTATGGACTAGAGCTTCCATGTTGATCTTATAACACCTCTAGTAAAGATTTCTCACAAATCAATTTTGAGTTCGTTATAATCAGTTAGTTGTTAGTTTTGAAATCACCTAGAGGGGGGGGTGAATAGGTGATGGCTATACTAAGTGACAAATAATGCGAATTTAAAACTATTTAAACAATAAGCAACAACAAAAGACTTGCAAGAAATTAGACAAGTAATAGAGCAAGTAAAGGAGAGATAGAATTTAGAGAAAAATGGACAATCGCAAACACGAAGATATTTTCCGAGGTTCGAGCCACTGCTCTACGTCTCCGCCTTCAACACGATGAAGGATTTCCACTATTGGTGATCCCACCGGATCGTCAATACAAGGACACACTTGTCCTATCTCTCGAGGTGCCGCACACCAACTCGGAGCACACTAGCTCGCTTGAGGCCGATGCCTCTACAACTTCTCAAATTGAAGAACGGTGATCAACACTTGATCACAAACAAAAGGCTCACTTGCACAACCCTACAACCAAGATGAGAAGATGATATTTTTGGGATTGTGTAGTGCACAAAAACTAGAGAGAAGTAGAGGAATGTTTCAAGCTAAAGGATTGGAAATTTTGGCTCAAAGAAAACTTTTTGCTAAAGGCTAAACTTTTGAAAACTTTTGATCTTTTATTTGTAAATCTTGTTGCTTTAGTTGTAGAATACTCCCTCTATTTATAGGGGATGAAAACTAGCTTACAAAAGTCAAAAGAGTCGTTGGGGAGAAACCCAACACAAAATGAGTCAGAAAAAATATAGCTGTTGGAGTCTGTAAGAAATCTGACTTCTGTCGGTCGACCGGTCCGGTCGACCGTCAACGGTCGGATTTCCGACCATTGAGAAGCCGGTCGACCGGGACGGTCGACCGAAGTCCCAACCAGAGAGTAAGTCACTCTGTCGGTCGACCGGTCGGTCGACCTGTAACACCCCACTCCCCGAATACGTACTTAGTTGCGTATTCATATTTTCTGGTTGTATTTTTTTGATTTACTTTATGTATTTATTTTGTATTATGAGTTATTTATATGATCGTTTTGCCTTGGATCTGGATTCGTGAACTCGGAGTCAGCCCTACTCTGAACCGGGGGACCGATCCTAAAGTATTACTCGATTTGGACTTTATGGTATTCTGATTTGACCAATTTCAGTTTCAAACATCATTTTCTAATATTTTAGATTTTTCGTGATTTTCTGGAATTTTCCTGAATTAAGTTGAAAATCTTCAAAACCGGGGTCGACCAACACCACGGACCGATTCTCAGATTTTTAATTTACAAACGGAGTTGAAATTCTAAAAACAGCTTTCCTGAAACTTCTTAAATTCTTATTTTCTATCTAAATATTTTTCTGAGAATTTTCTAAATTTATCAAAATTTCACTGGATTTGGTTTCGGCCAGTATCACTGGTTGATTCCAGGAATTTTAGTTTACAATTGGAATTAAATTTCTGGATTCAGCTTTCATATTTCTTCTTAAAATTATATTTTCTTCTTTCAGACATTTTCTGAGATTTTTCAGATTTTATCAAAATCCGGCCGACCCGATGTAGACAGGTGTCAACGGTTGACTTCAGGATTTTTATCTTGAAAATGAGATTAAATTTCTGAAAACCGATTTCACCAAAAATCTTTATATAATATTTATTATTTTTGAGAATTTTTGGGAAGCTTTCCAAGCTACTTTATTTTTTGGACTTTTCCGGAGTTTTCGGTGTTTTCCCAGATACCGGAATATTATCCAGATATTTTACTCTTCTTTTTTTTCTCTCTCCTCGCTAGACGCGAGTTTCACCAACCTGAATTCTGCATTTAATGCAGAGATCCTCTCCATACTGCATTTAATGCTTGTTCTGCAAAATCAATTCAGAGTCTTATCACCATGCCTTTTTGTCTTTTCAGGCAAACGCAAAACTCGCGTTTATCCTCCTGGACGCGGATTTTTCTCCGCGTCCAATTCATTTTTCCTAAGACGCAACTTTGGTTTCTTTGAGACGCAACTTTCTTTGGTGCGTCTCTTTTGGTTTTGAAAAGAAAGGCAACATTATTATAATCATTTCCATTCCTTTATATAAACCCCACTCCTTTCTCTCTCTTCATTATTTCTTCTTCTCCTTCTTTGTTCCTGAGAACGAAACCAGCAGCCAAGAGCTCTTACTCCCTCCTTTGGCCACCCATTCTCCACTTCTCCACCTCCCTTTTTCCACCACCAATTCCACCATCTTTTTTTCCTCCATCTCCTCCTTCATCCTAACAACAACAAGCACAACACCATCTACAATACCATCTTCTTTCTCCATTATTCACCAAGATAACCCATTTTCACCACCACCTTCACCACCATCTCCACCACCATAAACTCCATCTTGGCCACCAACGAGCATGCCATCTTCCTCTCCTCGTCGTGCTCTTTCCGACGAGCTATTGCATCGCTCTCCGAAACTCCTTTTGCAAAACTCTAATTTTTCATTTTCAACTACACTTGCACTCCACCATTGATTTGGGCTTGGAGCTTTGGCCACCTTTTCCGGCCATCTCCGGCCACTTCCGGCCATCTCCGACCGCCGCCGGTGACCGCCGGCCATCGCCGGCCATTCTCCCTTTCCCTTTCATTCTTTCCTTTCCTTCTTTCTTTCTTTTCCTTCTTTCTTTCTTTTCCTTCTTTTTCCTTTCCTTTCCTTTTTCATTTCCTTTTCTTCTCTGATTTCCCTCACTCTTTCCCTGCGTCTCACTCTCCCTCTTTCCCTGTCTCTCTCTTTCTTTCTGTTGATTTCTAGACGCGGATCTTACCCCTGCGTCCAAATAGTTATTTAACGTGACCTTCGCTTTCTTATATCAACATGACGCGGAGTTCATGCTCGTGTCTGCGTTCTCCTCGTGTCCTTGCTAGAACGCGGGTCTCGAACCCCGCGTTTGTGACATCCCTGCAACGCTATTTCCCGCGTCTGCTATTTTCCGCGTCTGCTATTTCCCGCGTCTGTGATTCCCGTGTCTGCTATTCCCGCGATGCGACTCCCGCGTCTGCGACCCCCGCGTCTCACTCTCAAACTCGCGTCCCCCTGTACATACTTTCTCTCCCTGTACACACTCTCTCTCCATGTACTTCTCTCTCTAGTTCTCTCTTTCTCTCCCCTCTTCTACATAATACGATCTTTACTTTATTGAACGCGTTTACGCGTTGTTTTCCTGAATTCGGAGATCGGAGATTTCACAGTATTTTCCGTATTTAGGCGAGTGCCCTCGCCTCCATTTGATTTTCCCCTTTTATAGGATCGACTTGTATTGTCATTATGTATCACCTAACATGTTACTGCTTGATGCATGTTCCTGCTATGTTATCTCTTATCACTTGTCACCTGTCATGATATGACTTGCCACATGTCTAATATCACCTCCAAGGCATATAACATATGACATCTGATACCTGTTATGATTAACTCTCTACTCATGATTATCACCTTACGGGAATGTAGAACTTGATCTTTTGTTATGAACTCCTGTTATGCTTGTTATGTACTCCTGTTATGACCAGTTATGATCCTACTCATTCCCGTAATCTGATAATTATGTTAATAAGCCATAAAGAGGATAACTTGCATGGGGAATGGGAGGAAGTGATGGATGTCGGTATGATGCCTTGCTTCTAGTAATGGAATACAAAACTGACGATTCGTGTTAGGAGAATTTCAGGCCCCCAGAAGATGCGTGTTAGGGGGATCCAAGGCCCCCAATGGCTGTGTCTCGGACGGACGGGAACTACTATAAGTATAAACTATCAGTTCTTTATCAGCTTCCAATAACCAACCTCGACTTACTTATATATGGATGTTTGTGTGTTGAGATGTACACCGGGACACATACCTAGATATATGGGTCGGACGAGTAATAATAATGAAATGCCAAGATAATAACTTGTTATGTTGTCCTACAACTTGGTTATACCACTTGTTTCGCCACAATTGCATTCGCCAGGTTTTACTTCAGATTTTCGTATTTATGATTATTGTATTATACCTGTTCATGTCCTGCCTTTCCACTTATATTCTATTCCACAGTCTCCTGTTCTTATCTTATCATATCATGAGTAGTTCCGCTTGATATCACTTGTTTTATATCTACTTGCTCCTGCATGCTTATGCTCACAACACGGTTTTCAATGCATGATTATGACTCGGTTTTATTGATACACATGTGCTTATCCATGCTCGCCACCTGGCTTTCGCATCACCACTCGCCTAGGGAGTTCTGACTCCCCTGGATCCTCATGTCTAGGTCATGGAGCTTGGAGCGTGTGGATTCTCCCAGTTATTGATCAGAGTGGCGCAGCGGTAGCGTGGATCTCCAGCAGACCGTTCAGAGCCTTATCCTTCCAGGCCCCCTGTTCGGCTCCAGAGTTTTCCTGTTGTGACTCTGAGCCTCCATTTGTACTGTTCATACATGTACATCCCTTTGTATTCTCGCACTTGCGTCTATCAGTGATGTAATATTATTGTAATATTTATCACTTCCTGTGATAACTTTGTAACTGTATTCTCGTGTTGGAATGTATAATGCACCACTTGCTTCCGTACTCTGATTCTTACCTGTACTGATGCTTAGCGTATATACGTGAGGGTATTTCTGACCTGCGTGTATACGTCGCAGTAACGTCTCCGTACCCGCCGGATCAGGGCGTTACAGGGTGGTATCAGAGCCTAGGCTTTTACATCTTCAGTACGTCCAGATGGCAAATTAATGGTAAAGGAATTTGCAACTGGAATGCATGAATCCTGGTTATACAATCCAACTACAAGTACAGAGGTATCTATTCTTTCTTGATCATCCTTCCTTTGATCTCTAGTCCCTTCCATCTTTCCACTGTTTTGATTTTTCGTAGCCTTTATACCAACTTAAGATATGAATAGACTAGAGAGGTAGCGGCTGGTTCTGAATGAGGCTATTATATGATCTCTTCGGTCAACTCTATGGTGCTCGGGCATTCTCGACATTGATCAACGATCGAGTTATCTTTTAGAAGGCGGTATCCGGATTTTCCACGGTTATTCTATATTCTCGGCTATATCTTTCAGAGTGATCGATGCCTGGTATTCGGAATTCTTAATTATCGGTCTTCTTTATTATGTTCAGTACTATCAGGGTTTTCTTTATCTTCAGTATTCTGGCTTATTCTCGGAGAACTATCAAGTATGCAGTACAGCGGGAGTTCTATTACATGGCAAAGATATCAGATCAGTATCATTTGGTATCGTTCAAAGACTTATACAGCCGGAAGTGCAGAAGATGCCTATATTCTGATTATTGTTCAGTCGACTTGAGAGCCCTACCTGCAGTGATTCATATTTTGATTGGTATAATTTTCGTCCTTGTCCCCTTTGTGTTCATTTTACCCCTTATCTAAATTGCGAGGACGCAATTTTTTGTAAGGTGGATGGAGTGTAACACCGACTCTCAGAATACGTACTTAGTTGCGTATTCATATTTTCTAGTTGTATTTTTTGATTTACTTCCTGTATTTGTTTTGTATTATGAGTTATTTATATGATCGTTTTGCCTTGGATCTGGATTCGTGAACTCGGAGTCAGCCCTACTCTGAACCGGGGGACCGATCCTAAAGTATTACTCGATTTGGACTTTATAGTATTCTGATTTGACCGATTTCAGTTTCAAACATCATTTTCTAATATTCTAGATTTTTCGTGATTTTCTGGAATTTTCCTGAATTAAGTTGAAAATCTTCAAAACCGGGGTCGACCAACACCGCGGACCGCTTCTCGGATTTTTAATTTACAAACGGAGTTGAAATTCTAAAAACGGCTTTCCTGTAACTTCTTAAAATCTTATTTTCTATCTAAATATTTTTTCTGAGAATTTTCTAAATTTATCAAAATTTCACTGGATTTGGTGTCGGACAGTATCACTGATTGATTCCAGGAATTTTAGTTTACAATTGGAATCAAATTTTTGGATTCAGCTTTCATATTTCTTCTTAAAATTATATTTTCTTCTTTCAGACATTTTCTGAGATTTTTCAGATTTTATCAAAATTCGGCCGACCCGATGTAGACAGGTGTCAACGGTTGACTTCAGGATTTTTATCTTGAAAATGAGATTGAATTTTTGAAAACCGATTTCCCCAAAAATCTTTATATAATATTTATTATTTTTGAGAATTTTTGGGAAGTTTTCCAAGCTACTTTATTTTTTGGACTTTTCCGGAGTTTTCGGTGTTTTCCCAGATACCGGAATATTATCCAGATATTTTACTCTTCTCTTTTTTTCTCTCTCCTCGCTAGACGCGAGTTTCACCAACCTGGATTCTGCATTTAATGCAGAGATCCTCTCCATACTGCATTTAATGCTTGTCCTACAAAATCAATTCAGAGTCTTATCACCATGCCTTTTTTTCTTTTCAGGCAAACGCAAAACTCGCGTTTATCCTCCTGGACGCGGATTTTTCTCCGCGTCCAGTTCATTTTTCCCAAGACGCAACTTTGGTTTCTTGGAGACGCAACTTTCTTTGGTGCGTCTCTTTTGGTTTTGAAAAGAAAGGCAACATTATTATAATCATTTTCATTCCTTTATATAAACCCCACTCCTTTTTCTCTCTTCATTATTTCTTCTTCTCCTTCTTTGTTCCTGAGAACGAAACCAGCAGCCAAGAGCTCTTGCTCCCTCCTTTGGCCACTCATTCTCCACTTCTCCACCTCCCTTTTTCCACCACCAATTCCACCATCTATTTTTCCTCCATCTCCTCCTCCATCCCAACAACAACAACCACAACACCATCTACAATACCATCTTCTTTCTCCATTATTCACCAAGATAACTCATTTTCACCACCACCTTCTCCACCATCTCCACCACCATATACTCCATCTTGGCCACCAACGACCATGCCATCTTCCTCTTCTCGTCGTGCTCTTTCCGACGAGCTATTGCATCGCTCTCCGAAACTCCTTTTGCAAAACTCTAATTTTTCATTTTCAACTACACTTGCACTCCACCATTGATTTGGGCTTGGAGCTTTGGCCACCTTTTCCGGCCATCTCCGGCCACTTCCGGCCATCTCCGACCGCCGCCGGCCATCGCCGGCCATCCTCCCTTTCCCTTTTCATTCTTTTCTTTCCTTTCCTTCCTTCTTTTCCTTCTTTCTTTCTTTTCCTTCTTTTTCCTTTCCTTTCCTTTTTATTTCCTTTTCTTCTCTGATTCTCCTCACTCTTTCCCTACGTCTCACTCTCCCTCTTTCCTTGTCTCTCTCTTTCTTTCTGTTGATTTCTAGACGCGGATCTTACCCCTGCGTCCAAATAGTTATTTAACGTGACCTTTGCTTTCTTATATCAACGCGACGCAGAGTTCATGCTCGCGTCTGCGTTCTCCTCGTGTCCTTGCTAGAACGCGGGTCTCGAACCCCGCGTTTGTGACATCCCTGCAACGCTATTCCTGCGTCTGCTATTTTTCGCGTCTGCTATTTCCCGCGTCTGTGATTCCCGCGTCTGCTATTCCCGCGATGCGACTCCCGCGTCTGCGACCCCGCGTCTCACTCTCAAACTCGCGTCCCCCTGTACATACTTTCTCTCCCTGTACACACTCTCTCTCCATGTACTTCTCTCTCTAGTTCTCTCTTTCTCTCCCCTCTTCTACATAATATGATCTTTACTTTATTGAACGTGTTTACGCGTTGATTTCCTGAATTCTGGAGATCGGAGATTTCACAGTATTTTCCGTATTTAGGCGAGTGCCCTCGCCTCCATTTGATTTTCCCCTTTTATCGGATCGACTTGTATTGGCATTATGTATCACCTAACATGTTACTGCTTGACGCATGTTCCTGCTATGTTATCTCTTATCACTTGTCACCTGTCATGATATGACTTGCCACATGTCTAATATCACCTCCAAGACATATAACACATGACATCTGATACCTGTTATGATTAACTCTCTACTCATGATTATCACCTTACGGGAATGTAGAACTTGATCTCTTGTTATGAACTCCTGTTATGCTTGTTATGTACTCCTGTTATGACCAGTTATGATCCTACTCATTCCCGTAATCTGATAATTATGTTAATAAGCCATAAAGAGGATAACTTGCATGGGGAATGGGAGGGAGTGATGGATTCCGGTATGATGCCTTGCTTATAGTAATGGAATACAAAACTGACGATTCGTGTTAGGGGGATTTCAGGCCCCCAGAAGATGCGTGTTAGGAGGATCCAAGGCCCCCAATGGCTGTGTCCCGGGCGGACGGGGACTACTATAAGTATAAGCTATCAGTTCTTCATCAGCTTCCAATAACCAACCTCGACTTACTTATATATGGATGTATGTGTGTTGAGATGTACACCGGGACACATACCTAGATATATGGGTCGGACGAGTAATAATAATGAAATGCCAAGATAATAACTTGTTATGTTGTCCTACAACTTGGTTATACCACTTGTTTCGCCACAATTGCATTCGCCAGGTTTTACTTCGGATTTCCAGATTTATGATTATTATATTATACCTGTTCATGTCCTGCCTTTCCACTTATATTCTATTCCACAGTCTCCTGTTCTTATCTTATCATATCATGAGTAGTTCCGCTTGATATCACTTGTTTTATATCTACTTGCTCCTGCATGCTTATGCTCACAACACGGTTTTCAATGCATGATTATGACTCGGTTTTATTGATACACATGTGCTTATCCATGCTCGCCACCTGGCTTTCGCATCACCACTCGCCTGGGGAGTTCTGACTCCCCTGGATCCTCATGTCCAGGTCATGAAGCTTGGAGCGTGTGGATTCTCCCAGTTGTTGATCAGAGTGGCGCAGCGGTAGCGTGGATCTCCAGCAGACCTTCAGAGCCTTATCCTTCCAGGCCCCCTGTTCAGCTCCAGAGTTTTCCTGTTGTGACTTTGAGCCTTCATTTGTACTGTTCATACATGTACATCCCTTTGTATTCTCGCACTTGCGCCTATCGGTGATGTAATATTATTGTAATATTTATCACTTCCTGTGATAACTTTGTAACTGTATTCTCGTGTTGGAATGTATAATGCACCACTTGCTTCTGTACTCTGATTCTTGCCTGTACTGATGCTTAGCGTATATACGTGAGGGTATTTCTGACCTGCGTGTATACGTCGCAGTAACTTCTCCGTACCCGCCGGATCGGGGCGTTACACGACCGATGTGCATACATGCACAGTGGTGCATGTCAGTCGACCGCCCGGTCGACCGTCAGAGCAATTCACCTCTGCCAGCGGTCGACCGGACTAGGCCAAAACTGTTTTTCCCAAAGTCTTTTTAAAGATAGGAATTTTTGATAAAAATTCTTTGGATAGAAATGTACAAAATAGAGTTCTAGAACTTGTAATGATCAGGGTGTGATCATAGATCAACACCAAAATGATTTGAACTATATTTTAATAAAAATCCTTTTCCAAATAAAAACGGTTTTTCCAAAAACTTATTTTTCAAAAATGATTTTTCCAAACTTTGTTTTTCCAAAACTAGGTTAGAAATTTTGTAATGAAAATTGGTTTGTAAGCATGAAGCAATATCAAAAGTGTGTGTGTGACAATCCCAAAGTAATCTACCTCTATCATCTTGGTTTTGACAAAATATACTAAAAAATCCTAACTAAAAAATGAAAATACAAATCTTGTATAAGTCTTCAATCTTGTTTGATCCTGGAGCTCTTCTATTGTGCTGGGCTCTGGGATCCAAATCTTTACAGCTTCCAAATGTGTGAGTCTTGTGTTGGAGCCGTCAAACAACTTATGATTTTTAACCTGAAACTCATTTAAACAAAATTGTTAAAACATAACTATATATGTTTTGTTATCATCAAAACTTCGGGCTAATGGCCTTTGGGCCAACAAGTTTATGACTGGGTAGACTCAGTCTACATGGCTCTTGTATATTTGGGTTTATCATAAATAATAATAGTAGTACTAGCAGTAATAATAATAATAATAAATGGGGTAATTTGGAGTCAATTATGAGACTTTTTATAATTTAATAATTTTGTCACTTCTATTTAAGGAGCAATTTGGTTGTCTACTCGTAAAGGCTCTTTGAAGCTTTTTTCTACAAAATCAAAAGTATTTTAAGGCATTTAAAAATCAGGTTTTTGAGTTTTTTGTGATGTGGTTATAGCTTACAAAATCAAAAGTATTTTAAGGCTTTTAGGACGAGTCACAGGCCATTCCAACACAGACACATGACAAATAAGTAAATAAAATGGCTATAAATCAAGCGGTAAATAAGCATTGAAAATATATATTGATAGTACTCATTTTTAATTTACTTACATGTCTACTATACACAAGAGATAAATAAGTGGAGTTTCACATTAAGTAATTAAACAACGTAAGTCATGTAGGATTCTATGGTGCTTATTTCTCAAATAGAGATACAAGTAGATTAAAAGTGAAGTAAAAAACTTTTCGTATCGATAAACAATGTGACACATAACCCTGTGTTATTGGAAAATCTTATTGGAAAATGTAAATTTATTATTCTTGAAAATTATTTATCTCTAAAGATTGTGCTTTTTGACTTGTTACCGTTGGAATAAAAGAGATGTATCGTTTACCAAACAAATCTTTTTTTTACTTTTATTTAAGAAGTGTTATCATTGGAGAAAAAGTATCAATTCCAAATACAAGAGAAGAGCAATAGATTACTTTATAATTTCTTCTCTCATCAAATAATCATTTTCTCATGATATTTTGTGTTATTGCATCCTGATTATCAGAGTAATTAGAAGTCATTATTTGCATCATCTTTCTTATTCGTTCTTTGTTGTTCGACGAGAAGCAATGATTCACGAGTGTTTCATCAGACAGAATTTTTCTTTCTTCGTAGCGTGCACAAATGCACAAATGCCTAAAGGGATTAATATCCTGAATCTGTTTTTTCAATCTCATCTTCAGTTTAACTTGATTTAATTAATTTTGATTTAAAATAATTTCAGATTAACAATTTTAGAAACCCATTATTAGTTTCTTCGTTATATTTCCCACAAACAATGCAGTGAATAATAGCGCGGGCTGTTTGAATTCAAGGAAGTGGGCGGAAGTGAGAAAGTGAGAAGTGTCATTTTTCACTTCCGTTGTCCATTCAAATACCGAAAAAAGAAAATGGAAAAACCTTTTTTTTCCCTTTCACACAACCATTTCCTCACTTCTAAACCGTCACAATTATTTTTGTGGTCACGTAAATCTCATCTGTAATAAGTTGAGCTCGAAATAGTTAACTTTTTTGATTATGTAAATCTTACTTGCATTCTAATTATAGTCTAAATTTTTTTCATAATTAATTTTTATTTTAATATTATTTTACTGTCAACTTTGTGATCAATTTTTCAACTTTCACTTCCATATTACTAACAAATACCGGAAAAGGCATTACACTTTCTCAATTACACTTCTCAACTATAATCCAAATACCGAAAAAGAAACACAAATTCTTATTTTTACAAAAAGAAAAGAATCTTACTTCCTACTTCCTCACTTCCACCCACTTCTGGGCAGCCAAACAAGCCCAATTTATTTCACTATTGAGACTAGTTTCGTGACATTTTCCGTGAAAAATACATGAAGGCAACAACACACCCTCAAACAGGTATTCCTGCACATTGCATCTTACATTGGGGAATACACAAGGTTACAAACAAATTATATAACATGTCTTTCACTTGCGTACCTTCTGTTCCCTCAAATCCTCAACAAATCTATCGAAGTTTTTCATTGAAGAACCATTGGAACTGATAGCACTCTCAAGCTTTCTCCTCATCCCCTTCACCCGCACCCTCATCTCCTTCCCTTCCTCTTCCTCCATCAATCTCCTAATTTTCTCCGACACGTCTTTTCTGCTCACGTTAGTATTGATCCCCCCGAGATCGATCCCAATCCTCCAATCTCGGACCACAAGTTTCCGATTTGTGAACTGATCGGTCAGGAGCGGGAAGCATAACAATGGCACTCCGCTCCACACGCTCTCAAGCGTAGAATTCCACCCGCAGTGTGTCAAGAATCCTCCGACTGACTTGTGAGCTAGCACTTCGATCTGGCAACACCACGTCACGATTAGCCCCCGGTCTTTCGTCTCCCCCGCGAACCCTTTGGGCAACGGGTCAGGGTCGTTCGAGCTAACAATGTCGGACCTCAACACCCACAGGAAGTTCGCCTCGCTGTCCCTCACTCCATAAGCGATTTCTTCTAACTCTTCCTTGCTAACATGCGCGTAGCTCCCGAACGATATGTACAATACCGAACCGGCTGGCTTCGAGTCCAGCCACTGGGTGCAGTCTGACTCGGCCCACAGGCTGGTCGCGATCTTGCTCTTGGTGAACCCCTCAGGGAAAATTGGGCCCACGGCGTAGAATGGCCTCTCTGATTGCAAGGCTGAGATGGTCTCTGGCTCGAGCTCTTGCACTGTGTTGCAGAGGATGAAATCTGCGTCGTGAGCCCCTTCAAATGCCTTGGAGTTTATTTGATGGCATACTGTAGACGCGTCGGTGTCTTGGAGGTACGACGTGAGATCGGACGGTGCGATCGCGTCCACGCCGGGTATGTACGTGATTGCGTCCGTACGATTTCCTGTTATAGTTTGCAGTACAGAATTTGGATTATGGGGACTGTCTCCTCTTTTTTCTTTCCCCTCTTTTGTTTAGATTTTAGAGAAAAATATAAAATCTCATGTAGCAAAAATCTCTTCAATGTGTCCATTTTATATATTTTTAGCATAGTTTTAGGTAATTTAGTCTAAACTAATAAAGGAACAGAAAACCTACAGTAGTACCATTTGAATTTTCAAAGTGTCCATTTTGCTTGAGGAGGTGCATATGGTAGTAAAGCGTGAACACAAGCGCTGGCTCGGTCCAGAACGACACATAAGCGAGCCCGAGCTTCCTGGCGACCGCCGACGGCCACACGAAGAAAGTATCGGCGACGATGCACGTGATGGGCACGTCACCGGTCATTGCCGATGAAGTCAACAATCTACTGGCAAGCTCCTCGACATGTTGAGACATGCTGTGCAGGAGAGAACCCATAAATAAATCATGGTTGAGCGACCTGTCGAAGTCGACGGGGAGGCCGTCGCTGATGAGCTCGTAGCGGATGTCGAGGCCGGAGTCCCGTGCATCGGCGAAGATGTCGTGGTTATTGGATGAAGAAGAGGAGGAAGTGATGTGGTGGTGGATGGCTTGGGTGTTGACGAAGGTGACGGTGATGCCTTTCGATGCTAGCTTGATGGCGAGATGGACGGAGGGGATGACGTGGCCCTGGAGAGGGTAGGACACGAAGAGGGCGTGAGGCTTGGACATTGCTGTTGAGATTGAGATTGTAAAAGAGAATGGGGAGGAAAGGTGAAGGATGCACGTTGAATTTGGGCTCGAGGTCGCATTGCTAATTGTGGAGTAGTTTGACCGAGTCTTGCGTTTAAACGAGTGATGTAGTCTTGCGTTGATTGCACAAACACAGAGAGAGAGAGAGAGAGAGGGAGAGGGAGAGGGAGAGCGCCATACTTATCATATGTTTTGGCGACCAGATAAGGATCAGCCTCCAATAGCAAGACACTTGTAGCACATAATAGGCATCTCAGAGACAAGTGTCAGGGGGTAGAGACTGCCGGGATACCACCAAAAACTTGCCCGGAAACCAGTGGAGAGCTACCCACCCCCACGCCCACCAACTCCACTCATAATAAGAAAACGGGAGTGCAAACAATCAAAACTCAAGAGGGGTGTGTACTCTTGATATCAAATATTATGCAAATGAGGCTATAAGATATGCTAAGAAAAGAGAAGATTTCTATTGATTCAACTTGATGAAAACAACTAGTTACACGGCCTTTATATAGGGCCTAAAGATAAACATGAAAATCAACCAAATAAATGCATTTATACAACATAAATAGATTAGGCTCATCCCCTTGATTACATCACAAAATACGAAGTGTTTTGTTTATTGCATGAATAGTATTCTCCAAAGTATCCAAAATATGAGAAGTTTATAGTTAGGTTCAATGTATCTTGAGAAATCGAGAAGATAAACGGGATACGAAGAAGTCTAGCATATATTTCCAACAGCCTCCCTTTAGCTAGATTACCACTATGCCAAGTTTTTCCTTCATCTTCTTGAAAACATCATACTTCAAAGCTTTTGTAGAGATGTCAGTAATTTGCTCTTTTGTTTTGCAATACATGACATTGATCTCATCATTTTTTACTAAGTCACGAATGAAGTGATACTTGATCCTTATATGCTTGCTTTTCCATGAAAAATAGGATTCTTTGTAAGAGAAATAGCTGAACTATTATCACAAAATAATGTAGTTCCTTCAACTTGTTCATGTTTGAGTTCGCTCAAGATCCACCTGATCCAGAGTGCTTGACACGAAGCTAATGCCAATGAAATATACTCTGCTTCCACTGTAAAAAGCGCAACAATACTTTGCTTTTTGGATGCCCATGAGATTGCACCTGAACCAATATGAAAAGAATAACCAGAAATGCTTCTGCAATCATCAACACTTCCGCCCAATCACTATCACAATGCCAATCAAAGTTGAATCGTCCACTCTTTTATAATATATGACTTCATTGATGGTTCCACAAAGATACTTTAGAACCCTTTTTCCTGCTTTCCAATGGCTTTTCTTTGGTAATTTCATGAATCGACTAAGCATGCTTATAGCGAATATGTTGAAAGATAAACTCAAACAAAGTCCCTTGGAGTTCCCAATACAATATTAATTAAGGAGATGAGAGGTCAAATGCATTATGTAGTTTGTAATTACCAAGAGTCATTGTGAGGAAGTTTAAGAGTCATTGTGTGTGGAATTTCAATGTGTGTGGAATCTCAAGAGTCATTAGGAGTCTATAAATAGTGTTGTCATCCTTGAATGAAAAGAATGAGCAAGAGTTTGATAGAAAAGAAATTTTTGTGTTCTTGCTCCTTGCTCCTCCTCCTCATATTTCTAGTTCTTCTTGAAGCTTCTTTGGGAGGCGATTCTCATTGTGAAGCTTGAAGCTTCTTTGGGAGGCGATTCCCATTGTGAAGCTTGAAGCTTGAAGCAAGGTGAAGCTTGAAGCTTCTTTGGGAGGTGATTCCCATTGTGAAGCTTGAAGATTGAAGCAAGAAGCTTGAAGCTTCTTTGGGAGGTGATTCCCATTGTGAAGCTTGAAGCTTGGAGAAGACCGCCCCTACCACTTCGTACAAGTGCTGAAGGCGAAGGCGAGTACAAGTGCTAAAGGTGAAGGCGAAGACAAGTTGCCGAAGGCGAAGTTAAGTGCGAAGGCGAAACTAAGTACCGAAAGCAAAGACAAGTGCTGAAGATGAAGACCGTCGGTGACAGCCATGGCAAATTCTGGGAGTACACCGCTGGGACAAAAGCCTACACCGCTGGGGCAGATGCCGCTACCACGCCTCACAAAGACGAACTATGACAATTGGAGCATTCAGATGCGGGTGTTGCTTGGTGCACAAGACGCGTGGGAAGTAGTTGAGAACGGCTACACAGAGCCGGCTACTACTGATAACATGACGCCGAATCAGTTAAAGGCGTTGAAAGAAACGCGCACGAAAGACAAGACCGCTCTCTACTTCTTATTCCAAGCGGTAGATGAGTCGGGGTTCGAGAAGATTGCTAGTGCGGCAACTTCGAAGGAGGCATGGGAGATTTTGCAAAAAGTCTTCAAAGGCGCCGACCGTGTTAAACAAGTGTGGCTTCAAACTCTACGAGGTGAATTGGAGGCCATGAAAATGAAGGAGTCAGAAGGAGTATCTGACTACATCACGCGTGTACAAACGGCGGTGAATCAACTCAAACGCAATGGAGAAACCATAACCGATTCAAGGGTCGTGGAGAAGATTCTGCGGTCATTGACCGAGAATTTCAAAAATGTTGTATGCGCAATTGAGGAGTCGAAGAATCTGGAGGAGATGACCATAGATGATCTCGCCGGTTCTCTCGAGGCGCATGAGCAACGGAAGAAGAAGAAACAAGATCTGCTCGAAGAGGCCTTACAATCTAAGGCAACTATCAAGGAGGACAAGACGATGTATGCCCAGCAAAACTGGCGTGGTCGAGGACGAGGTCGTGGTTACGGTAGAGGCTGCGGACGCGGAGACAACTCGAAAGAAAAGGACCAGCTGAGCCAACAAAATTGGCGTGGTCAAGGACGCGGTCGTGGTAGAGGCGGCCGGTCAAATCGTCAAAATGTCCAGTGCTACAAATGCGGCAAATATGGACACTACGCAAAAGAGTGCTACTCCAACAAAAAGATATAGAAGAAAATGCGAAACTAGTCACGGAAGAGAAGATAAGAGACGATGGTGTTCTCATGATGGCCTATAAAGACATTATTCCTGATAGCGACTCGGTCTGGTATCTCGATACAGGCGCTAGCAATCACATGAGTGGGCACAAACATCTCTTTATGGAGATCCAAGAGATAGAAGATGGGCACGTGTCATTTGGAGATGCGTCGAAGGTTCAAGTCAAAGGCCGAAGAAAAATACGCTTTTCTCAAAAGGATGGCAAAGAAGGGACAATTGAGGATGTCTACTATGTGCCTGACATGAAAAGTAATCTCCTTAGCATGGGCCAACTATTAGAGAAGGGATATTCGATCTTCATGAAAGATCGAATGTTACACTTGAAGGACAAAGGAGGCCGGTTACTTGCACGAGTGGAGATGGCCAAGAATCGGATGTTCAAACTCAACTTGAGAAGTGTGCGAGAAAGGTGCTTGGAAGTCAACATGGATGACAAAGTCTCGTTGTGGCACTTGCGGTTCGGACACTTACATTATGGCGGCCTAACAGAATTAGCAAAGAAGCATATGGTCCACGGGTTACCAGATATGGACTACACCAAGAAATTTTGCGAAGGGTGTGTACTTGGCAAGCAAACAAGGAATACTTTTCAGAAAAGGGCGGAATATCGTGCAAGGAGTTCTCTCGAGTTGGTACATACCGATATATGTGGCCCGATCACACCTAAGTCATTCAGTGAGAAGAGGTACTTTATCACCTTTATTGACGACTACACAAGGAAGACTTGGGTTTACTTCATGAAAGAAAAGTCCGAGGCACTCGAGGTGTTCAAGAAATTCCAGATGCAAGTAGAGAAGACAACTGGTCTTTATATCAAGGCCTTACGATCGGACAGAGGCGGAGAGTACATGTCAACTGCTTTCAAAAGCTACTGCGAGGAACAAGGAATCAGAAGATTCTTGACTGCACCATACTCACCTCAGCAAAATGGTGTGGCCAAGAGGAAAAACCGGACTATTCTTGATATGGTTCGGTCGATGTTGAAGAGCAAAAACATGCCAAAAGAATTTTGGGCAGAAGCGGTGCAATGTGCTGTGTATGTGCAAAATCGGTGCCCACATGCGAAGATGGGAGATCAAACACCCCAGGAAGCTTGGAGCGGACGAAAACCAACCGTATCACATTTGAGAGTATTCGGTAGTGTGGCCTATGCGCACGTACCGGATCAAAGAAGAACCAAGCTAGATGACAAGAGTAAGAAGTACGTGTTCATCGGGTATGACGAGAAGACAAAAGCTTTCAAGTTATTCGACCCGATCGAAGAAAAGGTGGTTGTAAGCCGAGATGTGCAAGTGAATGAAGAAAGCGCATGGGATTGGAACAACAAAAAAGAGGTGACGCAGGAGGAAGAAATAGAAGAATCAACCTCTGCACCGATAATCAAACAGACAAGCCCTCCGACATCTGATGATGAAGAAGAACCAAGACAACCGAAGATGCGAAGCTTGCAAGATCTATACGAGACAACAAGCGAAGTACACTTGATATGTCTTCTAGCGGATGCTGAGAATATCACTTTTGAAGAAGCAGTGAGAGATAAGAAATGGCAAGCCGCGATGGATGAAGAAATAAGTGCTATTGAAAGAAATGAAACTTGGGAGTTGGTGGAGCTGCCGAAAGGACATCAACCCATAGGAGTAAAATGGGTGTATAAGAAAAAGATGAATGCCCAAGGTGAGATAGAAAGATATAAGGCACGTCTAGTAGCAAAAGGCTATAGACAAAAGGCTGGGATTGATTATGATGAAGTCTTTGCTCCAGTCGCGAGGATGGAGACAATTCGGCTTCTTATATCCCAAGCAGCACAATTCAAGTGGCCAATCTATCAAATGGACGTGAAGTCAGCATTTTTAAATGGTGTGCTTGAAGAAGAAGTATATGTGGAGCAACCTCCTGGATACATGAAAGCCGGGAAGGAGAAAAAAGTGTTGAAATTAAAGAAGGCGCTATATGGGCTGAAGCAAGCGCCGCGAGCATGGAATACCCGAATCGACACCTACCTCAAAGGGAACAGGTTCATGCAATGTCCTCATGAGCATGCATTATATGTGAAGAAGAAAAAAGGTAACTTGCTGTTTGTTGCTCTTTATGTTGATGATCTCATATTCATGGGGAATAATGAGGAGATGATAAAAGACTTCAAAGAAGCGATTACTCGGGAGTTCGAGATGACAGATTTGGGGCTGATGAAGTATTTTCTTGGTCTTGAGGTTAAGCAAAGAAAATCGGGAATATTTGTGTCCCAAGAGGCGTATGCAAAAGACATTTTGAAGAAAAACAAGATGGAAGATTGCAACCCGGTAGCAACACCGATGGAACTTGGTGCGAAACTCTCAAAATTTGATGAAGGAGATCGAGTGGATGCAAACAAATACCGGAGCTTAGTTGGGAGCCTACGGTATCTCACATGCACAAGGCCTGATATTGCATATAGTGTCGGGATAGTGAGTCGGTTCATGGAGGAACCGAAATACTCACATTTGAAGGCTATCAAGAGGATTCTTCGATACATTCGAGGAACTGTATCACTCGGGTTATTCTACTCGGAGACACATGAATACAAACTGGTGGGTTACTCCGACAGTGATTGGTGCGGAGATATAGATGATCGAAAAAGCACATCGGGATATGTGTTTTATATGGGAGATACAACTTTCACATGGGTCTCAAAGAAGCAGCCAATAGTAACCTTATCAACATGCGAAGCAGAATATGTGGCAGCATCATGGTGCGTGTGTCACGCAATCTGGCTGAGAAATTTGCTATGTGAGCTAAAACTCCAGCAAAACGAAGCGACCGAAATACGAGTTGACAACAAATCAGCAATTGAGTTGGCAAAGAATCCGGTGCACCATGAAAGGAGTAAACATATAGATGTTCGTTTCCATTTCATACGGGAACATGTGAAGAAAGGTAAAGTTCGACTGAGTCACGTTGCGAGTCGTGATCAAGTGGCAGATATCTTTACAAAGCCGCTACCAACAGCGCTATTCGAAAATTGCAAGAAGATGATTGGAATGAAGGATGAAAAATGTTTGAGTTTAAGGGAGGAATTTGTTGAAAGATAAACTCAAACAAATTCCCTTGGAGTTCCCAATACAATATTAATTAAGGAGATGAGAGGTCAAATGCATTATGTAGTTTGTAATTACCAAGAGTCATTGTGAGGAAGTTTAAGAGTCATTGTGTGTGGAATTCCAATGTGTGTGGAATCTCAAGAGTCATTAGGAGTCTATAAATAGTGTTGTCATCCTTGAATGAAAAGAATGAGCAAGAGTTTGATAGAAAAGAAATTTTTGTGTTCTTTCTCCTTGCTCCTCCTCCTTATATTTCTAGTTCTTCTTGTGCTAACAGAATATAGCTTCGGTCTTGTTGCAGTCAAGTACATAAGACTACCAACAAGACTTCGATAGAGAATTCCATCAACACTTTCTTCACTTTCAGATTTTCTAAGTGATCGGGATAAAACCGCGCACAAAAAGTGTATGTTTTGAAGTTAAGATTTAAAGTGTGTGTGCTTTGGCTTCCTCGAACCTTCGTTTAGCATAGAGGCTAAAACAAGTCGAATCCATAAGGACGGGAGGCGATAGAAGCTTTACTGGTTGATTCACGTGTTTGTTAAAAAGTTCTTCAAAGTTTTAAAGAATCAAAAGAAAAGAAAAGAAAGAATAGAAAGAGAAGTGTACGGTGAAAACAAAGAAGTAGGAAACATAGAAAAGAATGATTTTTGTAGTTTTGTTTATATCTAAAATAAAGTGAAAGAGAAAGAAAACCCATGACTACTAATTACTAATGACTCCACCAACATGCTAACCTCTTAGTGATAGTTGTCTCACATGTATCCTTGGCAATCACTAGTCCTTGGTTCAAGAGCTTTACAAAGCATGACCCATATGTAACTCTTCACAACCTAACTCAACAAACAAGTTCAAACTACACTTAAACCATCAATACTATAAAAAAGTAAGCATGGAGTAAAGTAATGTTAGCTTGTTAGTGGTTAGGAAGTTAGAGTTAGATCCATCATCATGAGCCATCAATGACTCTTGCAAGAGCAAGGCCAAAATGAGGTTATTAGATTCATGTGGATTATCATAAAAGAAGTTAGTAAGTTGGTGGTTAGTAGTTAGTTGCCATGAGAGAAAAGTTAGCTACACATGTAAAAGAGATTAGAGAGAAGAAAACATAGAGAGGTAAAGAGAGCACCTTTCATAGATTGTCACCTTCTATTACAAGCACTCTTGCATTCCAAGCATGAACCACTCTCTCTCCCTATTACAAGATCTACAAAATGGAAAATACAATGTGGAAGAAGAAGAACTAACCTAACCTAAACTAAACTACAAAATGGAATGAAAAACTTGAAGGGTTCACCTAGAGGGGGGGTGAATAGGTGATGGCTAATCTAATGGTCACTTAATGCCTAATAATGCGGAAGCTAAAATAATTATGACCTAATAAAATATTTTACACTAAACACTATGTATAACACAAGAGTGTTGCCGAATTCCCCGTGAAGGGCTCTGGACAAACTCCTCTAGATTCTCCTTGAATGGGTTGAGGTGCCGCGTTGGCTCTCTTGGTTAAATACAAGTGTTAGTCAACAAACCCAAGCAAGTATACAATATGAGCACAATGAATATATCAAGCATATAAAGATAGACAATAGAGCATGCAAGATATAAAAGAGACAAAGAGAGAGAGAGAGTGAGCAATCGCAAACACAAGGGTATGTTTCGAGGTTCGAGCACACTTGCTCTACATCCCCGCCTTCGACACACGAAGGATTTTCACTATGCAAGATCCTAATGGATCTCTCCTCAGTGCCGCAACACCTACAAGCCCTCGGACTCCCTAATCCCGTACACACCGCAAGCTCACTAGCTCACCGAGGCCGCACCTCAAACAAAGAATTCGCACCCGAACCCTAAACAACCACGAGCACACTTGCCCGTCTCCTCAAAGTACAAGAAAAGAAATCTTGGTGATCTAAACACTTTGATCACCAATAAAAGCTCTCACTACAACACTCCTATAAGATGAATAGCTCAATCGATTCTCAAGTGTTTGTGTGAGAAAACAAGAAAAGAGATGATGGAGGAAAACTCAAGAAATTCTCTTTTACACTCTTGATAAAACTTTCCTTTTGATTGGAAATATTTGCTCTCTATTTTGTGGAGAAAAACTTCTGAAAAGAGTGGGAAAAACTGGCTCTAAAAACTTCTCCAAATCTTAGTCAAAATAGTCCACAAACCCCCAAATATATAGGCTGTCAAAAACTAGCCGTTGGGGTTCTGACAGGCCTGCCGGTCGACCGCCCGGTCGACCACCAACGGTCAAAAATCCGACCGTTGGAGCCTCCGGTCGACCGGATCGGTCGACCCAGAAGAACAGAGAGCACTGCTCTCAGTTACGGTCGACCGGCCCGGTCGACCGCACACAGAACTGCCAGACGTGCACGGTTCTGTGCACGTCGGTCGACCGGCCCGGTCGACCGCCCTCTGTGCAATGGGTTAACTTGGAGCACAGTTTTGAGGTCTAAAACGTTCGAATTTGGGAATAAGTATATAGGATGAAGTTGTAGATATTGAAGTCTTCTTTATAGTGCAACTTAAATCAAATCAATATCAATTCAGAATTGAAAGTTATCAATAAAATACTAAAAGGTATCAAATCAGAAACTGTAAACTATTTTTAGAACAAGAATAGACTTCAACCCAATATTTGACATTCTTAACATTTAAATCAGAAAATGATTATTGAATATTAAATGTAGCTCTGAAAGTCATCTTTAAAATGCAATTTAAATCATGTTAATTGAATATAAGAATCAAAAGTTATGACTAGAAAACTAAAAGAATGTCGAGCAGATCAGCAGAACGGTCGAGAGTTCTAAAATGGTTTTGATTAAAAACACATGTATATTTGAAACACCAAAAACCAAAACGGTATTTTTCTAGAACTAAAAATCTTTTATGAAAACACATATAAATCAAGAGTGTGTGTGTGATATGAACTTGAGCAATCCACCAACTATTCTATCCTTTACATTTTAACTAAAACAAAAACAAAATCTTATACCTAGACACAAGTCTTCATCTTCTTGAAGTCTTCACTTGAAGGCTTCTCATCTTCTTGACTTGGTCCAAACTTGATCCAAAAGCTCCTTGGATCACACCGTGCTAGCTCCAAATCTTAACATTTTATCCTTTGTTGAGCTATGCACCCACTAAGATCTTGATAATGAATCTGTCACTAATTAAACACAAGATCATTAGTAAACATAACTTCATGAGTTGATCATCATCAAAACTAGGGTGATAGGCCTTTGGGCCAACAATCTCCCCCTTTTTGATGATGACAAAACTCATGAGGTTATATATGCATGGATTAAAGTAAAGCTTCAAAGAAGCTCCCCCTTAACTCATGCATCTCAAATAAACAGAATAAATATGCAATGAGGCACATAAACATGTATGCAAGTATGGAGATAAAACATGCAACAAGCATAAATCAAAATCTTTTTCTCCTATTTGCAATACAAAAACATATATGCATAAATAACTAGGAAGGCAAATACTTCTCCTCTTAAGCAATGAAAACATGCATATAAACTCAAATACTTCTCCCCCTTTTTGTTAATCATCAACAAAGGGGTCAAAGTAAAATCAAATCAAACAAATTTTTCTCCCCCTTTTTGTCAAAAACAAAAGATCAAGAAGGGGTAATACAAATCAACAAAATGTTTTTTTTAATTAATTTTTCTTAAACAAAAATTTTTAAAGGTATCAGAGCTTTTGTAAAACAAACAAATTTTTAAGATACCAAATTGAAAATAGTCATTATTGTAAAACATATTGATACCAATAGAATTTTAACAAATATGAAGTTGAAGCATTTTGATATCAATGGTAAACATAATGATCCAAAAATTTTTTATTTTTCATCATAAACTTTGTGCTTTTTTTTTAAAATGTGAACCAATTATAAGTTAAGCACATGAAAATCATATATATGTATGAAAAAAATATACGAATTGAAATTGATACATACATATATAAGAAAACAAAATATGAGTATATACAAAAATTATCAATTTAGATACCAATTGAAAGAATCCAATGATACCAATTGAAATAACAATAAGATCAAGTGTCTATCTCATATAACTACCACCCATTCATGGTTCAAGTTTTTAAATGATTTTCATTTTAAAGCATACATGAACATGATCTCCCATCTATCCTCCCATAGACGGTAGGGGTTTTCAAAAATAAATTTGAAAATAGTATAGCATTGAAAATCACTACCAAATGAAGAATAATTAACTAGTTAAAGATAATTTTTAAAAAACTAGTTAAAGATCCTTCAAAACATGAAATCAAAACATATGTTTTTCATGGGTCATGCCAAATACACAAAATTCAACACTCAATGACGATAAAGCTCAAAAATATGTTCATGAAACAACGTCATGACAAAATAAATAACGTGTGAGTGTACAAAAGTCATGTAAGTAGCATTTTCATGAAAATGGACATTGAAGCTAAATAAGATGAATAACATTTTAGAAAACATGAAAATTTATTTTTAAAAAAAATATTACACTTCTAGGCATATGTATGATTTATCCAATCCTAACAATACACATGCATATCCCAAACATAAAAGAGTCTATCAAATGTATTTGCATGAAGGCAAGAGACTCACGGGTATACATTTATATTTATTAGATTTGAATTAAAAATACATATACATGAAGTAAAGCATAAAAATTGGCAGAGCATGTATAAATGAGAATCATCAAAACTAGCCTATACATGTGCATATAGTGGGTACAAATGAGCATGAAGTGCAAACATATATAAATCACGTGTAACTCACCATTTGTACATGTATAAAATAAGTTTTGATAAAAACTACATCTAAGCATGGTATTACCACATGAAGCACACAAAAAATATGAACATGCTATATGATATATGAAATTAAAAGCATGTACAAAAAGGAGTTTAGAGATTGTTACCAGCTCCAAAGCTCCAAGCATGGTGGTCTTTCCCACCAAAACCTCCTTGATAGCGGTGCATCAAAAATATGTCCATCTAGTCCACGTGCAACCACCACCAAGGCACCAAATCTCTCACGTCTTGTGAGAGCCCTCACCTACATCAAAAACACATGGTGGGGGTTTTGGTACCCATTTTTTCTTGGGTCCTTGGGGGTTAGTCTTGTTGTAAGGCACCCAAACATTTTTATTAGCAAAATTTGAAACATGCAACTTATCAAAACAAAATTTTGCTAGATGGCCTTTGCGGCCACAATGTGTACATTTGTACACCTTAGTATGCTTATGTGTAGGAGTGTGATCATGGCGTGCAACATAAGCAAATGCATGATGAGAGTGATGTGCATGAACATGAGGAGTTTGTTTCTTTGCAAACATGGACTCCAATCTAGAATGGTTGAATGCACACGAGTTCAAAGTTGAACTCAAACTATCTATTTTATTTTTCAAATTCTTAATCTCACTATCATCAATGGTAGCATGTAAAGACATGTGAGATAAAGAGTCATTTTTCTTCTCTTTAAAAACTTTTTCCTTTTCTTTTTCTTTTTCAAAAATTTTCTTTTTCAAAGAGTTGTTTTCTTGAAAAACAATTTCCTTTTGAGTTTCCACCAAAATAATTTTATCTTTCAAAATCGTGTTCCCTTCACAAAGATTATTTAATTTAGACATAAGGGAAACATTCTCATTTTTCAAATCTTTATTTTCTTTTTCTAAACATGCAATCTTATTTTTAAATGAATCATGTTCTATATGCATGCAATCCAAATTCTTTTTCAAATTCTTATTATCTTTTCTTAGCATGTCATATTTCTCTAATAGTTGTTGACAAAATGAAGCAAGTTCATCATATGACATGTTAATATCCTCATCCTCGGATTCAGAAGTTACCTCAAGGGGGTTATCCCCTTGGACCATATAGCACACGTTGGAGGTGTCGCTCCCAACGTCCGAATCGCTCCCCGCATAGTATTGATCTTTTTCGCCGAGGGAGATGAGGGTATTCCAAACTATAAAAGCCGAATCAAAGTTAGAAACTCTAGATAAACAAACATCATCTAGGGTAGATTTTAAAGCATGAAGGGCTTTTGTATTAGCCTCAAAATTCTTACCATCTAAACAATATGCATTATTAGTAGTGGCAAGATAAACATGATAACCTAGGGCTTTGAGGTACAAGGACATCTTCACCTTCCATATATGGATGTTAACAATGTCAAACATGGGTGGTGACATGAAGTCCATGGTGTGTGTACAAATATTGTGATTAGCCTAAAAAGAGGATCTTTTACTCTAGGTTGTTAGACCAAATCAAAGTACCAAGCTCTGATACCAAATGAAGGGTTCACCTAGAGGGGGGTGAATAGGTGATGGCTAATCTAATGGTCACTTAATGCCTAATAATGCGGAAGCTAAAACAATTATGACCTAATAAAATCTTTTACACTAAACACTATGTATAACACAAGAGTGTTGCCGAATTCCCCGTGAAGGGCTCTGGACAAACTCCTCTAGATTCCCCTTGAATGGGTTGAGGTGCCGCGTTGGCTCTCTTGGTTAAATACAAGTGTTAGTCAACAAACCCAAGCAAGTATACAATATGAGCACAATGAATATATCAAGCATATAAAGATAGACAATAGAGCATGCAAGATATAAAAGAGACAAAGAGAGAGAGAGTGAGCAATCGCAAACACAAGGGTATGTTTCGAGGTTCGAGCACACTTGCTCTATATCCCCGCCTTCGACACACGAAGGATTTCCACTATGCAAGATCCCAATGGATCTCTCCTCGGTGCCGCAACACCTACAAGCCCTCGGACTCCCTAGTCCCGTATACACCGCAAGCTCACTAGCTCGCCGAGGCCGCACCTCAAACAAAGAGTTCGCACCCGAACCCTAAACAACCACGAGCACACTTGCCCGTCTCCTCAAAGTACAAGAAAAGAAATCTTGGTGATCTAAACACTTTGATCACCAATAAAAGCTCTCACTACAATACTCCTATAAGATGAATAGCTCAATGGATGCTCAAGTGTTTGTGTGAGAAAACAAGGAAAGAGATGGTGGAGGAAAACTCAAGAAATTCTCTTTTACACTCTTGATAAAACTTTCCTTTTGATTGGAAATATTTGCTCTCTATTTTGTGGAGAAAAACTTCTGAAAAGAGTGAAAAAACTAGCTCTAAAAACTTCTCCAAATCTTAGTCAAAATAGTCCACAAACCCCCAAATATATAGGCTGTCAAAAACTAGCCGTTGGGGTTCTGACAGGCCTGCCGGTCGACCGCCCGGTCGACCGCCAACGGTCAAAAATCCGACCGTTGGAGCCTCCGGTCGACCCAGAAGAACAGAGAGCACTGCTCTTAGTTACGGTCGACCGGCCCGGTCGACCGCACATAGAACTGCCAGACGTGCACGGTTCTGTGCACGTCGGTCGACCGGCCCGGTCGACCGCCCTCTGTGCAATGGGTTAACTTGGATCACAGTTTTGAGGTCTAAAATGTTCGAATTTGGGAATAAGTATATAGGATTAAGTTGTAGATATTGAAGTCTTCTTTCTAGTGCAACTTAAATCAAATCAATATCACTTCAGAATTGAAAGTTATCAATAAAATACTAAAAGGTATCAAATCAGAAACTGTAAACTATTTTTAGAACAAGAACAGACTTCAACCCAATATTTGACATTCTTAACATTTAAATCAGAAAATGATTATTGAATATTAAATGTAGCTCTGAAAGTCATCTTTAAAATGCAATTTAAATCATGTTAATTGAATATAAGAATCAAAAGTTATGACTAGAAAACTAAAAGAATGTCGAGCAGATTAGCAGAACGGTCGAGAGTTCTAAAATGGTTTTGGTTAAAAACACATGTATATTTGAAACACCAAAAACCAAAATGGTATTTTCTAGAACTAAAATCTTTTATGAAAACACATATAAATCAAGAGTGTGTGTGTGATATGAACTTGAGCAACCCACCAACTATTCTATCCTTTACATTTTAACTAAAACAAAACAAAATCTTATACCTAGACACATGTCTTCATCTTCTTGAAGTCTTCACTTGAAGGCTTCTCATCTTCTTGACTTGGTCCAAGCTTGATCCAAAAGCTCCTTGGATCACACCGTGCTAGCTCCAAATCTTGACATTTTATCCTTTGTTGAGCTATGCACCTACTAAGATCTTGATAATGAATCTGTCACTAATTAAACACAAGATCATTAGTAAACATAACTTCATGAGTTGATCATCATCAAAACTAGGGTGATAGGCCTTTGGGCCAACAAAACTACCCTAAACTCTGCATATCCTTGCTCTGGAACCCCAGGGGGTATTTATAGGCATCAGGGAACAGGGGGCCAGGGGACAAACCCTGGCCCGAAGCGGCGCGCGCGCCGCAGCCGTATGGCCGCGAAAACGCGGCTTGGACCGCGTTTCCGCGGCCCCTTGATGGCCGCGCGCGCGCGCGCTTCGAGCCGCGCGTGGTTCTTTTTGTCCCCTGTCAGGATCTGTGCTCGGTTTCGTCTTTGCAGCCCCTGGTTTTGATAAATCAGCTCCTCTAGGTCAATGGCTATTCAAGTAGGCTTTAATCACCATTAAATGGTGATTTAGGGTCTTCTTCTTCATTTGCACACCATGAACCTATGATCAAGCAAGTAAGGTATTATTAGCAGAATTTATTATCAAATAAATGTGAGAATGTGATGAAAATTATGCAAAATTAGAGACTAATCACACCCCCACACTTATCTTTTGCTCGTCCCGAGCAAAACAAAAAAACTAAGGAAATTATTTCACCACTTTCGCAGGTGACGCGATTGCACTGAGCATGTGCAACAAGCCGTTAAACCTCTAGGTTCCCTAAAGGAGGAGTTTTGTCTCCTGAGGGTTTTTAGCGGATTACACCCACAAAATCCATAAGAAAGAAATCAAATTTTAGTATTTTTAAAACGCATTTTGAAATAGAGAAAAGTGTTGAAGTATTTTTGTGAAAATATAAGTAATCCAAGGTCAGAGGTTAACCAGAAATTTTTCTTTCTTAAACTAAGTCAAAATGCAAAAAATCTTGTTATAAATTAAATATAAGAATTTAAAATTAAATTGACTCTTTGATCTTTCATAAAACTCTTAGAAAAATATACACTTTGTGAACTGTGAAGATTTTTGGGATATTGACTCAACCTTTCATGCCATTTATTTAATATATATTAATTTTTTTTCTTTTTTTTCTTCCCTTAGTTTTCTTAGGCTTTCTTATTTACCGGGTAGTGAGCCTTTAGCCGGTGACTCCCAAACCAGATGGTCTTAGGGCACCAGATGAGAAAAACATCCCTCGGACTTAAGAACTCGAGTAAATAAGGCCACAAAACTAAAGGAGATTATTTTTTTTGTCCACCGTTTTAGGTGTGAATAATCATGCTTCCTGAGGCATAATTACCCAACTTCAATAAGTGGTTTGTATTATCATATTTTTTTAAAATATATTTTTATGGCATTTCCTGTCTTTGTTTCAATCCCAAAATTGTGTAAGTGTGAAGTGCATAAATCTAAGGCAAAAAATTCAAGATCAAATTATCTTTTCAATCCTACTTTCTTATCCTAAAATTTAAACAAGATATATTATTTTGACTCAGTTTAAAATTTCATAATTTTAGGTCTTCCTATTTCCTAAGATAATCTTAATTTTCTTAAAAATGGATCAAAACTATCTCTTAATTCAAAAAGTTTTGTAAAAAGAAAAGAATTTTTTTTTAAAAAAAAGAAGTGTAAAAGAAAGTAAATTTAAAACTAACCTATGTTAGTAAACCCTCCCCCACACTTATCTCATGCATGGTCCTCAATGCATCGTGAATGTGTGAATACATGAAACAAATGGAGAGGGAAGGAAGATTACCTCAAGGGGTGGCTCTAGTGGTGGTCGGATTGGGCCAAGCGTTGCGACCCAATCAAGATATCGTGGATCATCCAGAAACCCACCAAGGACCTCTCTAATATGACCCAACAAAAGAATGATGGACAGAATGGTCTTATTTAAAAAATTATCCCCATCTAATTTCCAATTTTCAAAAATAATTACTGAGTCATTTTTGTCAACATTCTTGTCCAACAATGAAGTGTGATTTTGAGAGATGATTGATTTGGACTCAAATGGAACAGAAACAAAACCGATACCAACTCGGGAAGTTGACTCAGATCAAGTCGAGAGTCAACAATGAGAGTCGAAATTGGTTCAAAAATAGGGTCCAGACCAAAGAATTGATGTTCACACACTGTCCCCATTAATGAAGTGTGATCATAAGAGATTGGTGATTCCATTTCACGGTGTACTGGTACAGGATTCAATGTTGACTCTGGAATAGAGAAAAAATCTAGTAAGGATACCGGGGTCATTATTGAATCAAAAGTGAAATGGAGTTCCCAACAAGAAGTTCAGGATCACATTCAGGTTCGATTTCAATTTCAGAGAAGGGATAACTTGCCAAAATGTCCAGGCGACTTTCATAACTTGGAGATTGGTCAAGTTCAAATGTATGTTCTGAAATTGAAGCGGATTTCCAAAATGACATGATTCATGGGTCCAATCAGTAGAGTTAGGGATATAAAAATCGGTCAAAGGTTGACAAGAAAGGCTTTCCTCGCTCTCATTGATCAATTCGCTCAAAAGTGAATCTAACCTACTGATAGGCCGTGTAACAGAATTTGAATTCGGAATCATGTCTTCCATACTCTTTGTAATTGGTTCTTGAAAATATGAGTATGGAAGTTGATTTTGGAAATTGTGGTGAAATTGTGAGTCCATCGGATTTTGCGGTTGCTGCTCGGACTCACGCAAGGGTTCCATACTCAAGTCCAGTATTGAAGTTTGTTCATTTTGAATTAGTGAGACTGGAAAAGATGAGTGGGACTCTTGAAAATTTGGTTGAGATGATGAGTCCAACATGTTTTGCATTCTTTCACAAAAGACTTCCAAACGCTTTTCTAGTTCAGATTCTTCTTCAATGGGATGCTCTAGAAAAGGAGTATGTGGAGTTTGATGTGGGAAGGATTGTGAATTGAGCAAATTTTGCATTTGTTGTAGGGACTCTTCGATACTCCTTTCCAATGATGATTTTTCTTCAATTGGTGGTTCAAGAAAAAGAGTATGAATCAAAATTGGGGAACGAATATTGTGAAAATTGTGAACAAGATGGTTAAAAATTGGACTCGGGTAGGAGAATCCCCATGAAATCTGTGAAGAGTTGAAATTATTTTGAAAATTATGGTCATGTGGTTGGGGATATGGGTCATATTGATTCGGATAATCCCACCCGGCATATATGGTTGGTTCATGTTGTACATTGTCGGGTCAGAGTTATCCGAGTCAAATGAGGTCGGGGTGAAAATATGGATTCATATTATAGTTGAATGAATTGTTATTATTAAAATTCATATCACAATTTACAAAAAAGAAAAACAAACAAACAAACAAACACCAAAGAAAAGAAAACAAGCCTATGCTAGGGTTGACTTAGACCTAGACGACTCCTAACTGGTTAGACTGTCCACGAGGGGTGTTTTGTCGGAAGCTGACCACGAGTTAATCGACCAGGTAGAGGCAAGATCAGTGGGAGGTATCCGGGCCGGAGCAACGGGCCTAATTATGCCAAACCACTGTTCTTCGAGGTTTCGCCTCTCAATCCCCAACCTTAGACACCGATTTAGCAAGAGTCAAATTATAACAACTTCTCCCTTAGGTCAATCTCCTAAATGAGTCCGAGATGTCCCTAGGGCCAACATCTAGCAATTTTTATTAAGGCTTGGGTTGTGTGAGTGGGGAGGTGATTTTTGGGCTAAGGGAGGGTAATGACTTCCCCACCTTATCTTGTATTGGGTTTTGCCCTTAAGTTAAATTTGTGCAAGTGTGCAATATAGATAAGATGAACGCAAAAAAGCGAGTAAATCACTGAAGTGTTTGTCCTAACTATATGCAATGCAATATGTACACCTCCTATAAGTATCACAACAATATAAGAATAAAATACAGTATATTGGAATGAAAATTGACACATGCCTAGATGCAAATGTCTAAACCGTTTTAAAGCATCCAATTTCTGTATTTTACTTCTTAAAATTATTTATAGTGTACAATAAAAATTAGCAGCAGAGTATATGAATGTACAAGAAGTTACCCAACCACACTTGAGCAAGTGTGGACTTCTGTAATGCTAAAATTTAACCTGCACACCAAAAAAACAAAGAAGAAAAGTTAACAAACTTGTGAAATTAAACCGTTCCCATCCCCGGCAACGGCGCCAAAATTTGATCGGGGTAAAACCGCGCACAAAAAGTGTATGTTTTGAAGTTAAGATTTAAAGTGTGTGTGCTTTGGCTTCCTCGATACTTCCGTTATAGCATAGAGGCTAAAACGAGTCGAATCCATAAGGACGGGAGGCGATAGAAGCTTTACTGGTTGATTCACGTGTTTGTTAAAAAGTTCTTCAAAGTTTTAAAGAATCAAAAGAAAAGAAAAAAAGAATAGAAAGAGAAGTGTACGGTGAAAACAAAGAAGTGGGAAACATAGAAAAGAATGATTTTTGTAGTTTTATTTATATCTAAAATAAAGTGAAAGAGAAAGAAAACCCATGGCTACTAATTACTAATGACTCCACCAACATGCTAACCTCTTAGTGATAGTTGTCTCACATGTATCCTTGGCAATCACTAGTCCTTGGTTCAAGAGCTTTACAAAGCATGACCCATATGTAACTCTTCACAACCCAACTCAACAAACAAGTTCAATCTACACTTAAACCATCAATACTATAGAAAAGTAAGCATGGAGTAAAGTAATGTTAGCTTGTTAGTGGTTAGGAAGTTAGAGTTAGATCCATCATCATGAGCCATCAATGGCTCTTGCAAGAGTAAGGCCAAAATGAGGCTATTAGATTCATGTGGATTATCATAAAAGAAGTTAGCAAGTTGGTGGTTAGTAGTTAGTTGCAATGAGAGAAAAGTTAGCTACACATGTAAAAGAGATTAGAGAGAAGAAAACATAGAGAGGTAAAGAGAGCACCTTTCATACATTGTCACCTTCTATTACAAGCACTCTTGCATTCCAAGCATGAACCACTCTCTCTCCCTATTACAAGATCTACAAAATGAAAAATACAATGTGGAAGAAGAAGAACTAACCTAACCTAAACTAAACTACAAAATGGAATGAAAAACTACCCTAAACTCTGCATATCCTTGCTCTGAAACCCCACGGGGGTATTTATAGGCATCAGGGAACAGGGGCCAGGGGACAAACCCTGGCCCGAAGCGGCGCGCGCGCCGCGGCCGTATAGCCGTGGAAACGCGGCTTGGGCCGCATTTCTGCGGCCCCTTGTGGTCGCGCGCGCGGCGCTTCGAGCCGTGCGCGGTCCTTTTTGTCCCCTGTCAGGACCTGTACCCGGTTTCGTCTTTGCAGCCCCTGGTTTTAATAAATCGGCTCCTCTAGGTCAATGGCTATTCATGTAGGCTTTTAATCACCATTAAATGGTGATTTAGGGTCTTCTTCTTCATTTGCACACCATGAATATAGGATCAAGCAAGTAAGGTATTATTAGCAGAATTTATTATCAAATAAATGTGAGAATGTGATAAAAATTATGCAAAATTAGAGACTAATCACTAAAATTCAAACCAATCTCCATCGAAGTGCATAGAGGTGTTGCACTCTTCATTTTAAACCTTTTTAAAATATCATTTGCATATTTCTTTTGTGAAATGAATATACCATCTTCTTGCTGCTTATTCAAGAAAGAAATGAAGTGACCCATATCGGTCATCTCGAATTCACACATTAAATTCTTCTTGAATTCATTACACATGCTTGTAGAATTGCCAGTAAAATAACATCATCAACATATAAGGAAACCATCAAGAATTTACCTTGATCACCTTCTTTGATGTAGAGAGTATGTTCAAAAAGAAACTTTTTGAAACCATTCTTTATAAAGTATCCATCGATGTGACTATACCATGCTCTCGGTGCTTGCTTGAGTTCATATAATGCTTTCTTCAAATAACACACCTTGTTTTCTGCATCTTTCTTCACATAACCAGGTGGATGGTTCACATAGACTACTTCTTCTAGAAAACCACTCATGAATGCTGATTTGACATCCAATTGGTAAACTTTTCATCCTCTTTGTACCGATAAAGCTAGTACAACTCTTTAGTTTCAAGACGAGCAACTGGGGAAAAAACTTCTTGGTAATCAATACCATTTTTTTTTTGTAACCTTTCACCACCAAACGAGCCTTGTATTTGTCCACTTTATCTTTTGAATTCAGCTTGGTCTTGTAGACCCACTTCACATCAATGGCTTTTTTCCCTCTTGGAAGCTCCACAAGCTTTCATGTTTTGTTTCTTTGGATGACATCAATTTCTTGGTCCATAGCATTCCTTCACTTCTTTTCTTTTGAAGCATCTTCAGAAGAAATCGGATTCACATCAGCAAATAAAGTAAAATTCGCCAAGTCTTCATTCAGATGTTTTCTTGAATCTTCATAAATCTCTCTCAGGCTCTTTGTTTTTTGGGAGGGAGAACTTGAATTTGTCGGTGAAGATGTAGATGACGAAGACGAGAGTGGTGAAGACGAAGATGAAGATGAATGAGGAGAATAAGATGGAGTGTGTACCTCTACATCATCATGCTGAATTTGTTTTTTCTTCTTCCATGTCCACATTTACCTTTTGGATCATTTGTACTCTGATCCCAAGCTTCTTCTTCATTGAACTTTACATCTCTGCTAACAAAAAGCTTCTTTGTAATGGGATTATATAGTTTGTATACCTTGGAACATTCACTATAACCCACGAAGATGCATTTTTCAGATTAATCATCCAACTTCTTCCTTCTCTCATCTGGAATATGAGAGTAAGCAATGCTGCTGAAAACTATCAAATGTGTCACGCTTGGTTTATGTCGATCCAAACTTCTTGAGGAGTTTGATCTTGCAATTTTAATGATGCCCGGTTCAAAAGATAGATAACACATGCCACAGATTCAGACCAAAAATCATTTTTTGCTTTCAACATGCTGCGAACTAATTTCATAATTGTTCGATTTTTTCTCTCAGCAATGCCATTTTGTTGAGAAGTATATCGAGTAGTGAGTTGATGTCGAATGCCATTTTCCTTCAAGAAAGCTTCAAATTCACCACCAATATATTCACCTCCACAATTGGTACATAGAATCTTCAATGGGAAGCCACTTTCCCTTTCGACCAAAGCCTTGAAGATTTTAAAATATTCATAAACTTCTGATTTTTTTTGAGAAAGAAAACTCATGTCTTCCTACTATAATCATCAATAAATGTGAGAAAATACCGATTACCTCCAATCAAAGTAGTGCGCATTGGACCACAAAGATCCGAATGTACAAGCTCTAAAGGATGTGATGCTCTCCATGATCTTCCAACTGAGAAAGAATTTCTGTGATGCTTGCCAAGTGTGCATCCTTCACATACTTTCTCTTGAGGTTCAATAAGTGACATGTCTTCAACAATATTCTTGCTACACATATGAGAGAGGGTCTTGAAACTTAAATGACTGAAACGAAAATGCCATAACCATGATTTGTCTTGAATAGTGGTATGCATGCATGAATCAATTTGAGAATTAAGCTTCAAAGGAAACATCTTATTTTGAGTCATTTTCACCTTTGTAATAAGGATATCGTGCTTTCCCTTGATCTCACACATATCTTCATTGAAATGAATATGAAATCCTCGAAATAGAAGCTGGCCGACACTAAGAAGATTATGTTTGAGTCCCGGACATAGAAAACACTAGAAATGCACTTTGCTCCTTTCTTTGTTTGCACTAGAATATTACCCTTTCCTTTCTCGGATATTCTCTTGTCATCACCGGTCCGGACTTCACTTATAATAGATTCATCAAGGTCCACGAACACCTTCTTGTTTTCGGTCATATGATTGCTACATCCACTGTCGATGTACCACAGTTCACATATGCAATTTCTTCAACATTACATGAGAGGAAGAGAGTATCATCCTCACTCTTCTTTTCTCCCTCGTGCATGAAGCTTGATTCTTTCTTCTTCTCATCTTCAATTGTAACACCCCGCTCCCAGAATACGTACTTAGTTGCATATTCATATTTTTCTATCATATTTTTCGATTTGCTTCCAGTATTTGTTTTGCATTATGGATTATTTACATGATCGTTTTGCCTTAGATCTGGATTCGTGAACTCGGAGTCAGTCCTAGTCTGAACCAAGGACCCGATCCTAGTGTATTGCTCGATTTGGTTATTTCGGTGTCAGATTTGATCAATTTCAGTTTCAACATCGTTTTTCAATATTTTAGATTTTTCATGATTTTCTGCAATTTTCCTGAATTAAATTGAAAATCTTCAAAACCAGTGTCGACTAGTGCCGCTGATCGATTCTCGAATTTTTTATTTACAAACGGAGTTGAATTTCTAGAAACGGCTTTCACATTATTTCTTAAAATCACATTTTCTATTTAAAATTTTTTCTAAGAATTTTCTAAATTTATCAAAATTCCACTGGATTGGGTGTCGGCTAGTATTGCTGGTTGATTTTAGGATTTTTAGTTTTCAATTGAAATTAAATTTCTGATTTCTGCTTTCACATTACATCTTACAATAATATTTTCTCCTTTAATGTATTTTTTGAGATTTTTCAGAATTTATCAAAATCCGGCCGACCCGGTTTAGGCCGGTATTGACGGTTGACTTCAGGATTTTTATTTTGAAAATAGGATTGAATCTCTGAAAACTGATTTCGTCAAACATCTTAAAATAATATCTATTATTTTGAGAAATTTTTCAAGATACTTCATTTTTGGGCTTTTCTAGATTTTTCGGTGTTTTCCCAGATACTGGAATTTATCCAGATATTTTACTTTTCTCTTTTTTCATTTTTTCTCTCCTCGCTAGACGCAAGGCTCACCAAAGCTGAATTCGATATTTAATGCAGAGATTCATTTTCGTTCTGCATTTAATGCCTTTCAAGTCAAATCTGATCAAGTCATTATGACTTTTTATCTTTTCTATCTAACGCGACTCTCGCGTTTCTGCTGGACGCGGATCTCATCTCTGCGTCTGGCTCTCTTTTGCCTAGACGCGGATCCCATTTTAATGAGACGCAGGTCTCATTTCTGCGTCTCATTCCTTTTGACCAATGGCAAACTTGTAATAATTATTTATCCCTTATATATACATCCTTTCTTTCTCTCTCTTTCATTTTTCCTTTCCTTCTTCATTTCCAGCCATTACAGCACCCAAAACGCAGCCATGCCTCTCCCTTGGCCGGCCACCCTTTCCACCCTCCATCTCCACCTCCATCTCCACCAACTTCTCCACCATTCATTCCTCCATCTCCTCCTCCATTACAACAACCATAACACCTACTCCAACCACCAACATCACCTCCGTCTTCACCAAGAAAAAACCCATTATCATCAAACTTCACCACCATTTCTACCACCACCTACACCATCTTGGCCACCAACAACCACGCCATCTCCTCCCCTCAGATTGCTCTTTCCAATGAGCTATAGTTTCGTTCTCCGAAACACCATTTCCAAAACTCCAATTTTTTCATTTGAATTACACTTGCACCATCAACTACCTTCTCTTTTGGGGCTTTGGTCGCCCACTCCGGCTAACTCCGGCCGCCGCCGCCGACCGCCGGCCAAGCCATGACCGGCCATCCCCTCTCCCTTTCCCTCTTTCCTTCTTTCTTTCATTCCTTTCTTATTTACTTTCCTTTTTCTCTTCTCTTTTCTTTCTTTCTTCCTCCTTTCATTTTTCTTCTCTGTATAATTTGCAAGAGAGGTCTCTCACCCTTGCGTCCCTCCTTCCCTGAGTCTCCCTTATTTTCCTGTCTCTCTATTTCTCTTATTGTGTGATTGCTAGACGCGGAGCTCACCCGCGTCCAAGCAATTCCTTAACGCGATCTTCGCGTTCCTCACATCTGTATAACGCGATCCTCGCGTTCTTGTATTAATGCGACGCGGAGCTCATGCCTGCATCTGCGTTCTTCTTGTGTTATGGCTTAAACGCAGGTCTTGAACCCTGCATTTATGGCATCTACGCGACGCGACCCCCGCGTCTGCGATATCCGCGTCTCACTCCCAACACTACATGTGCACTCTCTCCCCTTGTGCACACTCTCTCTATGGACTTCTCTCTCTAGCTCTCTATTTTTCTCTCCACTCTCTCATTCTCTTTCTCTCTCTTGATTTCCTTCTTCTATCACTTTCTCTTTAACGCGGTTACGCGTTGGTTACCTGAATTCCAGAGATCGGAGATTTCACAGTATTTTTCATATTTAAGCGAGTGTTCTCGCTTTCCTTTTGGACTTTTCCGCTTTGTCGAGACGACTTGTATCTGCATTATGTATTTGATCTTGGGCCCTATTTATGTGCTGTTTGGAACTAACGCCTTCTGCAGGTACCCTTGCCTTCGGGCCTAACCTCTAGGTACAACCACTGAGGTTTTAAAGTCTTCTAGACTTTCTCTATGCTACGCCTGGTAGGCGGATCTAGCGTCAACACTTTACCGCTTGCTCCGTCCGAGCGTCGTTACCCCGTGAGCTTGGCTTCGCCGTGAGCGGAAGTATAGCGTTCATACGCTTACTGCAACACGTGTGTCTAGCTATGCTGCGAGCGGTAACTTCGCCGAGCGTGATAGTATTTAGTGTTGTACATTAGCTTCGCTCCAACCCCGCTTAGCTCCGCTTGGATATTTGCTTGCTTACTAAATTACTTGCCTGCCAGTTTACCGATTCTTCTATTAATGGTTGTGAAGAGTTTAAAATCTAGCTTATACTGTTTTTTCTGAAAATGCATGATTTTTTAGTATTTGTACCGATCCTTTGTATCAGTACGGTTTTCCTGTATCACTTGACATGCTTTCACTTGATGTGCTAACATATGCTGTGTTGTCTCTTGTTACCTGCTTGATGTCACCTCATGTCATGTTAACACCTGACATGTTACTATTTGGCATTTGCTCCTTATTATGACATGACTTATCACCTGCCTCCTAACATATTAATACTTGACCTGTGATTATTACATTTACGGGAATACTATACTTGTTATCCTGTATTATATACAGTGACTTGAATCTTATACCTGTTATCCTGTAATATATATACAATGACCTGAATCTACAGTACTCATGTACTCCTGAATTTCTGATCATGTCTTGCACCTGATATTCCCGTAAATTGATAATTAAATAATAAATCGTAAAAAGGAACAACTTGCATTGGGTCGGGGGAAACTTGCGACTATCAATATATGTTCGTATTTACAGTGGTACTAAGTATGTTGTGCAACTAAAACTTTCAGTCTGACCTGAGGGCCTCCAGGCGACCGAGGGGATTGCTGGCTCCATCCTTCCAGGTACCATCTTGATAAGGGCATTCTATAAGACCCTCCGATTACTTTGCGGTAAGTTCTGTTCTCCAGCAACGGAACATCTTGGGCCGTAGTCCCGGGTATGCACGGGACCCACAGTAAACAATGTTCGTTGATACCCCTGCTGGTTTCCAATAACAACCTTGTTTTACTCAGATGTTGATATATGTGTGCTGTGACGCTAGTTCACATATCTAGACATCTGGGTAAGACGAGTAATAATAATAATAAAAGATGTCAACTATGTATTTGTTGTATGCTTTGCCGAGTATGCTTTCATAGGGTTTTATATTGGGTTTGCGGTTTATGACCCTTGTTATATTATAACTGCTTACATCCTGCTTTACCACTCATGTTCTATTCCACCAGTCTCCTGCTTTCGACTTATTATACCATGAGTATTCCCTGCTTGATATCACTTGTTATATATCTACTAACTCCTGCATGCTTATGTTCACGACACTATTTTCAATGCATGATTATGATTCGGTTTTATCGATACACGTGTGCTTATCTTTGCACGCCATCTGGCATTCGTCTCACCACTCGCTGGGGAGTTTTGACTCCTCTGGATCCTCATGTCCAGGTCTCGGAGCTCGGATCTTGTAGATTACTCCAGTTGCTGATCAGAGAGACGCAGCTGAGGCGTGGACCCCCAGCAGACCGTCCTGAGCGCTATCCTTCCAGGCCCCATGCGCGTCTCTCGAGTTTTCCTTCTGTAAACTCGTGAGCGCTATTTGTACTGTCTATACTTGTATGCCCCTTTGTATTCTCGCATTGCGCTTATCGGTGATGTAATATTCTTGTAATATTTGTCACATCTGGTGATAACTTTGTAAATTGTACTCATATGTTGGAATGTATAATGCACCACGTGCTTCCGTACTATGATTCTTGCCTGTACTGATGCTTAGCGTATATACATGAGGGTATTTTTGACCTGCATATATACGTCACAGTAACGTCTCCGTACCTGCAGGATCGGGGCGTTACATTAATTTTCTTCCTGCAAAATTTAATTGTGTGACCATATTTTTGACAATAAAAACATTGGGTATTCCCAAAAGAAGATCTTCCTCTTCCTCTTCATCTATAAGAAAAAGAAGATGCATGGGCTTCATCACTTGCTTGATGTCATCCGCCGTCACCTCTACCTACAGCACGACTTTTTCCTCTCCCACGATTAAAACCTCTTCCTCTCCTTCCTCCGGAGCCACCTCAAAAAGACATATGTGCTTGGAAGGCTTGTTCAAGAGGAGTAGTATCATATTGCTTCATTCGAAGTTCATGAGATTGAAGTGATCCTAATAAACTTTTTACAGATAGTGTAGACAAATCTTTTGATTCTTCAATGGCCACTACGGTAGACTTAAATTTTCGAGTCAAACTTCATAGAATCTTCTTAATGATTCTTTGATATTCAATCTTCTCACCATTCACTTTCGATTGGTTAACAATAAAAATAACCTGATTGAAATAATCTTCAATAGATTTTGAGTCCTTAATTTTGAGTGTATCAAATTCACTATGAAGAGTTTGTTGCCTTATCATCTTCACCTTGTCATCTCCCTTGTATGAAGAATGAAGTATATCCTTTGCCTCCTTCGCTGAAGTCACCATCGAGATTCTCTCGAATATGACCTCATCCACCGCTTGGTAGATGAAAAATAATGCCTTCTTGTCCTTCTTGCGATTCTCCTTCAATTCTTGAAGTTGTTGTGGGGTGGGATTTGCTACATTAGTTGGTTCTACAACTTCACTTTCGACGATATCCCAAAGTTCTTGAGACTGGTACAACATCTTCATTTGAATGCTCTATTGGTTGTAATTCTTGCCAGTGAAATGAGAAAGTTGAGGCTGCAATATATGTTGGTTGAAGCCATGATGCTCTTGTTGGCCCAAGAGGTTACACTCTCCAATTGTTTTGTGTTTTGATAATGACAAACCAAATTAGAGTTATTTGGTACTAATAAATTTGTTAAGATAAGTTTCAGGTTTGTACCATGTTTAGAGACCATTCGCTTAGCTATTGCAAGAACTTCTAAGTTCCACCTAGCAAGGAAGGCAAATTGCACATCAAGGAAGGATCATAGAAGAGAAGGCACTAGCAAGGCATTGGATGGCTCAAAGACTTGAAGATAGCTCAAGAAGTCTTCATGTAATTTGTTTTTCAGTTTATAGTATGTTAAAGAATAATGGATAGGTTTGAAGCTCTATCACACACGTTTTTGCGCACATGCTCATTCCAAATAATTTCTCATAAATTATACAAAAATATTTTGCATACAAGTTTTTGCCTACAAATACATCTTTATGTTTAATTCTATTTCCTGTTCAAAAGTATTTTTGTTAAAATCAAAATCCTCTTTGTTTTCTTTCTTAAAATCGATTTTTGACCTGATCCGGTCGACCGGGACAGTCGACCGAGTCTGTGTCAGTCTGGTCCGGTCGACCGGACCAGTCGACCGCAGTCCTGGCAGAGGCACGTATCAGTGTGCACGTCTGCCAGTCGACCGGGGCGGTCGACCGAGATATTGTTTTTGCTCACAGGTTTTCTCAGTCGACCGGGTCGGTCGACCGCTAGCCTATAACGGTCAAATTTTTGAACTACCGGTCGACCGGCCCAGTCGACCGATCTGACCGTTTGAACAGTAACGGGCAGATTTTTAAGAGCTGTTTATTTTGTCTTTTGTGTTTAAAAATTCGTTTAAGGATATATTTTGATCTAATTACCTCTAAACATCAGTAATTATGTTTTATCCCTAAACCCTAGCCCTCTCCTATAAATAGGGGTGTTTGGGGAGAAATTGGTTACAACAATTATTGCTAAAAATTCAAAAGTTAAGGCTTTCAAAGTTCTTGGTTTTTGTGCTAAATTCTCTCAATTTTCTGAAGGGTTTTCAAAAGTTTTCTCTGATTTCAATTTCTTTTCCTTACACACAAAAGAGCTTCAATTCTACTCATTATTCTCTAAGGACCTTTGTAAGGGAAGAGATTTTTGAAAGAGAGAGTTTGTGGTCTTGTGACTACTCAGATATTCTTGTGATTGTAATTGAGGAGTTGGGTACTCCAGTTGTAATTGTTCTTTGTGATAGTGGAAGTAGCTAGAATCCTTCTGGGGAAGGCGGGGAGTAGAGCTGGGTGCTCGAACCTCGATAACATATCCTTGTGTTTGCGATTGGTTTACATTCTTGCAATTCTTACTCTACTTTGATTGCTCTTATTACTTGCTCATCATATTCATTGTCAAACTTGCTTGCATTCATCTTGTGATTCTTGTTTAGCTTTAAATTTTTATTTGCCCTTTGATTAGCATTGTCACCTATTCACCCCCCCTAGGCGACTTTTCAATTGGTATCAGAGCTTGGACTCTAGGTTTGGCTTAACATCCATAGAGAGATCCTTAAATATTGCTAATCAACATTTTCATTTCATTCATTCATCACTAGTAAACATGGCCGACAACATTAAATCCCCACCTAAATTTGATGGCCTCAATTTCCCAATTTGGAAGGTTAGGATGACTATATTTTTGCAATCTTTGGGTAGCTTAGTAGCCAAGTCCTTGACCAAACCCTATGAAGCACCCGATGGTGATGAGAGCACTTGGACCGACCTTGACTTTAATTATATGAGGCTAACTCCAAGGCCCAAAACTCCCTATTGACCGCCTTGAATGAGGATGACCTTACACGGGTAATTCATTGCCAATCCGCCTATGAGATTTGGCAACACTTATTGGTCACACACGAGGGGACTTCACAAGTCAAGAGAGCTAAGATAGATCTCTTGAGGTCCCAATATGAGTCATTTAAAATGCTTGATGATGAGTCTATTGATAGTATGACTACAAGGTTTACTAAAATCACTAATGGTCTTTCTTCCTTAGGTGATGACATCTCCAACGATCAAAAGGTGCGAAAAGTTATTCGGGCTCTTCCTTCATCATGGGAGATCAAGGCCACCACCTTGAAGGAGTTGAACGACAAGGACGAGATGGACCTCATTAGTCTCATTGGGAACCTAAAGACCCATGAGATGGAGAAGAAGGCAAGAGAAGAGGCCACTACTTCAAAGAAGAAATCCATAGCCTTCAAAACTTCATCCACCAATGATGACGATGAAGATGACGAAGAAGAAGATGAGGAGCTAACTCTACTTGTGCGGAATGTCAAGAGGTTGTACCGAAAGAACAAGTTCAACTTCCGGAGAAAATTTGAAGGCAAAGAGGAGCGGAAGATCATATGCTACAATTGCCGCAAACCCGGACATATCATGGCGGATTGTCCGGAGTTTAAGAAGAAAATGACTTCCTCCTTCAAGCCAAAGAAGCCGGAGGAAAAGAAAGCTTACAAAGCAACATGGGATTCGGAAAGCGAGTCCGAAGAGGAGGTGGATCAAGCTAATATGTGTTTCATGGCAAACACACCCAAGGTAACTCCTCAATCCCTTGATGATGAAGATGATGATGTAAGTAAGGAAGTTCTAGTGCATGCCTTTGTAGAACTTTCTGAAACTTATGATAACAAGAAACTTGAATGCATAAAATTACAAAAAGAAGTTGCTTTTCTTAAGAATCAACTTGCCATTGTTTCTAAAGAAAAAGATGATATTTCTTCTAATTTCATTTCCATGCAAAAAGAATTTTGTGCCTACAAGAGTACTTGTAAGGCAAAATCTCCTATTATTGATGAAAAAGAAATTTCCTCTTTTAAATCCAAAATGAATGATTTTGAAAAAGTTTTAAATGATTGTGCTTTCAATACTAAGAAACTTGAGAACATGTTTTCTAAAAAGCACACTTCACATGCTAAAATTTCACAAGATAAAAATTCTCATGCTCATGCTCACAATACCCATGCTCACAAATCACACACCCATTATGCTTTTAAATATGGTAGAGTATATAGATGCACATATTGTGGTAAAAATGGACATTTAGCTAAGTTTTGCTATGATCAACTAAATAGAACAAATAATCTTGTTTGGGTTCATGACACTAACCCTAGAGGACCCAAGAAAATGTGGGTACCAAAATCAAGTCTTAAATTGTTTGATGTAGGTACACACCAAAGCTCCATGACGTAGGGAGCGGTGGTACCTTGATAGTGGTTGTTCAAGACACATGACATGGGACATCAACAACTTCACAACCCTATCAAGGTACATGGAAGGTGGCACCGTCACCTTCGGGGATGACTCCAAAGGAACTATCATCGGTATAGGTAACATTCAAATTGGTGCATCTCCTATTATTGAGAATGTTGTTTTAGTAGATGGTTTAAAACATAATTTGCTTAGCATTAGTCAACTTTGTGATCGTGGACTTAAAGTTGTTTTTGATGATACATCTTGTAAGATTTTTGATGTTAAATCCGATGTTTGTATTCTCACCGGTTTTCGTGATAATAATGTTTATATTATTGACATGCTTAATTTAGATTGTTCTACTAAATGCTTAAATGCTTTTGATGAAAATTCTTGGCTTTGGCATAGAAGATTAGGACATGCATCTTTTGACCATATTTCTAGGATTAATTCAAAGGAATTGGTGAAGGGTATACCTTGTTTGAATTTTGAGAAAGACCGCATTTGTAATGCGTGCCAACTTGGGAAACAAACCAAGTCTTCCTTTAAACCAATCAAGGATATCATGTCAACTAGGCCTTTAGAATTAATTCATATGGATCTTTTTGGACCAACTAAAACTAAGAGTTTAAATGGAAGTATATTTGCATTTGTTTTAGTTGATGATTTCTCCCGTTTTACTTGGGTTTTCTTTTTACAAAATAAAGATCAAACTTTTTCTCATTTTAAATTTTTCGAAAAAGAGTTGAAAAAGAAAAGGGTTTTCCGATTTTGAGAATATGGAGTGATAGAGGTGGTGAGTTGTTAACCAACTCTTCATGACTTATTGTGATGAAAAGGGAATTAAGCATGAAATGTCTTGTCCTAGAACTCCACAACAAAATGGAGTAGTAGAAAGGAAAATAGAACACTTCAAGAGATGGCTAGGACAATGATAAGTGAATATGACCTCCCTCAATATTTATGGGCCGAGGCCGTAAACACCGCATGCTATATATCGAATCGTATTTATTTGTGCAAAAATTCTTCAAAAACATCATTTGAAATGTATCATTCTAGAAAACCAAATGTTGCATATTTTAAAGTTTTTGGATGCAAGTGTTTTGTTTTGAATACTAAGGATAATTTGGGCAAATTTGATGTTAAGGCTTATGAGGCTATCTTTGTTGGATATTCCTCTACTAGCAAAGCATATAGAGTTTTCATTAGATCTTCTCAAACCATTGAAGAATCCATGCATGTTAAGTTTGAAGAATCTAATGTGTTTGTTGAGAATGTTGTAGAGTTTGAACCATTAGGTGAAGACATGGAGAGACTATCCTTGAAGGACTCACCCGTTCAAGAAGAAAAGCTAGATCCTATTGGTGAAGTTCAAGAGGATAAGGAGGAAAGCACTCAACCGTTTCTTAAAGCTTGGAGATACGCTACAAATCATCCTAAGGAGCTCATCTTGGGTGATGCATCTAAAGGAGTCACTACACGCTCCAAACTCCATGACCTATGTGGTAACTTTGCTTTCATTTCTCATTTTGAACCCAAAGACATTCTCGAAGCCGAGACGGACCCATATTGGTTGCTTGCCATGCAAGAGGAACTCAATCAATTTGAGCGCAACCAAGTTTGGCACCTTGTTCCTAAGCCCCACGATAGACCAATAATTGGTACTAAGTGGATCTTTAGAAACAAGATGGATGAGTCCGGAAATGTCATTAGGAATAAAGCTAGGTTAGTGGCCCAAGGTTACACTCAAGTTGAGGGAATTGACTTTGAGGAGACCTTTGCACCCGTATCACGGCTTGAAGCCATACGGATGACACTAGCTTTTGCATGTTTTAAAAATTTTAAACTTTTTCAAATGGATGTAAAAAGTGCATTTTTAAATGGTTTTATTAATGAAGAAGTTTATGTTTCTCAACCTCCCGGTTTTGTTGATCATGTTCATCCCGATTTTGTTTTAAACTTGATAAAGCTTTGTATGGATTGAAATAAGCTCCAAGAGCTTGGTATGAAAGACTTTCTAGTTTTCTCATTTCAAATGATTTTATAAAGGCAAAGTAGACACAACTCTTTTTACTAAGCATGTTGATAATGATATTTTAATTGTGCAAATTTATGTTGATGATATAATTTTTGGATCTACTAATGAGCTTTTATGCAAGGATTTTGAGAAAGTCATGCAACTTGAATTTGAAATGTCTTCAATGGGTGAGCTAAATTTCTTCCTTGGACTCCAAATCAAGCAATTGTAAGACGGAACCTTCATTAACCAAGCTAAGTACGCAAAGGAGCTAGTAAAGAAGTTTGGGCTTGAAGGATCAATGGCTTGCAACACTCCAATGGCAACTACAACCAAGCTTGATAAGGACGAACAAGGTAAAAATGTTGATATTAAATTATATAGAAGCATGATAGGAAGTCTTTTATATTGACGGCAAGTAGGCTGGATATCATATTTAGTGTGTGTCTTTGTGCTAGATTTCAATCGTGTCCTAAAGAGTCTCATCTTATTGCGGTAAAACACATTATTCGTTATATTAAGGGCACTATTGGAATGGGTCTTTGGTATCCGAAAACTAGAGATTTTTCAATGACTAGCTATTCGGATGCCGACTATGCGGGTTGTAGAGTAGATAGAAAGAGTACTAGTGGGACATGTCAATTTCTGGTAATTGTCTTGTTTCATGGTCCTCTAGGAAACAAAACTCCGTAGCTCTCTCAACCGCCGAGGCGGAGTATGTTGCCGCGGGGGCTTGTTGTGCACAAGTCCTTTGGATGAAACATACTCTCCTTGATTTTGATTTGCACTTTGATCAAATAAAAATATTTTGTGATAATACTAGTACTATTCACATGACCAAAAATGCAAATCAACATAGTAAGACCAAGCACATTGAGATTAGATATCACTTTCTTAGAGATCATTTTGAGAAAGGTGATATAGATATTGATTATGTTTCCACAGATTTACAACTAGCCAATATTTTCACTAAACCTCTTGATTTTGCTAGATTTTCGTTTATTTGTGGAGAACTTAATGTTTGTATTATTGAATAGACATGTTTTTCATAATCCTTTTTGATGTATGACAAAAAGGGGGAGAATAAGTTTACATGACAAAAATAAGTTCATTTGGTCTTGGTTCCATATGAATTTATATGCTTTAATTTTAAAGATTTGTTTATGAGTTTTATGTTTATGTATGTATGAGTTTTTGAATTCATATATTTTGAGAATTCTTGTGTTTTAGTTGTTTTGGTATTTTTGGTATCAAGAGCAATTTTGTGTTTTATATTAGTTTCAATAATTGGTGCATCATTTCAATTATTGGTATCTAGAGCATATTCTTGTGTTTTATGTATAGCATAATTTGAGGGAGAGTTTTCTCCTCCCTATATTTTTGTTAATAGCCTATTTGTTTTGTCATCATCAAAAGGGGGAGATTGTTGGCCCAAGAGGTTACACTCTCCAATTATTTTGTGTTTTGATAATGACAAACCAAATTAGAACTATTTGGTACTAATAAATTTGTTAAGATAAGTTTCAGGTTTGTACCATGTTTAGAGACCATTCGCTTAGCTATTGCAAGAACTTCTAAGTTCCACCTAGCAAGGAAGGCAAATTGCACATCAAGGAAGGATCATAGAAGAGAAGGCACTAGCAAGGCATTGGATGGCTCAAAGACTTGAAGATAGCTCAAGAAGTCTTCATGTAATTTGTTTTTCAGTTTATAGTATGTTAAAGAATAGTGGATAGGTTTGAAGCTCTATCACACACGTTTTTGCGCACATGCTCATTCCAAAATAATTTCTCATAAATTATACAAAAAATATTTTGCATACAAGTTTTTGCCTACAAATACATCTTTATGTTTAATTCTATTTCCTGTTCAAAAGTATTTTTGTTAAAATCAAAATCCTCTTTGTTTTCTTTCTTAAAATCGATTTTTGACCTGATCCGGTCGACCGGGACAGTCGACCGAGTCTGTGTCAGTCTGGTCCGGTCGACCGGACCAGTCGACCGCAGTCCTGGCAGAGGCACGTATCAGTGTGCACGTCTGCCAGTCGACCGGGGCGGTCGACCGAGATATTGTTTTTGCTCACAGGTTTTCTCAGTCGACCGGTCGGTCGACCGCTAGCCTATAACGGTCAAATTTTGAACTACCGGTCGACCGGCCCAGTCGACCGATCTGACCGTTTGAACAGTAACGGGCAGATTTTTAAGAGCTGTTTATTTTTGTCTTTTGTGTTTAAAAATTCGTTTAAGGATATATTTTGATCTAATTACCTCCTAAACATCAGTAATTATGTTTTATCCCTAAACCCTAGCCCTCTCCTATAAATAGGGGTGTTTGGGGAGAAATTGGTTACAACAATTATTGCTAAAAATTCAAAAGTTTAAGGCTTTCAAAGTTCTTGGTTTTTGTGCTAAATTTTCTCAATTTTCTGAAGGGTTTCAAAAGTTTTTCTCTGATTTCATTTCTTTCCTTACACACAAAAGAGCTTCAATTCTACTCATTATTCTCTAAGGACCTTTGTAAGGGAAGAGATTTTTGAAAGAGAGAGTTTGTGGTCTTGTGACTACTCAGATATTCTTGTGATTGTAATTGAGGAGTTGGGTACTCCGGTTGTAATTGTTCTTTGTGATAGTGGAAGTAGCTAGAATCCTTCTGGGGAAGGCGGGGAGTAGAGCTGGGTGCTCGAACCTCGATAACATATCCTTGTGTTTGCGATTGGTTTACATTCTTGCAATTCTTACTCTACTTTGATTGCTCTTATTACTTGCTCATCATATTCATTGTCAAACTTGCTTGCATTCATCTTGTCATTCTTGTTTAGCTTTAAATTTTTATTTGCCCTTTGATTAGCATTGTCACCTATTCACCCCCCCTCTAGGTGACTTTTCAGCTCTGATACCACTTTGATAAGAAACGGGAGTGCAAACAATCAAAACTCAAGAGGGGTGTGTATTCTTAATACCAAATATTATGCAAATGAGGCTATAAGGTATACTAGGAAGAGAGAAGATTTATATTGATTCAACTTAATGAAAACAACTAGTTCCATGGCCTTTATGTAGGGCCTAAAGATAAACATGAAAATTAACAAAATTAAATGCCACATAAATAGATTCGGTTCATCCCCTTGACTACATCACAAAATACGAAGTGTTTTTATTCATTGCATGAAGAGTATTCTCCATTATATCTGGAATACGAGAAGTTTGTAGTTAGGTTCAATGTGTCTTGAGAAATCGAGAAGACAAACATGATACAAAGAAGTCTAGCTTATATTTCCAACAACTCACAACACACGCACACGCACACACGAAGTGTCGACCTCTCAGAGCTGGAGTAGGAAGGGAGAGTTGACGTTCGATTCTACAGGGTGATGGTGGAAAGCGGGGGAGAGGTGGTTGTTATGTGGAAGCTGGACCAAAATACCCAATTGTGATTGTGCTAGCTCTTAGGTTTGGAGAAAATAGATGGTTTGTTGGTTTAATCCTAGATGGGGATAGCCTCTTGTAGTGGTCAAAGTCTGACCCTCGCAGGATGATACCATCTGTCCAAACACTCCCAAACCTCTGCCACTTTAGAAACGCTCCCGAAGCTGCTCTTCGCCCCGAAGACACTCCATCCTAATGGCTCTGATGCTCTCAATCATCCCTGTGCTTCCCCATTCGAAGATTTTAACTCCGCCATCAACAACGCCAAAATATCATAACGCGTATAGTTACATGGTTCAATCCTTCCCTGCGTGTATAACGTGTCACCATCCTCTAGTCTGAGCAGTTATAGACTGAGACAGATTTCTCTGCATGCAATTCCAACGATCAAGCATCTATTATCATGGCTGTTACAACAAACCAGCACGTGTAGATTATACAGTTGTGAGGATCTCTCTCGTATCATCCGCCACCATGCACGTAGGACAGATGGAGCATATATAGTCTTTCTCTTCTAGAGAGAGGGGAATCTTCTTCTTCTTTCTGATCCAAGAAGCCAAGCACTAAGCCTAGTACTGAGAATCTTTGTAATTCTTGTACCCCACAGATTATAGTGGATTTCCTCACCTCTTCCCTGTGGTTTTCTTGATTTGAGTTCCATGTAAAAATCTTGTGTCTTTAACTATTTTTCGAATCGTAATCTTTACCCATTATCTTTCTTGCTTGTGGTGTGTGATCGACCGTCTGATCATACGCAGCGAAAAATCTCCACCACAAACTAATGCTTTTGTTGAGAGCTGAGTCCCAATGCTTAGATTTATTCCCTATCAAACACATCCTCAAAAAGCCTCTACAATGAGCCATGGCTCCGAAGAAGCTAAACCATTGGCGAAGGGCCACCTCCAAGGCAAATTCGTTGCCATCATTGGGGGCATCATCCCCCGAGCAGCCTCAACCTTAGCCCTATCATGGAAGGAACTACATCTGCACCTTCACAGGAGACGGCAGGAGATATCCACTCATCGTCAACATACGAAACCCAACTCCTCCAAATGTTCACAGACATAAGGGAGGAGATGGCGAAGCAGCACGCCCTGTTCGACCATGAGTGCGAGCAAGAGGCACGTAACCGAGAGAACACGACATGTGAATGGGAGGAGATGAAGTGTTTGAAGGACCAGCTCCTCGCCCAGATCACGACCCTTCAGGACATTCGAAGCCCACCTCCATCGTCAGAGAGGCCCACTGCTACAGAGGCTGCTAGCGGCGAGAACTCTAAAAGCCAGAGACGTCGCAGGGTAGCCTCCCCCACTCCATCTGAGCAATCCGACAGCAGATCTGTTAACCCAAAGGCCATTAGCTCTAATTTTGATGATAACAAAATATATGTAGTTATGTTTTTAACAATTTTGTTTAAAAAGTTTCAGGTTAATTATTTATTGCATTTCGGTTCCATCACAAGACTCACACATTTGGAAGCCAAGAAGATGTAGATCCTAGAGCCTAAGCACATAGAATAGCTTAAGGATCAAGTATACTAGAGAAGACTATATCAAGATTTGTATTTTTACTTCTATGGGGATTGACACACACACACACATTTCATACTCCTACGTGTTTTAAAAAGAGTTCATAACTATTCTCTTTATCGTTTTCAAAATCGAGTTTCGGAAAAATGAGTTTCAAAAATCGGGTTTTCGATTTAGAAAAGTGTTTTATAAAATATGGTTCTAGCATTGTTTTGTGTTGATCCATGATCACACACTGGTTCTAGAAGTTCCTAGAACTCTATTTTGTGTTACAAGTCCCTAGATCTCTATTTTGTGTTTAAAGATCAAAAGTTATTTTGTCAGAAAAAGAATGGTTTCAAAAAGATTTCTATACCTTGCCTTTGGCCCATTGTCGGTCGACCAGAGAAAAATTGCTCCATCGGTCGACCGAGCGGTCGACCTACATGCACCAAAGTGCATTTGTGCACTTCGGTCGACCGAGCGGTCAACCGACTACAAGAGCTTTGCTCTCGGTTGGATCCGGTCGACCGACAGAGAGTTTAGCTCTCTGGTTGGGAACAAAGGTCGACCGCTATCCCCAATGGTTGGAAATCTAACTATTGGTGGTCGACCGGCTGGTCGACCGACAGAAGATTCTTCTGTATTTTTTTCCAACGACTATATTCTATTTTATCATTTTCTGGGTCTTTTCCCAACGACTCTTTTGGGTTTTCTACTCATGTTTTCATCCCCTATAAATAGTGGGACTGTAGAAAAACTCAATTACAAGATTTCTAAAGTTTTGATCAAGTTTTCACATGTTTATATTAAGATTTAGCTTTTTCTCAAAAAATTTCTTTTTGAGCCAAAATTCCGTATTCTTGAATTTTAGCTTGAGCCTTCACTCTACATATTTACAAGCTATTTCCACTACACAATCCCAAAGAGTTTCACCTCTTTATCTGGTTAAAGGATTGTGCTTGTGAGCTGACCAGTCACATATATTGCATATATATTGTCACATGATCATGTTTATTATCTAATAAATTCTATTAATAAGTCTTATTTTTCTTTATAAAGTGCAGGCCGATTGCTAAAGCAAAGGGAAGAGAAACGAGCCTAAAAGCCCATCAAATTCTGATTTAATTCAGAATTTATTCAAAATCAGAAAATCAGGGGAGATCATGGCAAATCAGAGAGGCTGAAAATTGGTTAAAATGAATCTTCTCAAATCAAGTGGTTAATGCCAAAGATCAAAGGTCGTTTCGTCAAATCCAGGAGCTGAAACGGAAAAACTAGCAAGTGATAAAAGTGTATCACAAACAAAAGAGACCCACCAACCAGGTGTGGCCAGGAAACGCGGCCAAAGCCTCATTTTCGTGGCTTGGTTGTGTTTGTTGGGGGAGCGTTTGCTCCCCCTATCTTCGTACGCCCTCCTCTGTTTGGTTTTTACCTATAAAAGGCAGGTTTTGTACTGAAAAAGATAGCGAAGATTAGGATTAGAATTCTTATTCATTTTTAGGGTTTTAGAAGTATTGTTAGATAGTTCTGAGAAGTTGTATCTCATCTTTACTTTTCAGTTTAGACCAACAAAGAGAGAAGAGTGAAACTGAGCGTGTAATTCATCCTTGAAGTGACAATCAAAGGAGATTCAACTTGCTTCTTTCAATTTGACTCAATTTGGTATGTCTATGTTTTATTTTCATTCTCTTATTTGTTTTCTTTTTATCATGAGTAGCTAAACTATCTTCTGGGCTCACTAATCAATCTCTTCTACCTCCTTTCTCTTGATCGATTTTTATGAAAGCAATTTTCTTGAATCATAATAATGCCTGAGTTGAACTTTGTTCTTGAAAGCACGTGAGGATGTTTCTCTTTTAAACTTGGACATTCAAAGCACAAATATTTTTAAATCATTTTTATTCCATACTTGCTTCTTCGCGCTTGATAGTTTAACATTCTATTTTTAATGTTGTGTTAAGAAAGACCTTAAGATTTAAATCAAAACCATCTTATTTGTTTTACTTGAACATTAAAATAAACTAAAGGTTTTTTCTTATGATAAAAGTGATGCACCAAAGTATTCTTGAGATAAGTGAGTAGTTGAGAAGAAGATTAGTGAGTCTGGATCTTTTTCATAATTTAAATCACAGCCAAATCACTCTCAAATCCTTTTCTAAAAGATCATCTTCTCCAAAGCCTTTTCCAAGTTTTAAATTTTTCTTTAAATCACTTTCCTTCTCTCCATTCTCTTTTTCAATATAAAAAAACCAACACCATTCTTTGCTTTCTAAACAAAACACCAAAAAGCTTCTATCGCATTCCTCCTCGTGGACATGACCCGTTACCCAAAGCTAGATGGTAATTCTCATTTCTCTTTCAAAGTCAATCAAATTTTGGCGCTGTTGCCGGGGAGAAAACGGTGTAATTATTTTCTAACAAGTTTGGTTTCTTGTTTCAGGGACGTTAAGGAATCAGATTTAGCACTCAAACTTTACAGGAGAAGACGTACTATTCTGTGCCCCTACTCTCGAAAGTAGGAAACAAAATTTCAAGAAATTTCAGCGCAAAAGTTTGAAATTTTTTTTGGACTACTACAAACTCTTTTTTGCAGGACATATTGCTTTGCAAAAACACAGTTTTTGTGTGTTATTTTTTTTTGCTATATCTGATATTCACACTCCTTATTTTTAATCCAACAATAATCTGATTGGTTGCTAATTGCTTAAAAACGTTTAGACTTGCATTATAGGCATTTGTCTAATTACGTTTCTTTTGCGATTACTGTTGAAGATAGCTGGAGACAAGGTACGTATGCATAGCATATAGTTAGGAAATATTCTTGGGTGATATTTGCTTGTGAATGTTACTTTTCTATATCTTGCACACTATGCACAATCACTTTTAAGGGCAAAACCAAAATCAAGATAAGGTGGGGAAGTCATTACACTTAGCCCACAATCCATCTCCAAGCACGCACAACCTAAGCCTAATTTAAAATCTGATAGACGTTGGCCTTAGGGACATCTCGAACTCATTAGGAGATTATCCTAAGGGGAAAGGTGTTAGAATTTGACTGCTGCCAAATCAGTGTCTAAGAAAAGTGATTGAGGAGCGAAACCCGGAAGGCTAATGGTTTGGCTTAATTAGGCTCGTCACTTTTGCGCGGATACCTCCCACCAATCTTGCCCTGACCTGGCTGATTAGCTTGTAGTCAAAGTCTGCATTATACCTCCTGTGGATAATCAGCCAATTAGGAGTTGTCTAGGTCAAGGTTATCTGAGACTAGGCTTGGTTGTTTCTTTTTGTTGACTATTGGTGAACTTGTTTGTGATAGTGTTTGTGTATGCAAGTGTGATCAAGAGACCCTAATTTATCTAGGTTAACTAGAAACACATCACCACCCAAGTTCGAACCAAGACCAGATTTGGTTATGGCTCAACCGACTTCTTTACAGGATAGGTTCTATCCCATTAGAACCTCACTTCCATTTTGCATCCAACTTCCATCGGTTGGTGAACACAACTTTAAGTTTAAGCCACAATTCATCAACACATCCCTAAGTTCCATGGCTTAGAGTCCGAAGATGCTTATTTCTTCAGAAGAGAATTTGAGAAAGTATGCTTAATGATGAAAATCTCACACCTTGTAGATGATGCTATTAGGTTGAGATTTGTCCCTGTATGACCCGGGAAAGAGGGAGACAGTGAATTGCAGTAAAAGTTTTCCTTGAATCAAATGAAAAGGATTACAACAACAACTGTTCCTTCCGGTTATAAGGGAGGGAGGATATTGAATCTTGAATCCCCCCTTTGTTTAAGGCTGGGTTCTTCGTGTGGCGGTGGAGAGTGAATCTTGTTCTCCGTTGACCGGATGACCGTCCTTCAGGGATCTCCTCTTCGGCCGGTAGAAAGAGTAACTCAGCTCCGTCTACCAAAACTCTAAAAGAGAAGGTAAGCGAAGAATGACTTGTACGCAGCAAGCTAGCTTGAAGAGTCGAGTTCTCTCTCTGTTGATGATCTCTCCGTTGTCCTCTTCTCCTTCTTTTTTGATTGCCAAAAGTCCGACCTCTTCTTCATAGCGACGGGGCTATTTATAGAGCTCTTAGGGGGTGAACGTCCCCCCCTAAAAGCGCTCCACAATGAGGGCCAACTTCCCCGCTACATGGGCGGTAACCAACCCACGTGCCTGCTAAAGACACGCCACGATGGGAGCTGGTTTCCCTTACGTGTAGGCAGTGATTGGTCCCTTAACCAAGGCAGTTATAACTGAGACGCGGGTTTCAGGCCGACGCGCCTTGATGTTGAGACGCGGGTGTCGAGCCAACGCGCCTTGATGTTGAGACACGGGTGTCGAGCCAACGCGCCTTGATGCTGAGACGCGGGTGTCGAGCCAACGCGCCTTGATGCTGAGACGCGGGTGTCGAGCCAACGCGCCTTGATGCTGAGACGCGGGTGTCGGGCCAACGCGCCTTGATGCTGAGACGCGGGTGATAGTCCCTCGCGTCTAGAGCTTTTCAATGGCTTGTCCTTCAGTAACTTTTGGACAGCCTACAGAACCCCCTCCAAAGTTTTCGATATTCCGCAGTTAACTAGGACGGATTTCGAAATACTTTGGACTCTAACTGAATTCACCTTCATGGCTGGACTGTTGATGCTCCGGGTTCGATCTTATCTGAAGTTGGTCTTCGTGAGTGTACTGTTTGAACTCTTTAAAGCCACCAGAGTTGATCATGTTGAGTGTCTAGATGCACAGTCTAAACCTCCCCGATTGCTTTTAGTCTGTCACAAGTGTGCTTTAAGCCAGGAGTGGTTAGTCGTCTGCTTGCGTCAGTGTACTGTTGAACCGATTTTGCAGAAGTAGGAGGCTGAACGCAGGATCTTTTCAAAAAGCCGAGATGGTACTGCTTTAAAGACGCGATTTCTGTAGGGTGCGTCCTTTGGCAATGGAAACGCGCCCGATCTTCCATGAGACAGACGCGATGTTGGGCCCGCTGGGTCGGACGCGGACTTCGTAGAGAGACGCGACCTTCCGAATGCATTTATGGAGATGCTGACGGGGCATGTCCATCGAAGAGGTGCGTCCCTTGGGTGCGAATCTGTGCCGTGTCATGATTACGCCGCCAGCTGGCCTGGGGAACCGGCAGGATTTCACCTTTTGGCGCGCGGATTTCCTGGTTCATTAACTGACCCGCGCCACGTGTCAAATGACTATTCGCTGTGGAGTCGTGACGCATGATCTTCGCGAAGATTTGCTCTACGCGTCATGCGATGATTTGCTGCAGCTTTTATCGGGTCACACGCCGCGTATCTTTGCGAATCCTTGTGCCTATAAATAGCCACAGTTGGAGAGATACCTCTTCTTCTCCGAGCGTTCTACTTTAGGGTTTTTTTTAAGAAACAGAGTTCTTCTTCCCCTGTTCATACTCACATCAGATTCTTGATTAACAATGGCACCCAAGACCAAGCCAACCGCATCTTCTTCACGGGCGACCGTCGACGAGGCCTGGAGGGGCGCTTCTTCTGCGCAGGATGCTGCTTTCCCAGGTATAATGCCTGTTGGGCGTGGATTTCGCCATTAACGGAAGTTCATAGAACCCTAAGAATCTTTAACACAAGATATAACTCGTGTTTGATTCTCAGATGCGGTTTCAGACGCAGTCTTTGAGTTGATAACCGAGGCGCGGGTTTGGACCCTCGCGCCATTGGGTCCTGCGTTTCGGATTCTTCACTTAGAATATTTCTAATTGTGGGGTTCAGACGCGGACTTGGTTTGCAGAACGCGGATTTGATCCTTGCGTTTTGTTCCATCAGCTGCCGATTTTGATGAATCTGGCACTTGAGTCCAAGTACTTAGAAATCTGGGGGTGTGAAACGAAGGGAATTACCCTCCTTAACTTCTGGCGATTATGGTGATAGAAGGGTTAAGGTGGATAACTCCCTTCTTTTCGCACCTCAGAAGTGACATCAAGGACATTCCATGACTTTCTGGTGGTGGAGACGCAGATCCTGCAGGTCTGGACGCGGGTTTGATAATTCCTGCGTCCAGTATCTCTTCTGCGTTTGGACGCAGTTTCGCAGGCCTGGACGCGGATTTGATAATTCCTGCGTCCAGTATCTCTTCTGCGTCTGGGCGCGGTTTCGCAGGTCTGGACGCGGATTTGATAATTCCTGCGTCCAGTGTCTCTTCTGCGTCTGGGTTATGAACACTTAGCATTTTTGCTTCTAATAAAGTGTCCTTTTCTTTTGCAGTGCCCCATCCCTCTGCCTCACTCGCCAAGACGCGCCACTTTGGACATGTGGGTGGTGCTGACCAGGACTTGACTTTTGTGCTACGAAGGACTGCCCCTGTGACTGCTGACAAGTCGCCGGATCGCAGGGAAAGGCTCTCTAATGTTGACGTGAGGACTTTTCGGGTACTTATGACCGATGCGGCATTCACAACGGATGCTCACGTCAAGTTGGAGAAGCCTGCCTTCTTCTTCGGAGATCGTATCGATGACGGCGGCTATCGTGTGTATGACGGAACTTATAAATGGCTCCGTCAGATAAAGGGTGGAAGATTCTTTCTTCCGGACATGGAGAGGATGTTCCCGCTGTCCTACTTCCAGCACATGTCCGTCCCTCGGAAGATGGAATGGGACATTTCTCGATATGTCCCCGAGATTACCCTCGGAGATTTGGGTTCCCATAAAGTGCATCATCATGATAGCCATGACAGGTCGGTTCTCGGCCTTTTCCCTGGGTCGCGCAAGTCTGAGGTTCCGGTTGGAGAGATACCACAACTTGACACTACCTTCCTCAACTCGTTCATGGAAGCGGAGGGTGATTATCCGGTCAGGTTTCGTGCGCCTGGGTGGATCCATTCCACGGAGAACTACTGGTGGGGCAGAATGGTAGGTTTCGTCCTCACCGACCTTGGGGATCTGCTAAAGCGCGTGGGACTGTACGTGGCGGTCAGGGCCGTACAGTGGGGTGTCCCACCAGGCTTTCATAACTTTTTCGGGATCCTGGAGCGCTACAACCCGCTGACGGGGACATTCTTTACCCCGGTTGGAGAGATGGGCCTTGCACTGCACGAGCTGCATGAGGTCTCGGGGCTAGCAACAGGGGACATCCCGTATGAGGAATATGTCCCGACCACTGAGGAGCTCCACCACTTGAAGAAAGAGTTTCCTCGGGTGTACGAGACTTACTGGGAAGTGATGTGTCACTTCCACATTTGTGGTCAGATAACCAACTGGCGGTCGCAGGGAGTCAAACAACTGTCTTGGGCCAGTTATTTATTTAATAGTATCGATAGTAAAGACACTCTGATAACCCGACTGGTTCCCAGTTCCGACAGGGAGATTGAAGACAGGATCGACCAGGCTTCTGAAGGCTTCTACACCACGGTCTCGAACGAGGACGGTTTCGACCCTGACCTGTTTTTTGAAAGCTTCCACCATCAAGCCCGGACCCCTATCTCCGATAGGGCACTGTTGGCAGGCTTCTTGATGCTGTGGCTGAAGCGTTGTGTGGTGCCCACGTTGCCACATGAAGTTATTGTTGCTGACGTGGTGTACCCGGCGGTGCTCCTGGCTCATAGCAACCCTATAGCCCTTCTCCCGGCCATGGTGGCTGGCATTCAGAGCGGGTTGCGGGCGCTAACCAAGAGTTTCTGCGAGGCACCGAAAACTGCCGACTCCCACGGCAAGCCGTATGTCGACTCAGAGGGGAATCCGACGGTGAAGCGTCCTAACCCTCGGATCGAGCTGCCTTATACGTACCTTCTGGCTTGGTACGTGATGCACTGCCCTTCTTTGATGACGGCGGTGCATTGGAGGGAGAGTTCCGTCCCTTTTGTACAGCGGTTGGAGGATTCGAGGTGGAGTGACGTTTATATATATTACGTCCGGAAGCGACTTTCAGATCCCGCGAATTACCAGATCAATCGCTGCTTCCCCGAGATCCCTGGTGCATCCTCCGGGGATCAATGTACTGATTTCGCGGGCTCAGATGGCTTCACGAGGTTGTCCGCGGGAGCCTTTTGGTGGTTGATTAATATCCGGCCCGGATATGTGCTTTTCCGGCAAGGGACTTCATGCACCATCGAGCCGTACATGCCGAATCGTTTCGCTCGACAGTTTGGCTACGATCAACTGTACGTCGGGAATCCCAATGCTCGACTCGCCTTCGAAGGGAACCTGTTCGAAGGTGCTCGGGCTTGGTACTACTGTGTGGCCGGAGGGACGGGAGCAACTTTCCTTCTACCTATTGAGGGGTCTAAGTGCCGCATGAGCTTCAGCTTCTGCACCTGGTATTCTCAGGTTAACCAGTCACCGGACTTTGCTCCGGGGTCTTCATGTATTGAGAGCATCAATGCAAATCTCGATGCAAAGTCAGAGTCTGGTAAACCTTCGAAAATCATCGACCAGTACCTGAAGGCTCAGAAGGAGGCCGAGAGAAGGTCGGGAAGGGAGCCACGAGCAATCAGAGCGGAGCCGCGACCAACAAGGGAGGAGCCGCAAGCAGCAAGGGCGAAGCCACGAGCGGCAAAGACTCGACAGGCGGTAAGCAAGCGTGGTCAACGCTCTGTTTCAACTGCTGAACCTGCTCCCAAGAGGGTTCGGAGAGACTTGACGACCGAAGTCTCCCGATCTGAAGACATCCCTGCAGTCATTGAGGTACCGAGGGAAGAAGATATAGCTGAAGAGGATGTTCCTTTAGTCCGTGCCCCTAGGTCGAGCAGCAGAGACCGTAGGTCTGCGGAGGAAGGGGAGCTCGTTGACAGAGCCACCACCGCTGACGAGGATGAGCAGCTAGAGGTCGACATCATGAGTGGAGGAGATGTCGATATTCCAGGGATTTCAGTTCAACCCGGTTTTTACTTGCTCATGAAGGGAGAGATGAGGCACAGCAACCTGGGTCGCCTTGTGTCTTCATCTCCAGTCCTCGGGCAGTTGACCCCAGCCCTACCACTGGGGTAATTGGTAGCAAGGCTCCGGCTGCAGAAGTCTCGCGCGGGGCGCTATCATCTTCCTCACTCTCAGGGGAGAGCGAGTTTGAAGACGAGGTCGACTACGACGATGAACCCGCTCTTCCTGATCCGAGTAAGTTCTCCCACATCTCAGAGGAAGAAATATACGGGGGTGAGCCATCAACGGTATCACAGCTGGTGATTACTCCCACTGAAGGTACTCTTTTCACCTTTTGACCTAATTCCCCTTTTCATTTTGAAGAGGATGTTTTAACATTCTTCTTTTATGCTGCAGGGTCGGCCGGGGACATTGAAGCTGTGATCTCCTCACATATCGAGGAGACGGTAAAAGAGCTGACCCAGTCCGAAGGAGTCAAGGCTTCAGTTGCCGAGATAATTCCAGAGAGGGCAACTACTGAAATTGGGGAGCCTTCAATTTTGCCGGAAGAGGAGGCAACTCCTAAGGCTAGGGAAGAATCCATTCTGCAGGGTGAAGAGGTTACTATTGAAGCCAGGGAGACTTCCACTCCGCTGGGCTCGCCTAAGAATTCAACATCTCTGGACCTTCCAGAGGTTGCGCTTACTGCTCCATCATTAGCTGTGGAGGCTCCTGCAGCGATAACACTTCCGGAAGTGCCAGTGGCCAGCACGACTCTCGCGCAAAAAGAGCCGGCTTGCACCCCTTTCTTCATGATAGAAAGGGGGTCGGGGAGTACCTCGGGTGATGACACCATGGATTTCCTGACACGCAAAACGGTGCAGCAGTTCCTTGACGCGATGCGATCGTGCATCGATTTTATCCTGTCTGGGCGTAGCTCTTTTGACTTTGCCCGGACGTTTCTCGGAAACATGGCCGGTAACATCGAATTAACCGGAGGCTCCCTGCTTGCCAAGTCGTGTATGCTGTTGGTGGAGCGACTGGGAAGTGACCTGAAAGAGCTGAAGTCTTTGGACAATGCTAGTTCTTCTCAAGAAGCCCAGGTCATCTTGACTAGGCTCCTAGCCACCCAGGAACAAGAGCGACAGGAGGTGGAAGCACAAGTTGCTGAAGAGGTCCGCAATCTCGAGCGTTCCCAAGCTGAATGTCAGAAACTGGCTGACGATTCAATGGAATCCGAGTTCATCCGGCAAAACGCAGAGCTCGCCATTACCAATGCTCGGTCTGCCATTGCTAAGGCGGAAGCCATGATCGCGAAAAATGAGAAGACGCTTGCCACTGTCCGGAAGAGGCTGGAGGAGCAACAAGCTGCGAAGGCACGAGCTGAAGAAAGCCAGATCATTCATTCCTCCAGGTTGGAATCTCTGCGAGCACAGCTGGCTGCAAAACCCTTTTTATCTGAGGAGGAGCTGCGGGTCCAAGCCATGATGGAGGCTGAGAAGGCACGTCAGCACGAGATGCATCGTCTTAGGGAGCGCATCCGTTCTTTGCCGGATCAAGACTTTTAGCCTTTTCCCCTTTTTCCCTTTTTTTTTGTAAAGAAGAGGATACTCTACTAGAGTGTTTGTATCCACTCTTACTATTTTCGATATAATAAAAGTTTTTAAAGTTTTTGTCCCATCTTCTTTGTTTAGCTGTGGATGAATTCAACTCCCTGATCACTGGCTGTGAATACTGAACTTAGGTAAGACCAAGTTCTTTCAATGAGACGCGGCGTCGAGCTTGCTGAGATGCGGCATTGATCCATAGAGTGAGACGCGGTCATCCGTCCAGGAGCTTAGATAGGACTAAGTCCTTTTGATGAGACGCAGCGTCAATCATAGGGTAAGACGCGGTCATCATTCCATAGGAACTTAGACTTCACCGAAACGCAGCGTCAATCCATAGAGAGACGCGGTCATCAATTCATAAGAACTCAGATAGAACTAAGTCCTTTGAAACGCGGCATTGATCCGTGGGGACAAACGCGAATTTGTCCTGTCAATGAAGACGCGACTTGAGCGGATGCGAGGGACGCAGCCTTGCGTATTTTCCACTAATCTCAGAATGGACTAAGTGTTTTCCCTTAGAAAGGGCCCCGTTTGCTGAAGGGACGCGACTTTGAGTCACGTGGACGCTCCTTTAAAAACGCAGGTGAACGCCTTCCAATTTGAGAAAGGTGACGCAGATTCTTGGACGCGGCTTTCCCATCTGCGTTCAATGCAGCCGGACGCGACATCCCTATCTGCGTTTAATGCAGCCTGACTAAAAGATTTTCAGAGATCTTTGACCGTCAAGTCTTCGCTGACGATTGGGAAACCGGGTCATCCGTTGTTTCCCAAGGCAGTTGTCCACGCGTCGATTTTTCATTGGACTGAAGGCGTTAATGCCTTTTAATGCGAAACCGGCGCTGGTGGTTGGAGACTAGTGTCTGCGACGGTTTCCAAAGCGACGCTCCACGCGTCAGTCTCTCATTGGACCTCGGCAGTCGTGCGGCCACCAAGGCAACGGTTCCGATTAGCGCACCATTAATGACAGTTATTAGGGTCTGCCTATAAATAGGGCTGACCCTCTTCCTCTTTAACAATCCAGACCTCGGACTGTTCTTTCTTTGGTTTGCTCTGAGAAGTCTCGCCTCCTTCAAAGTTTCTAAAAGGGATCCTGTGTTCATGGATAAAGATGGCTCTGTGGATGAAGATGACCCAGGGATTTTATGCTCCTGTTTGGTCTCTTCAAGAAAAAGCGTCTCTTGGATCATCTTGCTCATTCGTGTTTGGATGCAGAGAGCCCAACTCTTGGTAGAGGCCTCTGCTGGTATGTCACCCCGACGTCTTTAGTCCATCCAGGCCTGCACCTTGGCCTCTCTTAAGGAGACGTCACCGTCTAAATGAAATCTTGGTGCATTCTTTTTCTGGAATTTGTGCCATTGATTTGAGCTTCCCTGAACGCGGGTACTGAAGTCCTTGGCACTTGACGTGGGCTTTGCTCATGAAGTTCGCGTTTTAAGGCCATTGACTCGGATGAATTCCAAATTTGGCTGAAATTTTCAGACCCGAATCTTGCAACTCCTGTTTATTCAACAGAGAGATGGCAGTTTTCGGCGTTTGAAAATTTTTCGCGTCTTGTGCTTTTAGGCGCGGGCGTAAGATGTGGCTGCGTTTGAATCCTGTGTGTTCCACAGTTCTGATTCGCGTCTGTCTCTGCTGACGCAGTAGTTTGGCTCACCGCGCGGGCTTATTCTCGCGTTTATAATTCTCCATAATAGCCGCGTTTGTTACTTAGTATTCTTTAAAGTATACCAAGTTCCAGATTTGCTAACCCTCTTGTTTATCTTTGCAGGTAGGCTTAGTCATCCTTCTTCATGTTCGCTAAGTCCGTGGGAGAATGTATCGGACGGCGAACTTGTTCGATGTTCGTCCACAAGGGAATATATTATGGTCCTCGTCGTCCACAAGGGAATATATTATGTCCCTGACGAGGAATCGACTCTCGCCAAGGTCTCTTCAGATCCACTGCACCAATCATGCCTGCTGGTAAGAGATGGTCAGGGTAAGTATGACGGCGAGGAGGTTACGGTGGACACGGCGGCAGGTAGGATCCTCTTCCTCTCCCACCCCAGAAGTAACATCAAGGACTCCTCATGTCTGCTGGATGGCCTGCTGGGGGAAGAGATGTTCATAAACGAAGGGTTGCCGGACTTTCTGCTTCCACCGGACCTCAAGAACACCATTGCTCTTAGCTTAGTCAGCTAGGGCTCTTTCGATGTTTACATCATGCATCGTGGTGTAACCAGCTTCTATTGTAGCCACAAAACATCGCGTACTTGGAATCAGACGCGGCTTTAAGGAGTGAGTGCAACCTCTGAGAGAGAGAGGGACTTCTTTGTACTCCTTAATTGTAACACTCCATCTTATTGTAAGAGAGCGTTTTGACTGTAACACTCAATCTTATTGTATAAGAGAGCGTTTTGTATCATTTTCATATGTTTGAAAATAAATAAAAGTGACACTTTTCTTTTTGCTTCTTTCGTTGTCTTGAACTTTTTGTCTTAGACTCATAGAAGCAAAGAATTTTTGACTTTATCAAAATTATGATGGTAATTTTAATAAGTCAAACTTTGTGGAGAAAGATCCTATTTCAGGAACTCTCATGATACTGTCAGAGGTGTAATATTAACTTGACAGAGATGAAATTTTTGATGGACCTGTCACTTTATAAGAGAAAGTGACAAGTAGAATTGGTACCCCCAGGGAGGGTGAACTTTTATCAAGTGTTTGGGATTAACTTGATTGAGCTCAACTGGGGATTTGATGGAAACACTGTTGATGGTGTAGTATTAACCTAACAATGTTTTTAGGTAGACTTATTATTCTGTTGAAGAGAATAACAAGTGGGACTAGACTCGTGGGGAATCTAGGAAAGTTTGTTACCGTCAGAGGTGTGATATTAACTTAACGGGTTGGAAGTGGTCTTGTCAGAAGTGTAATGTTAACTTGACAAGGATGTGAGTCAGAGGTGTGATATTAACTTAACTCAGAAGTGTCACTGTCATAGGTGTAATGTTTAACTTGACAGTGAGGGTAATGCTAGAGGTGTAATGTTGAACTTAGCATTGGTCATCTCGGCTTGCATAAGGAAGTCCGAGGGAAAGTCATGGCCATAGGTGTATTGTTGAACTTAGCAATGACTTGGATGCTAGAGGTGTGGTGTTAACTTAGCATCATCCATTTCAGCTTCGGTGTGGAAGTCTGAAGAAAAGTGACTGTCAGAGGTGTAATATTAAACCTGGCAGAAACTTGATTACTGTTTAGAGGTGTGGTGTTAAACTTTAACAGTAATTTGTCAGAGGTGTGATATTAACTTGACAAAGATTGACTCATGATAAGAGTAATTTGAGGACCTGTCATTCTATTGGTGAGAATTGACAAGTGAAAATTTTGAAGTGCCAGAGGTGTAGTGTTAACTTGGCAAATTTGAAAATTTGATACTCCGTGTAGAGTTGACAAGCAAAATTTGTACTCGACAAGGAATATTGAAAAGTTTCCATTACCAGAGGTATAGTGTTAACTTAGTAATGGTTGTATTTTGTAGACCTACCATTCTGTGGATGAGAATTGGTAGGGGATTTTGGAGGAAAGAGTGGAGCCAAGCCCACTTTAGGATTTTTAGCAAACCCTCAGCTATCAACGGATTTGAGGTGCCTTTACCAACTACCGTTTAAGTTGGGCTAGCCATGCTATTCCCCTCAGCATGATGAGTTGTCGAAGACTGATGTTGGGCTTAGAAGCCAACATTTTCCTCTATCCTTAGCCGTCGGAGGCGTCGGATGGGAACGTGTCCCTTAAGATTTTTAGCAAATCCTCAGTTGTCAACGGGTTTGAGGTGCCTTTACCAACTACCGTTTGAGTTGGGCTAGCCATGCTATTCCCCTCAGCATGATGAGTTGTCGAAGACTTATGTTGGACTTAAAAGCCAACATTTTCTTCTATCCTTAGCCGTCGGGGGCGTCGGATATTAATGAAGAAGCTCTTCTTGTTTTGATCAGAGGTGTATTTTTAACTTGATCAGCTGAAGAACACCATCTAAGGATAGTATTTCTTCAGGAACCTGCCATTGATCGGCATCATAAGTGTATCTCCATTCGGGGTTATGAGGCGATATGACCCATTTGAGTAGACTGACTCTACTACAAATGGTCCTTCCCATTTGGGTTGGAATTTTCCTTTTGTCTTGTGCGTCATTACCATGGGTCTTCTGACGGCTAAGACAAGATCGCCTTTCTTGAAAGTTTGCACTTTAACTTTCTTGTTGAAGGCTCTGGTAATTCGAGCTTGGTAGAGCTCGATTTGTTGTTGGGCCTGCAGACGCTTATCATCTAAGGCCTCCAGTTCTTGGAGTCGCTGTCGATGCTTCTCCTCGGTTGTCATCTCCGCTGTCAAGGCGACGCGTAGAGATGGAATTTGGATCTCTAGTGGGAGCACGGCTTCGCACCCATAGACCAAAGAAAATGGCGTAGCTTTAGTTGGGGTTCGCACAGTTGTGCGGTAAGCCCATAAGCATTCACCCAACTTGTCGTCCCAGTCTCGTTGACTTTTCGAGACGAACTTCTTGAGAAGCTTGCCAATAGTCTTGTTGAAAGCTTCTGCGAGGCCATTAGCGGCAGGATAGTATGCCGTTGAGGACACACTCTGGATTCTGAACTTAGCGCAGAATCTCTGGAAAGCCTGGCTGATGAACTGAGGCCCATTGTCGTGGACAATTCGCCGAGGTACGCCGAAACGGTAAATAACATGGTGTTTCACGAATTTAATCACGTTCGACGATTTGACCTCCTTCAAAGGGATGGCTTCGGCCCATTTGGAGAAATAATCGGTTATTGCCAAAATGAACCGATGTCCTTTTGATGATGGTGGGCTGATAGGACCAACCACGTCCATGCCCCACATTTCAAATGGCCAGGTAGAGGCCGTAGAGTGGAGGTACCCTGGTGCTTGATGGATGAAATCGCCGTGCACTTGGCAGGCATGACATCTCTTGGCATAAGTGACGGCATCGGCAATCATCTTGGGCCAGTAGTAACCCAATCTTTGGAGTCGATGTGCCAGTTTTGGGCCAGGTTGATGGGCTCCACACATGCCGTCGTGGGCTTCTTTCAATACCTCTTGAACCTCCTTTGGTGAGAGGCACCGGAGCAAGATCCCGTCATGCGATCGACGATACAATGTTCGCGTAATCGCATTATAATAGAATTTGGGGGCTTTCCTTCGAATGGAAGCTGCCTCTTTGGTGTCTTCAGGCAGGATGTCGTATAAGACGTAGTCGATATAGGGGAATCGCCAGTCTTTAAGCTCTGGACAGGTTGATGCTTCAAGTGCTTCTTCGCGGTGACGACCTCCTGTTGACTCCTGATAATCCTCGAGAGCATTCCTCGGGCAATACAGGTCGTGGCTGTAGACGAATATCTTCTCCATTGCTCCAGCTGGAAGAGCTAAGGAGGCAGCCAGGGATGCGAGTGCATCGGCCTGCGCATTTTGCCTGCGCGGTACATGGTCGATGTAGAAGCTTGTAAACCCCTCGGCCATGCGGATAGTCGCGTTGTAATAGGGTATTAAGTCTTCATGTCTGACTTCGTACTCCCCGCGAACTTGGCTGACGATGAGCTTGGAGTCGCCGTATGCCTCGAGATTTTTAACGCCAATCTCGTCGGCGAATTGCATCCCAATCAAAAGAGCGTTGTACTCCGCCACATTGTTGGAACAAGGCTCAGTTAATGAGACAGCTCAGAGAATCACATAATTTTGTGGGGATACAAGTACTACCCCTACCCCTGCTACTAAGTGTCCCTTCGGGCTTGTTCTTGATGCACCGTCGAAGAAAAGTTGCCATACTTGACTTTCGAACGATGTCTGAGTCAGGCAGACTTCAGCAACTTCATCTGGGAGATCCTCGTAGACTTTGGCTGCCCTCGGATCTGGGTGCTCAGCTAGGAAATCCGCGACTGCTTGTCCCTTAATGGCCTTTTGTGGTAAAAAGCGCATCTCATATTGGGAGAGCAATATGGCCCATTTTGCCAGTCGGCCATTTAGCAATGAAGGTTTAGTCATAAGTAACCTCAGGGGGTTGACTTTTGATATGACGTTTATAGTTTGGCCTACCAGATAGTGTCGCATTTTCTGGATAGCGAACACCAGTGCCAAACATTCCTTCTCGATCGGGTTATACCGATGTTCGGCTCCGATTATTGTTCTACTCAGATAGTAGATTGCTTGCTCACGTCCTTGATCATCATTCTGAGCTAGTAGAGCTCCCAAAGAATGATTCATTGCTCGGACGTACACCAGAAACGGCTTTCCGGATACTGGAGCTGTAAGGACTGGTGGTTGGGTGAGGTATTGCTTGATTTCCTCAAACGCTTTTTGGCAAGCGTCATCCCAAATGAATGAGACACCCTTCTTCATCAGCTTAGCGAAGGGTTGGCATCTTCCGGAGAGGTTTGAGATAAACCTGCGGATGTATGCCAATCGTCCTTGCAATCCCCTGAGTTCCTTGAGATTTCTCGGGGGTTGCATCTCCTGGATAGCGCGAATCTTTTCCGGGTCCAAGTGAATTCCGGTGGATGTTACAACAAATCCTAAGAATTTGCCACTGTCCACCCCCAGGAAGGACTTTGTGGGATTCATATTCAATTGATGAACCCGCATGATGTCGAAGACCACCTTCAGGTCCGCTGTGTGATCACCTTTAGTGCGGCTTTTTACCGCGATGTCATCAACATAACATTCCACCGTTTTGCGTATTTGCTGATGAAAAATGGCGTTCATGGCCCTTTGGTATGTTGCCCCTACATTTTTCAGTCCGAAGGGCATGACGGTATAGCAATAAACCCCCAATGGTGTCCTGAAGGAGGTGTGCTTTTCATCGTCAGGATACATTTTGATTTGATTGTATCCTGAGAATCCATCCATGAAGGACATTCGCTCAAATCCGCAAGTATTGTCAATCATAACGTCTGTGATTGGCAATGGGAATTCGTCTTTGGGACAAGCCTCATTTAGATCACGGAAGTCGATGCAGATCCGGAACTTCCCGTTCTTCTTGGAGACGGGGACGATGTTGGCTACCCAGTCGGGATGTTGTTCTTCCCTAATGAAGCCAGAATCAATAAGTTTTCTGACTTCTGATTGAATTGCCTCCATTATTTCTGGGCGAAACCGTCGCTGCTGTTGTTTGACAGGCTTTACGTCCGGATTGATGTTGAGGCGGTGCATAGCCACTAGAGGATCAAGTCCTGGCATGTCCTCATAATTCCAGGCGAAGACGTCTATATACTCTTGTACAAGAGATATTAGATCTTTCTTCTCCGAAGGTGACAGGCCGTCACTTATGAAGATGGGCTTAGGGTTAGCCTCATCTCCTAGGTTGATCTGAACAATCTTATCTTCTGTGGGTGGCTCGCGCTGTTCAAAGCGGGTGTCCCAAAGAGCATTTAAATGTTTGATCCAAGGATCTGTATCGGATTGGATCATTTCTTCATCTCCATCTTCGAGGTGGCTTGTCGAAACCATGTTCACTGAAAGTTCCTTGAAGATGTTGCCGACACTGACATCTGACTCCCAGGATGATGTGTCTGAAGAATAATTGTTGCTCGACGATTCTTGAGAATCGGAGGCTGATGGAACCGGAGTTGATACATAGCCCAACCCCCGGCGTGTCCGATGATAATAATCGGGGGTCTTCCCTTTTGGCACAAAGGATTGAAGCAACGTCCTCCTTCCTTTGCCGAAGTTCAACCCGGGTCTGTCGGTTAGATCGTACCCCATGCACTTCATCATTTTGAGTGCTTTTGGTTCATAATGATCGAACTGAGGAGATTCCTCCTCGCCTTCCGATTCGTCGCGGGGCGTTGGTTCAGACGAAATTCGCCCAAAGAGAATTGGTTTTTGGCCTTTCCGTCTCGCTGGAACCATGAATATAGATTCTTGCGCATTATCATTATCTTGGTATGTCTCGAAGGACGATTTCACTGGTACATGCAATGATGTCAAGGCACCCATTGCCGACCAGAGATCGTCATCTATATCAGTGCTAGTGTCTGACGGTATTGAATCAGAAGCACACGCAGAAAAATACGCAAAATCTAAATCTTCATTAATATACCAACTGCCTACATCATCGGTGGTATTATCGACATCGGGTTTATTAGTGCCCGTTACAAGTGGTTCTAACTCCCACAGGCACTCTTCTTTCTCAAGCTCAGTGTCAGCCTCATTACCAGAGTCTGGCTCTTCTGGTTGTGGGGCTTCATCCGTTTCCACCGGATCTTAGTACAGCAAAGAGTCGGTGAAATAATTCTCGACCCCTTTGAACGGATGCCTTTCGGCAATCAACGTCCGCACATTTCCACCCCCGTCAATGTACTTCATGACTTGGTGGAGAGTGGAGGGAACGATGGAGTTACGGTGAATCCACGGTCGTCCCAGCAACAGATTGTAGGAAGTGTCGGCATCGATGATGTAGCATGTCACCTCCGACTTGAGGCTTCCAATCTGACATTTGAGCTTGATCTTCCCCATCGGACGGGTCTGGTTGGCATTGAACCCATAGATAGTCGTCTGGGTAGGGCTCAAACGATGGGTAGGAATGCCGAGATGTTGCATGACCCGGCGAGGCATGATGCTCAACGCGGACCCTGGATCTACCTGGATGCGGTTCACCTCAGACGATCCGATATACCCTGTGAAGTACAGGGGTCGATCATGCTTCCCTTTCACCTGCATATCATCTGCCGTGAAGGTGATGCAGGGGGCATTCTGGGAGGTGTGGAGGCAATGCTCTACATCTTCCTCCTTCGGCACCAGGGTCATGAAGACCTCAGCATTTGCCAGAGCTTCTTGCAGAGCTTCCCTGGTCGACTTTGATAGTCTAAGAAGTTCATACAAGGTAATGCGTGCCGGAATGTTGGCCAACTGAGCCAGGACATCAAAGCGGTAAGGTGGCGTAGATCCTTCTGTAATGCCCTTTTGAAGGGCTCGAGAAAATCGAGTCCCCTTCTGCTTCTCCACAGGTGGCTTTGTGGAGGGCCTGACTGGCTCCGCAGTTGGTTGTGGAGGGGCTACCGCCGTCTCGTGTTACTGTTTCAAGTACGCCTGTCCTGAACGGGTTCCCGCCATCGGTTGGTTGGGCTCTGCGGCCAGGACTATCGCTTCCTCCTCTGAGTCGCTCAGTGAAGGGATATCAGTCTCCGCTTCTCGAGAGGAGGCACCTACCACATTGCAGGATGAGGCTTTTGCCTTGCCTTTGGATTTCCTGTTGGTCACAGTAGTCCATTGCTGTTCATTGACAAGGTCAGGGTGGACCCACATAATTTCCCCTTGAGGTGTAGGGACGGGTACCAAGCCTTTCTCTTGCTGCTGGTGAGGGTCTGTGTTGACCACTCTCAGCTCTCCTCTTGGGATAGGAGCTACCCCCGCAGGCGTTGGAGGTTGTCTCCCGAACTGGAGAACTGACGTCACATTAGCCGTCACCTTCTTCTGCTCTGGTCGGAGTTTTAACACCTCCGCGTCAATCAGAGCTTGAAGGACGTCCTTGAAGACGTAGCAACTTTTGGTAGGATGTCCCAACATTCTGTGGTACATGCAGTAATTGGGATTGTCGGTCTTGCCGACTTCCTCTGGGCGTCGAGCTTCAGGAAGCTTCAGTCGGTTGCTCTTGTTGAGTAGTTTAAAGAGCGAATCGACATATTTCTCCTTGAAGGAATATTGTTTGTTAGCGCGTGGCTGGCTTGAAGAGCCACTCGCCTTGCCTGTTTGAGGTTTGGCGGGAGATTTGGTCTCCGTGGCCAAATTATCCTTTCGCTTTGTTTGGAGGGATGTGTCCGGCGCACGCCTTGCCGATCTTTCCGGCCTAGGCTTACCTTCCTCCGCTCGGACGCGGGCGATAATCTCCTCAGCCTGTTCACCTTGTTGGACTAATTGCTTCCAGGTGCGGCTTTCAGCAACTCCTATTTGAGCAAGGAGTGAGGTTTGGAGATTGTGGCGGCATGTTTCCACCAGGGTGGCTTGGGTCATACCGCTTGGACACCGGAGTGCCATGTTCTGAAATCTTTTCACGAAAGATTTGACAGACTCCCCTCTCCGCTGTTTGGTAGCTAGAAGGGTAGGCATTGTGACCTCCGAGTCATCCTCGAACCAAGACCAGATTTGGTTATGGCTCAACCGACTTCTTTACAGGATAGGTTCTATCCCATTAGAACCTCACTTCCATTTTGCATCCAACTTCCATCGGTTGGTGAACACAACTTTAAGTTTAAGCCACAATTCATCAACACATCCCTAAGTTCCATGGCTTAGAGTCCGAAGATGCTTATTTCTTCAGAAGAGAATTTGAGAAAGTATGCTTAATGATGAAAATCCCACACCTTGTAGATGATGCTATTAGGTTGAGATTTGTCCCTGTATGACCCGGGAAAGAGGGAGACAGTGAATTGCAGTAAAAGTTTTCCTTGAATCAAATGAAAAGGATTACAACAACAACTGTTCCTTCCGGTTACAAGGGAGGGAGGATATTGAATCTTGAATTCCCGCTTTGTTTAAGGCTGGGTTCTTCGTGTGGCAGTGGAGAGTGAATCTTGTTCTCCGTTGACCGGATGACCGTCCTTCAGGGATCTCCTCTTCGGCCGGTAGAAAGAGTAACTCAGCTCCGTCTACCAAAACTCTAAAAGAGAAGGTAAGCGAAGAGTGACTTGTACGCAGCAAGCTAGCTTGAAGAGTCGAGTTCTCTCTCTGTTGATGATCTCTCCGTTGTCCTCTTCTCCTTCTTTTTTTGATTGCCAAAAGTCCGACCTCTTCTTCATAGCGACGGGGCTATTTATAGAGGTCTTAGGGGGTGAACGTGCCCCCCCTAAAAGCGCTCCACAATGAGGGCCAACTTTCCCGCTACATGGGCGGTAACCAACCCACGTGCCTGCTAAAGACACGCCACGATGGGAGCTGGTTTCCCTTACGTGTAGGCAGTGATTGGTCCCTTAACCAAGGCGGTTATAACTGAGACGCGGGTTTCAGGCCGACGCGCCTTGATGTTGAGACGCGGGTGTCAAGCCAACGCGCCTTGATGCTGAGACGCGGGTGTCGAGCTAACGCGCCTTGATGCTGAGACGCGGGTGTCGAGCCAACGCGCCTTGATGCTGAGACGCGGGTGTCGGGCCAACGCGCCTTGATGCTGAGACGCGGGTGATAGTCCCTCGCGTCTAGAGCTTTTCAATGGCTTGTCCTTCAGTAACTTTTGGACAGCCTACAGTCCCATTTGCTCTTAAGAACTTAGCCAAGAAATGGCTTTACAACTGAGCGGCCGGCTCTATCATCCTGGGATGGTTTCATCAAGGTGTTCTTGAAGAAATTCTATCCAATTCATAAGACCGCTCTCATTAGGAAGAACATCGTGTAGTTCAAGTAAGAACCTAGTAAACCGTTTTGGAGGTACTTTGAACGCTTCAAAGATCTCCTTGTCCAATGTCCTCATCATGGAATAGAGAAATGGCGATAATGCCAAATTCTTTATGACGGTTTAGACTATTTAATCAAGACCCTCTTAAAAATCATGTGCCAAGGGGGATTCTTGCAGAAGGATGAGAATGAAGATGGGATTTATATGAGAGTTTAGCTGAAAAGACCATCCAATGGGAACCAACTTGTGAAAACTCGAGAAATTCAAACTCCATCTCTTCAAAAGGAGGTCTCTACTCAATTGAATCATCCATAGCTAATGAGGCTAAATTAGCTAACCTAGCGAGAAGAGTGAAAGCTTTAAAAACTAAGGTACCAAGTCCAGTCAATCAAGTTAGCCCAAACCAATTTCTAACTCTGGGCTGTACATATTGTCAAGCCATGAATCATGTGTTTGAGGAGTGTCCTATGTTTTAAGCCCAACAATAATATCCTGAACCGATGAATGTTGCTTTTTCAAGGCCAAACAATGATCCTTACGCACCAACATACAATTCTGGCTGGAGAAATCACCCAAATTTCTCATGGAGCTAACACAACAATGACCACCCACGGTCGAACCATGCAGGCCACTTCCATCATTCCAATAATTCTTCCAATCATCAATCCAACTTTCTAAATTACCCTCACAATTCTCCTAATAATTTTTCAAATTATCAACAAAACTTTTCAAACCAAACTCCACCATCTTCCTTCCAGAATCCTCAACTTGAAAGGAGAATGACTGATTTTGAGAGAAATATGAAAAGGTACATGAAGAACCAAGATTCTCTCATGCAATCAATACAGAGGCTAGAGGGTCAAATGAGCCAATTAGCGCCAATCCACAGAATGAGAGCCAAAAGGGTACCTTTCCCAATCGGTCAATAATGAATCCTAGGAATTCTCAACAAGCTCATTTGGCTGAGAATCAACCATTGAATCAATGTAATGCTGTTCATACATTGAGGTCGGAAAAGAAAATTGATAATCAAGTGTCAACATCACCCAATTTCATTCAACACAATCACACTCAAGCATCCATCTCATCTACTCCCAATCCTCCCAAATCTGATGAATCTGAAATAGATAAGTTAACCAGTCAGGTGTACAAGCCTACACTACCATTTCCTAATAGGCTGAAGAACAACAAGCAGAATCCACACATAGATAAGATAATTAAGATCTTCAACCAAGTGAAGATAAATGTGCCATTTCTTGATACCATCTAACAAGTCCCATCCTATGCAAAATTTCTTAAGGACATGTGCACCAAGAAGAGAAAGACTAATGTACCCAAGAAAGTCTTCTTAGCCACTAACATTAGTGAGCTACTGTCGAGTCCGATCCCTGTCAAGTACAAGGATCCGGGTTATGCCTGCACTATAGGACAAGCCGAGATTTGTCATGTACTTCTTGACTTAGGGACAGGTATCAACCTGCTTCCATTTTCAGCTTATAAACAACTCGGGTTGGGCAATCTTAGTCCAACTTAGTCACAATCCAACTGGTTGACCGTTCTGTGAAAGTTCCAAAGGGGAAAATTAATGATGTCCTTATCAGGGTCGGAGAGTTTATCTACCCAGTTGATTTCATAGTTCTTGAGACACAACCTGTGTCCAATCTTAGGGCTCAAACTCCTGTTATCCTAGGGCGCCCATTCCTTACTACTGCCAATGCTATTATCAATTGTAGGAATGGGTCTATGAGGTTAACCTTTGGGGACATGACTAGGAAGTCTATGTCTTCAACCTAAAAAAATAACCTCGTAAGATAAGAGACCAAACGTTTGAGGTAAACTTTGTTGAGAACAATTGTGATGAAGAAAGTGAAGGTATAAAGAATGAGTCTTTGTTTCTTGATGAATTATTTAAGAATGAATGCGATTATCTTAATGAGAAGACATATGTCAGAGATCCTAATTTTAGAGTCCCCTTTAAAAAAGAAAATTTGATTTGAATATATTCACTTTCAATGAGCCAATCAATGATATATCGTATGAGAATATAATTAAGGAACTTTCAATTGACCTACTCTTTGAAAACCTCTTCGAAGAAAAACTCATGTGTTTGGATGAACCAACTTGGGATATTTTAGTTAAATGCACACCTTCAAGGGAAAGTGTTGACCTAAGTTTTGAGGAGATGTATAGAACTGAGTTAGAATTCTTAGACATTCATAGTGAGAAAGTTTCAACTGAGAAGTGTGATGGTGATCAATTTTTGAATAATGGATGTAAAAATATGATGAAGAAAAGCTTAAAGAAGGTGAGACTGGAGAGGAAAAGAGCTAAAATGACAAAAAGATTGGCCTCCTATTATACCCTATAAAGAGAACCCATTGGAATGATGGGAAGAGAGCTAGAGGGATGAGACCTAAAAAGATCTAGGTGTGGGAGAAACTGTTGGCCCGAAAGGTTACACTCTCCATTTGTTTAAGTTTTGATGATAACAAAACACATAGAAGCTATATGGTACTAATAAGTTGTTTAAGATGAGTTTCAGGTTAGTACCATTCATGATGGTCTTTCTTAGCTATTGCAAGGTTTGCAAGGTTTATGATGCTTATAAGGCAAATGGCACAAGAGGAAGTGTTCATAGAAGAGAAGGCCACTAGAGGAATTGTTCATAGAAGAGAAGGCTCTAGCTTGGTATAGCATGGCTCAGAGACTTCATTGTGTCTCAGAGAGTTCATGTTATAGTTTTTATATTCTTATAGTTTGTTAAAAAATAGTGAATAGGTTTGAAGCTCAAATTTCCCTACACACAAGTTTTTGCGCACATGATTTGTCTAAAAGAAATTTCTCCAATATATAAAATATTTTAATATATTTTATTACTTACAAAGTCTATTTTATGTAGTATACCAAATCTTGATCAAAAGTATTTTGAAAAATTATCAAGATCTTCAAAACATTTTCCAAAAGTTTTGTTTTTGGCCTGCTACGGTCGACCGGGCGGTCGACCAGCTCTGTTTCAGGTCATAACGGTCGACCGACCGGTCGACCGGGCTTCTGACCGTTTGGGTGCGTGCATGCGTGCACGTCTCCCGGTCGACCGGGCAGTCGACCGGACCCTATTTCGGTCGACCGACCTTCCGCCGACTGAAAGTCCTCTACTCTCTGTTTGTTTCGGTCGACCGTGGGCTGGCAACGGCTAAATTTTTTGAAAACCCGGTCGACCGTGGCTTGATCCCAGCCTTAACGGCTAGTTGTTTTAACTCGTTTTAAAACGTGTGTTTTGTCTCTAAACAAGTTTAGGGGCTGGTTTTTGGGTCAAACATTTCCTAATTACTTATTATATTAGTTTACTCTTTAATCCCTACCCTTATCCTATAAATAGGGATGATTAGGGGTGAGGTATTCACAACAATTATTTTGCAAAAGAATTCAAGTTTAAATCTTTCAAAAGAAGTTTTTGTTCTCTGTTTTTTGTGCTCAAAACTCTCTCTCTTTACTGAAGTTTTTGGTTCAAAACTCTCTTCAATTTCATTTTCTTTTTCACTTACAAAACTTGAGCTTCAATCCTACACATTGTTCTATAGGGTTTTTGTAAGGAAAAAGGTTTTTCAAAAGAGGGTTTGTTGTCTTTTGATCACCAAGAGATTCTTGTATTTGTGGCTCCACTACCTCTGGACTAGAGGAGTGTGATTGAGGAGTTGGGTACTCCGGTGTGGTTGTAACTCTTTGTGAAAGTTATAGTGGTTAGAAATCCTTCTGGGTGAAGGCGGGGACGTAGAGCTGGGTGCTCGAATCTCGGAACAAATCTCAGTGTTTGTGATCGGTTTACTTGCTTCATTTACTTGCTTTATATTCATTGCTATATTTACTTGCTTCATAATCATTGCTATATTGTCGATCAATACTCACACAACAAGATTGCATTATGCACCTCAAACTCTTATCTAGAGGAATCACGAGGAAGGAGTTCAGAGCCCTTCACGGGGTATTCGGTTTCTAGTCTTGTTTCAGGTGATCGCTGCATCATAATTTTTAAATTTGTGAATTGATTAACATTATCACCTATTCACCCCCTCTAGGTGATTTCAATTGGTATCAGAGCTAGGACTCTAGTTTTTGGCTTCACATCCTTAGAGAGATCCTAAAAATTTGCTAATCACTATTTGCATATTTACATTCATACACTAGTAAAGATGGCTGGCAACATTAAGGCCCCTCCCAAATTTGATGGACTCAACTTTCCCATATGGAAAGTTAGGATGACTATTTTTCTATAATCTCTAGGTAGTCTAGTTGCTAAATCCTTGACCAAGCCCTATAGTAGACCCGAGAGTGAGGAGGACACTTGGTCCGAACTCACCTTCAAGGAATTTGATGCTAACTCTAAGGCTCAAAATGCACTACTTTTAGCTTTGAATGAGGATGATCTAACACGGGTTATCCATTGTAAATCCGCCTATGAGATTTGGCAACACTTATTTGTTACTTATGAGGGGACATCACAAGTCAAGAGAGCAAAAATAGATCTCTTGCGTTCCAATATGAAAGTTTTAAAATGCTAGAAGAAGAATCTATTGATGGTATGATTACCAAGTTTACTAAGATTACCAATGCTCTTTCTTCTCTAGGTGATGATATATGCAACGACCAAAAGGTGCGCAAAGTGATTCGTGCTCTTCCTTCGTCATGGGAGATCAAAGCTACCACCTTAAAGGAGTTGAATGACAAAGATGAGATGGAGCTCATAAGTCTTATCGAAAACCTTAAGACTCATGAGATGGAGAAGAAGGCTAGAGAAGAAGCGGTATCTCAAAAGAAGAAGTCGATAGCATTCAAGTCTTCCTCCATCAACTACGACGATGAAGAAGATGAAGAAGAGCATGAAGAGCTATCTCTCCTAGTGAGAAATGTAAAGAGGATGTACCGCAAAAATAAACTCAACTATAGAAAGCGATGGGAAGGGAAGGAGGAGAAAAGGATCATATGCTATAATTGTCGGAAACCTGGACACATTATGGCCGATTTGTCCCGATTTCAAGAAAAAGATGACTTCCTCCTTGAAGCAAAAGAGGCCGGTTGAAAAGAAAGTATACAAAGCCACTTGGAATTCGGAAAGTGAATCCGAAGAGGAGGTCGACACGACAAATATGTGTTTCATGGCAAATACACCAAAGGTAACTTCTCAACCACTTGATGATGAAAATGAAATAAGTAGAGAAATGTTAGAACATGCTTTTGTTGTACTTTCTGAAAGTTTTGACGATAAAAAGGTAGAATGTTCTAAATTGAAAAAGGAAATTGAGATGCTTAAAAATCAACTTGCTATTTCTTTTAAAGAAAAGGATGAACTTTCTTCCAATCTTATTTCAACAAAAAGAGAGTTTGATGCCTATAAAGTTGCTCTTAAAGCTAAATTTCCAAAAATCGATGAAAATGAATTATCCTTGTTAAAAACTAAAATCAATGATTTTGAAAATGTTTTAAAAGAATGTGCTTTTAATACTAATAAATTAGAGGACATGTTTTCAAAGATGCATTTGCACACTCCACATGTTAAAAATGATAAAACAACTCATGCTAAAAATTCTCATGCTCATCATGCCAACACTTCACATGACACTCATGTTAAAACTACTCATGCTCACAATCCACATGTTCGTAAGTCACACACTCATTATGCATTTAAATATGGAAGAATTTATAGATGCACTTATTGTGGTCAGAATGGCCATATAGCTAAATTTTGCTATGATCATATAAATAGGACAAATAATCTTGTGTGGGTTCGTGACACTAACTCTTTAGGATCCAAGAAAATATGGGTACCAAAATCAAGTCCTAAATTATTTGATGTAGGTACACACCAAGGCTCCAAGACGTAAGGAGCGGTGGTACCTTGATAGTGGTTGTTCAAGGCATATGACATGGGATATCAATAACTTCACAACCCTATCAAGGTACGTTGAAGGTGGCACCGTCACCTTCGGAGATGACTCCAAGGGCATCATCATCGATATAGGTAACATTAAGATTGGTGCATCTCCTTTAATAGAAAATGTTATTCTTATTGATGGACTTAAACATAACTTGCTTAGTATAAGTCAACTTTGTGATCGTGGTCTTAAAGTTGTATTTGATGAATCTTCTTGCAAAATTTTTGATTGTAAAACCAATGATTGTATTCTCACCGGATTTCGTGAAAATAATGTTTATATTATTGACATGCTTAATTTGAATTATTCTACTAAATGCTTGAATGCTTTTGATGAGATTTCATGGCTTTGGCATAGAAGATTAGGACATGCATCTTTTGATCATCTTACTAGAATTAATTCTAAGAAATTGGTGAAGGGTATTCCTTACTTGAAGTTTGAAAAAGACCGCATTTGTGGTGCGTGCCAACTTGGGAAACAAACCAAGTCTTCTTTCAAACCAATCAAGGATATCATGTCAACTAGGCCATTAGAATTGATTCACATGAATCTTTTTGGACCAACTAAAACTAAAAGCTTAAATGGAAGTAGATATGTTTTTGTTTTAGTTGATAATTTTTCTCGATGCACTTGGGTTTTCTTTTTGGAACACAAAGATCAAACGTTTTCACATTCTAAGATTTTTCGAAAAAGGGTTGAAAAAGAAAAAGGATTTTCGATTTTAAAAATAAGAAGTGATAGAGGTGATGAGTTTGTTAACCAACTCTTCATGACTTATTATGATGAAAAAGGAATTAAGCATGAAATGTCATGTCCTAGAACTCCACAACAAAATGGAGTAGTAGAAAGGAAGAATAGAACTCTTCAAGAAATGGCTAGGACTATGATAAGTGAATATGGGCTCCCTCAATATTTATGGATCGAGGCCGTAAACACCGCATGCTACATATCAAACCGTATTTATTTGTGTAAAAATACTTTCAAAACCTCTTTTGAAATTTATCATTTAAGAAAACCGAATGTTTCATACATTAAAGTTTTTGGATGCAAGTGTTTTGTTTTGAACACTAATAAAGATAATTTGGGTAAATTTGATGCTAAGGCTTATGAAGTAATATTTGTTGGATATTCTAGTACTAGCAAAGCTTATAGAATATTCAATAAATCTACTCATACTATTGAAGAATCCATGCATGTTAAATTTGAAGAATCTAATACTATTGTTGAGAATGTTGTAGAGATTGACTTATTAGGTGAGGACATGGAGAAAATATCTTTGAAGGACTCACCCATTCAAGAAGAAAAGCAAGAACCCATTGGTGAAGTTCAAAAGGATGAAGTGAAAAACTCTCAACCACTTCCTAAAGATTGGAGATACGCTACAAATCATCCCAAAGATCTCATCATAGGTGATGTATCAACGGGGGTAACAACTCGCTCCAAACTCCATGAATTATGTGGTAATTTTGCATTCATCTCTCATTTTGAACCCAAAAACATCCTCGAAGCTGAGGGTGACTCATATTGGTTGCTAGCAATGCAAGAAGAGCTCAATCAATTTGAGCGCAACCAAGTTTGGCACTTTATTTCTAGACCCCACTATAGACCAATAATTGGTACTAAGTGGATTTTTAGGAACAAGATGGATGAGTCAGGAAATGTTATTAGGAATAAGGCTAGGTTAGTGGCCCAAGGTTACACTCAAGTTGAAGGAATCGACTTTAAGGAGATCTTTGCACTCGTAGCACGGCTTGAAGCCATACGGATTACATTAGCTTATGCATCTTTTAAAAATTTTAAACTTTTTCATATGAATGTAAAAAGTGCATTTTTAAATAGTTTTATTAATGAAGAAGTTTATGTTGAACAACCTCCCGGTTTTGTGGGTCATGTACATCCTAATTTTGTTTTCAAGTTGGATAAAGCTTTGTATGGTTTAAAACAACCTCCAAGAGCTTGGTATGAAAGGCTTTCTAGTTTTCTTCTCTCAAATGATTTTATTAAAGGCAAAGTAGACACAACATTATTTACTAAGCATGTTGATAGTGACATTCTTATAGTGCAAATATATGTTGATGATATAATTTTTGGTTCTACTAATGAGTTTCTTTGCAAGGGTTTGAACAATGTATGCAACGTGAATTTAAGATGTCATTAATGGGTGAATTGAATTACTTTCTTGGACTCCAAATCAAGCAAATGCGTGATGAGATTTTCATATATCAAGCCATGTACTCAGAGGAACTCATCAAGAAATTTGGACTTGAAGATTCAAAAATTTGCAATACTCCCATGGCCACCAAGCTTGATAAGGATGACCAAGGTAAGTGTGTTGATATTAAGTTATATAGAAGCATGATTGGTTGCTTGTTGTATTTAACGGCTAGTAGGCCGGATATCATGTTTAGTGTGTGTCTTTGTGCTAGATTCCAATCGTGTCCTAAAGAATCTCATTTAATTGCGGTAAAACGCATCATTCGTTATATTAAGGGCACTATTGGAATGGGTCTTTGGTATCCGAAAATCGGAGATTTTTCAATGATAAGTTTTTTGGATGCCGACTATGCGGGTTGTAGAGTGGATAGAAAGAGTACTAGTGGAACATGTCAATTTCTTGGTAATTACCTTGTTTCATGGTCTTCTAAGAAATAAAATTCAGTAACCCTCTCAACCGCCGAGGCGGAGTATGTTGCGGCGGGGGCTTGTTGTGCACAAGTCCTTTGGATGAAAGATACTCACCTTGATTATGATTTGCATTATGATCATATAAAAATATTTTGTGATAATACTAGTACTATTCATATGACCAAGAATGCAAATCAACATAGTTAGACCAAGCACATTGAGATTAGATATCACTTTCTAAGAGATCATTTTGAGAAAGGTGATATTGAGATTGATTATGTTTCTTCTGATTTGCAACTTGCCGATATTTTCACTAAACCACTTGACTATAATAGATTTTCTTTTATATGTGGTGAACTTAGTGTTTGTGTTATTGAATAAGAAAGTTTTTTTGCTAATTTATCTCTTTTTGATGTATGACAAAAAGGGGGAGAAATATGTGTTTTGATTAAGCGTTTTATTGATGTTTTGTGTTATCTCATGAAAACTTATTTTATACTAGTTTAAATATTTATTGATGTTTTATTGATGTTTGTGTTATCTCTTGAAAACTTGTTTTATACTAGTTTAAATAATGTTTAAATAATGCATTATTTGAGGGGGAGTGTTACCTCTCTTTTATATCTTGTTATATAGCCTATATGTTTTGTCATCATCAAAAAGGGGGAGATTGTTGGCCCGAAAGGTTACACTCTCCATTTGTTTAAGTTTTGATGATAATAAAACACATAGAAGCTATATGGTACTAATAAGTTGTTTAAGATGAGTTTCAGGTTAGTACCATTCATGATGGTCTTTCTTAGCTATTGCAAGGTTTGCAAGGTTTATGATGCTTATAAGGCAAATGGCACAAGAGGAAGTGTTCATAGAAGAGAAGGCCACAAAAGGAAGTGTTCATAGAAAAGAAGGCTCTAGCTTGGTATAGCATGGCTCAGAGACTTCATTGTGTCTCAGAGAGTTCATTTTATAGTTTTTATATTCTTATAGTTTGTTAAAGAATAGTGAATAGGTTTGAAGCTCAAATTTCCCTACACACAAGTTTTTGCGCACATGATTTGTCTAAAAGAAATTTCTCCAATATATAAAATATTTTAAATATATTTTATTACTTACAAACTCTAATTTATGTAGTATACCAAATCTTGATCAAAAGTATTTTGAAAAATTATCAAGATCTTCAAAACATTTTCCAAAAGTTTTATTTTTGGCCTGCTGCGGTCGACCGGGCGGTCGACCAGCTCTGTTTCAGGTCATAACGGTCAACCGACCGGTCGACCGGGCTTCTGACCGTTTGGGTGCGTGCATGTGTGCACGTCTCACGGTCGACCGGGCGGTCGACCGGACCCCATTTCGGTCGACCGACCTTCGGCCGACTGAATCCTCTACTCTCTGTTTGTTTCGGTCGACCGGGCGGTCGACCATGGGCTGGCAACGGCTAAATTTTTTTGAAAACCCGATCGACCGGCCGGTCGACCGTGGCTTGATCTCAGCCTTAACGGCTAGTTATTTTAACTCGTTTTAAAACGTGTGTTTTGTCTCTAAACGAGTTTAAGGGCTAGTTTTTGGGTCAAACATTTCCTAATTACTTATTATATTAGTTTACTCTTTAATCCCTACCCTTATCCTATAAATAGGGATGATTAGGGGTGAGGTATTCACAACAATTATTTTGCAAAAGAATTAAAGTTTAAAGCTTTCGAAAGAAGTTTTTGTTCTCTGTTTTTTGTGCTCAAAACTCTCTCTTTACTGAAGTTTTTGGTTCAAAACTCTCTTCAATTTCATTTTCCTTTTCACATACAAAACTTGAGTTTCAATCCTACACATTGTTCTATAAGGTTTTTGTAAGGGAAAAAGGTTTTTCAAAAGAGGGTTTGTTGTCTTTTGATCACCAAGAGATTCTTGTATTTGTGGCTCCACTACCTCTGGACTAGAGGAGTGTGATTGAGGAGTTGGGTACTCCGGTGTGGTTATAACTCTTTGTGAAAGTTATAGTGGTTGGAAATCCTTCTGGGTGAAGGCGGGGACGTAGAGCTGGGTGCTCGAACCTCGGAACAAATCTCAGTGTTTGCGATTGGTTTACTTGCTTCATTTACTTGCTTTATATTCATTGCTATATTTACTTGCTTCATAATCATTGCTATATTGTCGATCAATACTCACACAATAAGATTGCATTGTGCACCTCAAACTCTTATCTAGAGGAATCACGAGGAAGGAGTTCAGAGCCCTTCACGGGGTATTCGGCTTCTAGTCTTGTTTCGGGTGATCGTTGCATCATAATTTTTAAATTTGTGCATTGATTAGCATTATCACCTATTCACCCCCCTCTAGGTGATTTCAGCAACATGATGTTGTACATATTTTTGTACACGATATATATATATATATATATATATATATATATATATATATATATATATATATATATATATATATATATATATATATATATATATATATAAAATTTTTTATGCACCTCTTTTACATTCCATTTCATGCATCTATACATTTCTTTCATACATTGGGGACAATGCATGAGATAAGTGTGGGGGAGGGCTAACATGACTAATAACTAAAAAAAAACAGAGAAAATATATATAAAAAACTTTTTGAAAGAAAAGGACAATATTTTGATATATTTTTTTGTAAGAAATTAAGTTAATTTTAAGGAATAGAAAAATCATAATTAGGATTTCTTATACTCGGTCAAAATAAGATGACTTGTTTAATTTTCAGGGATAGGAAGAAAAATTGGTGAAAGTAATTTAGTTTTGATTTTTATCTTGAATAAATATGCACATTTTATACACTTACACACTTATGGTTCAAAAATAAAGATTCTTACGCCTTATAAAAAATATATATATGAAAAATAAACAAATCTAATTATTGATTAGTTAGGTGCTTTGGCCTAAGCAAGCCTTGGTATTTATGCAAAAGATAATTAGATAAGTTTGAAATACACACACACACACACACACTCACACACACACACACACACACACACATACATACATACATATATATATATAAATCCTCTGATTAAGCTGGGTATTTGTGCCACGTGAAGCATAAATATTCACACCTAAAAGGGGTACATTTTATAAATAAAAACACTCAATTTCGTGGCTTTATTTGCTCGAGTGTTTAAGTCCTTAGGGGTGTTTTCTCACCTGGTGCCCTAAGACTGTCCGGTTTGGATGTCACTGACTAAAGGCTCGTTACATGGGCAGATTGGAAAGCCTAATGGAATTGAAGAATAAATACCACCAAAAATAAAAAATAAGGCATAAGAGTTAATGTTAAAGAACTCATAGTCAAACTTCACAGTTACAAAGATGCATATGACTTAGGGTAAAGTAATAAACTAGATAAGAAATACAATTTGACTCCTTATTTTGATTGATGACATGTTTTTGAATAGAGACTAAGTTTAGGAATGAAAAGTTTGATTATCCTGTAACTTATAGATTACTTGAACTCTTACAACAATACCTCAAATATTTTCTCTCTTTTCAAAATACTTTTCGAAAATTCTAACATTTTTACTCGTGCAATCCACTGAAAACTCTTATGAGACAAAACTCGTCCTCTAGGGGGTAACCTAGAGGTTTAACAGCTTGTTGCACATGCTCAGTGCAATTGAGTGACCTACGAAAGTGGTCTAATAATTGATTAGGATTAATTTTAATGTTTTGCTCGAGGGCGAGTAAAAGATAATTGTAGGGGTGTGATCGGTCACATATATTGTATATATATTATCACATTACCATGTTTATTATTTAATAAATCATATTAATAAGTCTTATTTTTTCTTTATAAAGTTCATACCCATTGATAATGGAAAGGGAAGAGAAACGAGCCCAAAAGCCCATCAAATTCTGATTTAATTAATTCAAAATCAGAAAATCAGGACAGATCATGACAAATCAGAGAGGTTAAAAACTGGTTTAAATGAATCTTCCCAAATCAAGTTGTTAAAGACAAAGATCAAAGGCTGTTTCGTCAAATCTAGGAGCTGAAACGGGAAAACTAGCAAGTGATAAAAGTATAACACCAAACAAGACCCACCAACCAGGTGTGGCCACTTGGCCACACCATGGTCGCGGAAACGCGGCCAAAGCCGCATTTCTGCGGCTTGGTTGTGTTTATTAGGGGTGCGTTTCCTCCCCTATCTTTGTATGCCCCTCCCTCGTTCGGTTTTTGCCTATAAAAGGCAGGTTTTGCATTGAAAAAGATAGCGAAAACTAGGATTAGAATTCTTGTTTATTTGTAAGATTATAGGAGTATTGTTAGATAGTTCTGAGAAGCTGTATCTCATCTTTAATTTTCAGTTTAGACCAGCAAAGAGAGAAGAGTGGAACTGAGTGTGTAATTCATCCTTGAAGTGACAATCAAAGGAGATTCAACTTGCTTCTTTTAATTCGACTCAACTTGGTATGTCTATGCTTTATTTTCATTCTCTTATTTGTTTTCTTTTTATCATGAGTAACTAAATTATCTTTTGCGCTCACTAATCAATCTCTTCTACCTCCTTTCTCTTGATCGATTTTTACGAAAGCAATTTCCTTGAATCATAATAATGTCTGAGTTGAACTTTGTTCTTGAAAGCACATGAGGATGTTCCTCTTTTAAATTTGGACATTCAAAGCATAAATATTTTTAAATCATTTTTATTCCATACTTGCTTCTTCGCGCTTGATGGTTTAACATTCTATTTTTAATGTTGTGTTAAGAAAGACCTTAAGATTTAAACCAAAACCATGTTATTTGTTTTACTTGAACATTAAAAGAAACTAAAGGTTTTTTGCTTATGATAAAAGTGATGCACCAAAGTATTCTTGAGATCAGTAAGTAGTTGAGTAGAAGATTAGTGAGTCCGGATCTTTTTCATAATTTAAATCACAGCCAAATCACTTTCAAATCCTTTTCTCTAAAACTTTTTTCAAGTTTTAAATTTTTCTTTAAATCACTTCCCTTCTCTCCATTCTCTTTTTCAATATAAAAAAAATCAACACCATTCTTTGCTTTCTAAATAAAAACACCGAAAAGGTTCTATCGTATTCCTCCTTGTGGACACGACCCGTTAGCTTAAAACTAGACGGTAATTCTCATTGCTCTTTCATAGTCAATCTTGAGCCATTTGTGATCAAGTAAAGATCACCAATTTCCTTATATTAAGAAGTTGTAGATGTTGCGACCTTAAGTGAGCTACTGAGCGCCGTGCTGGTGTTGCGGCATCGTGAGAGAGGACTTGTGAGTCCATTGAGTTTTAGTGAGAACTTGTGACGGTTGACGATCTAGTGAGATCGGTCATAGTGAAAATCCTTCATAGTGTTAAAGGCAGGACATAGAGCAGTGGCTCGAACCTTGGAACATATCATCATGTTTCTGATTTCTTACTCTATCTCTCTTCACTCTACTATCTTTTTACTTACTTGCACACTTATATTGTTTACTTATTTGCAAGTATTTCTTAAGTCATGATTGGTATTTGTTGGCCCAAAGGCCCATCACTCTAGTTTTGATGATGATCAACTCATGTAGTTATAGTTCTAATGATCTTGTGTTTATATAGTTTCAGATTTATGATCAAGATCTTAGTAGGTGTGTAGCTTCAACAAAGGATTCAAAGTCAAGTTTTGGAGCTAACACGGTTTGATTCAAGAGCTTGTGCATCAAGACCACATCAAGTACTCAAGAGGAGTCTAGCTCTATGGATCATGTTTGGACCAAGTCAAGAAGATGAGAAGACTTCAAGTGAAGACCTTCATGATCAAGACTTGTGTCTAGGTTTGTTTTTATAAGATTTTGTTTTTAGTTAAAATGTAAAGGATAGAATAGTTGGTGGATTACTCAAGTATACCATATACAAACACACTCTTGATTTAGATGAGTTTTCATAAAAGAATTTTTATTTTGGAAAAATACAAAAGAGTTTTTCTTTTTGAAACATACCGTTTTGGTTTTTGGTATTCAAAGTTTACATGTTTTTAACCAAAACCATATTTAGGGCTTAAATGTCAAAAACATAGATATTTCACCATGTATGTGTAGTGGATCATATCCTTACACTCTATGCTTTAAAAGTTGTTTAAATATCTTGTTTTTGTATTCGGAGAAGTTTTGGAAAAACCAATTTTGGAAAAATAGAGTTTTCGTTTTTAGCCAAAATTTCTAAGTTATAAAAATAGTTCAAATTGTTTGTAACATGTCTTGATTTTGTTCAAGCATGTTTGATTATCAAAGTATAATGTTAAAACTATTTTTGTAGATTTTTTATAATTTTATGGGATTTTATTTTAGCCAAAATACCAAGTTTTCAAATCCCTTAACTTGTCTGGTCTGGCTTCTGCCGGTCGATCGGACCGGTCGACCGAGCTAGAAGACGGTCGACCGGGCGGTCGACAGACGTGCACAGACGTGCACGCCAGTTTTGACTGGAGGGCCGGTCGACCGACCCGGTCGACCGTCCAGAGAGCTCTGCTCTCTGGAAATGCCCCGGTCGACCGGGCGGTCGACCGGCAGAGAGACCTGCTCTCTGTTCCAGAGCCTCGGTTGACCGGCCGGTCGACCGCTGCCCCAACGGTCAGAAAATGACCGTTGGCGGTCGACCGGGCGGTCGACCGTTAGGCCACCTGGCTCCCAACGGCTAGTTTTTCTAGCCCTATAAATTTGGGGGTTTTGGTGCTGTTTTCTCTAAGATTTTTTAGTGGGTTTTGAGCTAGTTTTTCCTGCTTCAATAAAAGAGTTTTCTCCACTAAATTGAGAGCTAATACTTCCAATCAAAGGGGAGTTTATCAAGAGTGTTTTAAAAGTGATTTTCTTGAGTTTTCCTCTACCATCTCTTTCCTTGTTTTCTCACACAACACTTGAGCCATCCATTGCTATATCTACCTATAGGGATTTGTTGTGAGAGGATTTTAGGTGATCAAGAGTTATGATCACCAAAGTTCATCTTTGTTCTTTGAGGAGGCGGACGAGTGCGTTCGCGGTGTTTTGAGTTAGTGTGTGAACTCTTGTTTGAGGTGCGGCCTCGGTGGGCTAGTGAGCTCGCGGTGTGTACGGGACTAGGGAGTCCTAGAGCTTGTAGGTGTTGCGGCACCGAGTGATCCGGTGGGATCAATTTTAGTGAAAATCCTTCATAGTGTTGAAGGCGGGGATGTAGAGTAAGTGTGCTCGAACTTCGAAACAAATCTCCCGTGTTTGCGATTGCTCACTCTCTATCTCTTACTCTTGTCTTTATATCTTGCATGCTAATATTGTCTTTATTTTTATATGCTTGATATATTGTGTGCTTAATTGTATATGCTTGGGGATTGTTTGCTAACACTTGTATTCAACCAAGAGATCCAACGCGGCACCTCAACTCTTATTTAGAGGAATCTTGAGGAGTTAGTCCAGAGCCCTTCACGGGAAATTCGGCTACACTCTTGTGTTATACGTGGTGTTTAGTTTAAGATTTTGTGTTTGCATCATAATAGTTTTTAATTCCGCATTTAGTGACCATAAGATTAGCCATCACCTATTCACCCCCCTCTAGGTGATTTTACAGTATTTGCTAGATTGCTAGCAAGTTAATTTTAATTTCACATTATTTGCTATTTAGTATAACCATCACCTATTCACCCCCTATAGGTGATTTACAATTGGTATCAGAGTCTAACCCTAGTTTTGGTTTAACCACCTAAGGGAGATCCTTTCATTTGGCTATATTCATTTATTGCATTTGTTATTTGTTTGTACACTTATACTTGTTTTCATGACATCACACGACTTCTCTAGCATCAAGTCTCCACCCAAATTTGATTGGTTGAACTTCCCCATTTGGAAGGTCAAAATGAACCTATTCCTTAAGTCCCTAAGAGTTAGAATTGCCAAGGCCATTATTAAAGAATTTGTTGAACCTCACGACGATGAGGATACATGGTCCTTAGCAACCGCTAAGGATTATGAGGCAATGCTAAAGCCCAATATGCACTTACACAAGCATTTAATGATGATGATCTTTCTCGTTTAATTAATTATAAATTCGCTTATGAGGTTTGAAATGATCTTATCATTACTCATGAGGGGACGTCGCAAGTCAAGAGATCTAAAGTTAACTTGCACCATTCTCAATATGAGAATTTTTATATGCTTGAAAATGAAAATATCGATGAGATGCTTTCCCGATTTACCAGATCACTAATGTTTTATCTTCTTTAGGTGACACCATTGACAATGACCAAAAGATCTGAAAGGTCATTAGAGCTCTTCCAAAAGCTTGGGAAGTCAAGGCAACAACCCTCAAGGTGCTCAATGATAGAGAGGAGATGGAATTCTCTGGCTTCAATGGAAATCTCAAAACCCATGATATGAAAATGAAGGTGAAAGAAGAAAGGGAGACTCCAAAGAAGAAAGCGATAGCTTTCAAGGCTACTCCATCATCCTTTGATGAAAAAGAATCGTCAAAAGACGATGATGAGGACTTTGCCATGCTCATTAGAAAAGTAGGCAAGATATTTTATAAAAAGGGAAGACAAAGCAACTTCCGAAGAGAAAGACATCAAGGGAGATTCGAAAAGAAAAAGGAGGAGATCGGTCCTTACTTTCATTGCAAAAAAACGGGCCATCTAATTGCGGGTTGCCCCTCACTTCAAGACACTACCTCCAAGAACGTGCATAAGAAGAAGAAGGCAATGATAGCCACTTGGGATGATTCGAAAACGGATTCCGAAGAGGAGATTGATGCCGCACACATTTGCTTCATAGCAAACGGAGAGGAAACTACCATGGTATATCTCGAACCTCTTTAGAAGATAATAATTTAACTATGGATGAAGTTGCATAATTTTTTAAAGAATTACAAAATAGATATGAAATTTCTCTTGCACAAAATAAAAAATTGAAAAAGAAAAATGATTTTCTAAAGAATAAGTTAGAAATTGTTGTTAAAGAAAAAATGACTTATCCATTTCTTTTAAGAAAATGAAAAAGAATTTTGATAAATACAAACTTGTTTGTGAGGGTAAAAACATTAATATTACTTTTAACAAAATGAATTTTTGGATATCCAAAAGCATATTAATGTTTTGAATACCACCTTGAAAGAGTGTGCGCTTGACATGAACAAATTTGTTTCTATGTTTTCAAAGAAAAAACCAAGAGGAAAAATACACTTCATTTATCTCACACACACCATGAAAAACATATACAACATGCACATAAACATCAACATAAGCATGCTTTCATGTATGACAAAGTGTACACATGTGCACATTGCGGTCGCAAAGGCCATTTAGCAAAATTTTGTTATGTTAAATTAATCATGTTAAATAAAAATATTTGGGTTCGAGAAAGTACTAATCCTATAGGACCCAAAAAGATTTGGATACCAAAGAATACACCAAAATTTATATTGATGTAGGTGTGCGTCCTCCTCCAAGACTTAAGGGGAGATGGTGCCTTGGTGGTGGATGCATTGAAGCTCAAAGGATCAACCGTCACATTGCATCGCTATCAAGAAGCACATATTTTGGAGATTGCTCATGGTTTGATAACTTCTCCACTTAAAAATTTCATTTCTAGCTAGATCTATACATGCGTAGGATAAGCTAGTTTTTTTTGTGGTAATATGCTTTTGTTGTGTATACATGTTTATCTTTTTTTATACATGTTTATCTTTTTTTTTTATGACTTGCCTATATTTGAGCTAGTTCGTTAACATTGCTTTTGTTCTTTACTAGCCTAATATTTGCTTGCCCATGTGTAGAGTATTTTCCTATGCTCACTTGATTGATAGATATCTTTGCATATATGTGTATATAAATTAATTTATTTGCGCATATATATGTACATATATATATATATATATATATATATATATATATATATATATATATATGTCTATATATTTATCTTGTGATTGGGTATTATATTTAAACCATAATTAAGCAATAAATCAAGATAGCAATTGCGTGCCTCAACTCTTATCTAGAGGAATGAAAAGGAGAAGTTCAGAACCCGTTAAGGGTATTCGACTTTAATATCTTATTTTTAATAGTTTAATACATGAGTTAATTATTGAAAAATATTTTGTTAACATAATAATAAAAAAATAAAAAAATGTTTTGATATCATTTTCATGTGTTTTCATGCCCATAATATTTTTAGTGTTATTTCTCTGTTTTATGTATAAAAATATGCAAGTAAAAATAATTTATAAAAGCCCTAAATTTCTACCTTTTAAAACTGTTTTAGGGTTGTCCCAGTTGACTGACCGGTCGACCGGGTTGACCTGGAATAGGTCCGGTCGGCCGGGCGGTCGACCGAAGTAACCTGTTATATAAAAAAATATTTTGGCCTAAAGCCGGTCGACCGACTGTAACCGAGTTGCTCTCAATTAGACCCCGATCGACCGGCATTCGACCGTGAGTCAGTTCTACTGCTGTTTTGCTCGCTTTTAAAAGCCCTAAAACTCTCTCTCTCTCTCTCTCTTATTTTCTCATCTCCATCAAACCCCTCTTCTTCTCCTCCCTATTTTCTTCCCTCTAATCCTCCCTAATCACTTCAAATCTTTAATTGAATCTTAAAATTGGTTGGATCTCTCCTCAATACTTCAAATCTGTTTGATTTCAGGAGAATTTTTGAGTTTTTCAAGGTATAATCTCTTATCTCTCAAAATCTTTTTGATTTCATAGTTATTCTAGAAATCTTTCTACATTACGTACCAAATCCTTGTTTATCATCTTCACCATGTCAAAAAGGGCTAGATCTGAGAAAGGTAAACAACCTGAACCATCCTCTAACCCTTTTGTTTCTTAGAATACTTCTCATAGATTTTCAGTGATTCATAATAAGCATATTATTTTGGGTAGAACTGTTGCGCTTGCTGATTTTGTGCGCCTGAATCTAGCTAGCATTTTGAATACAAACTGCCTTGAACATCTCGTTACCATTAAGGAACAAGTTATCCTGACCTTGTGCACTATTTTTACTCTAATCTGACTTTCCAAAACAATCACGTCAGATCTAGGGTTCTGCGCAAGGATATTAAGATTTCTCTAGATCGGATTGCCCATCTGCTACACCTCTTCTGTGAGGGTGTAGATATTTACAATGTTGATCTCCATGATTTTGATTATCCTGACAGTGAATCTGCCCTCACCGCATCTCTTCTGCTTCACGATGATGACACCCCGGTTTAGTTAGGAATAAGGAGGTGAAGTATTAAACACTCACCGCCCAAGTCCTAACCAAAATCGTATTCTATAATCTCCTGTCAAAATCAGGAGAATATAGTCATGCACGGGGTTCTGCTCTCCTCTTGATCTATTGCCTTCTGAAAGCATTAGAGTTAATATTCCTAAGCTCATCATCGATTACATGGCTTCTGAGCACCTCCTAATCCCAAACCGGCACTTGCCATTTGGGATGCTCATTACCTGCCTCCTCAAACAACTAAATTTGATCTTTCTGCTGAACAGTCCATCGAACCGTCTGTTGATATCAACAACACTTTCCTAAAGATGCGTGCTAGGGAGCGTGCTCCTGCTCCTCAGCCCCTCCTATCATTCCTGCTATTGTCCCTGGATGCTTTTTTAGCCTGTTCAGCCTCTTTTGATTCATACTCAGCTCTCTCTACTCAGCTTCGGGAGCATGATCTGAAGATGACTGCAAAATTTCAAAGAATGGAGCACAGAGTTGACAATAACCTGCAGTACATTTGTATACTATTCGCTATCTCCAGACTTGTGTCGACGAGACGTATAGCAGGAACGCTTGGCCTATTCCACTTTCGAGAGGCCACTCGCATCCCCTTCCAACATCGGGTCCTCCGTTTGACACTTGGGTACCTCCTTCAGCTTCTTTCGGGGTACCTGCTCCTCCTGAAAATCCCGACTTTTAGGAGATTGACCCCTTTAGTTGATGACAAAAAGGGGGAGAGAGATTCTATGGAGTTATCTTGGGTATTTTTATTTGAGGTTTTATTTATGTACTTTTTATTTTAGGACATGTAGTATTTGGTGGACATATGTTTTTACAT